>CM076401.1:35726952-36086952 GCA_038363315.1 Mugilogobius chulae | reverse complement strand
CCGGGTTTACATGCAGTTCAGACAATCGGTTTAAATTGAACTAGGATAGTTATCCGTTTTTTCTGGCCTGCAGGTAAAATCGTCCCAAATGTGTGCCTGGGTTTACATACACTTTGGAGAGTCAGTTTAAATTGGACTAGGCTAGTTATCCAGTTTTCTGGCCTCCATGTAAACGCCCTGAATGACTCACCAACATACACACTGTGCATGCATACAGAGCTGCAGATGGCCACTTGGCATGCCACTCTTTACAGAGCAGTCCCACATCATCCTAAAATGTTCTGCTTAGAAATTGATTTCACAGCCCAAGAACCCCTCTGGAGATTAACAAAGTAAATTCCTTCCCTCCTCCCAAATGAAACCCCACAGTTCTTATCTACAGCTCAGATAAACAGACGAGCAAGGGTTCTTTTAGACATCTTTTAAATGCTTGCTACATGCAATGCAATTGTGAATGTAGTCCAATGTGTGGTCCATTTGATTCATTAATGGGGCAGACGCTAGCCGCTCAGCCAAGAAAACGTCCATTGTTCTCTTTACCTTTCCTTTTAATATGTAGCAGTAGCCCAGCAGTTGTTAGTGCTAGACCCTAGTGCTTTGCTGATAGTCAAAAGACAGCGTCTTAATAGAATATAGCGGGACAGCTAGGACAAAGATGGGCAATGTTCAGCTGGATGCAGCCAATTTCAGTGTAAGAGGGCTGCCTAAAAACCCTATTCATAGGCCTTCTAATGCTGCTGCGTAATTAAATGTGATTACTGGAGCAGAGGGCTCCTCTCTGCCTCTCAGAGGGCCACACACAGCACTAGAGGCACTGTGCATGCGCTCATTAGGGGGGTGCTAACAGATGTACACAAGCAATGGCCACTGGCACACCTAGAATCTAAGGCATCTCCCTCTGACACAAACGCATCGACCTCACATGACAGGTTTGAGAGCAGCAGCATGGAGACATTCAGAAACCTGGATTTACAACAATAAATGGTAAGATTCTACTGCATAGAACACAAAATGTGCCCATGTTCTCTGAGAAACACACCTTATCTGGCCACCTTTAAGTGTAGTTTTCTTGGCAGACATAGGTCATAGTGCTCATGGGAAACAGTGAGCCCTCACAAAGGAGTCCTTTCAGCTGCCCGCATGCTTGACCTGTGCAGGGTCAGTGCTCTGCTTTGTGCCCCATGACCCCTAAATGGGTCCGGACCATGGGTCTGAGGTCAAATCCAGAGGCCAAATCCAGAGGCCTGCCTCTAATTTAGGCCTAACTGGCTTGTCTGTTCAAATCTGCCTTGAAAATTTGTCTCCTCACCCATTCCTGGACAGTACTGCTCCTCCCTCACATGATCAGTCTCCATGCAAATGCATCGTTTTTGGCTACCGAATTTGATAACGTGGTGTAGCACCTCACTTTTTTCCCAACACACACAAACATAAATGGTTGACCCCTGTAACTGCACTAATACCCTGTCCCGTGGCCTTTGGTCCCTCCCGAAGGATTAAGTGCAGAAAGACACACATACAACTGGAGCTACACGGTGGTACACCCTCTCAGAGGCGCAGCAGCCCTGCCCAGGCTCCACCTTGAAGGATTAGGTGCAGACAGACAGGACCCTCCAGCCAATCAACTGCTTTGTCACATTGATTTTGAGGGGTCACTTGCACATAATGACCAGGGTTTTCCTGTCGTAACCCCACTGATCATGCACATGTGCACATGCACGCGCCGCTTAAACTCATATAATGACAAAAAACTGCATTGAACATTAAGATTGATCTGTAAAAGTGCTTAGCCATAACAATAATATACATTACAAGAAATATTATAGAAAATAGCATAAAACTATAAAGTATATTGTTTCTACAACACACATGACATATTCAAGGAACCTCTGCTCTATCACATCCTTGTTTCTAAAGCCCTTTATCTCCAGGGGCAAAACACACCCAGCTGGACTTAAGCTCCCAGGTCAAACCCCCTTCTTCCAAAGCCCACACTCCTTGTCTTTCCTGCCCACATAACAACACAATTGTCATCTACGGGAGAGGGCACAGAGGAGGCATTTTAGCTGACGGAAATTATCTGAAACCTTTCAATGACATCCAGGTGGACGAGCTAATTTTTGTCTTTTGTACGTCAACTTTGTTGGGCATTGTGCTTCTAACATCCCTGTTTTTTGCTTCCCTTTCCTGAATCCTATGAGCATCTGGATAAACATTTGTAACCTGTGTGTGTCTGTGTGTGTATGTGAATGTATAGTGGTGAGGGGTTATTTGAGAAGTCATTGTATTTTAAGAAAGTAATTAGTTGAAATTAATGCAATGATGTCATAAGGCCAGGGACAGTTTTCCCTCATATTTTGCCATGAAAAGATCCATCTAAATTTATTTCACAAATTTAAATTTGGTGATTTCTGAGGTGACTGTATTTAAACAATATTCAGGTTGGCTGCCCCGCACTTGACTGAAATAACACTGGGCTGCAGAACCTACTGCTTTGGCTTTGTAAATAAAACTAAATGTGAGTGAGTAACTGACCTGATGCCATGGCTGTGTCCACTAGTGGGCACTGATGTTTTTCAGCAGAGTCTTCACCACCACAGTGTGTTGTCTCAACAAAGCTCGTCGACGGCTCCATTTACTTCCTGGATACGCTTTACAGTAGTATAGGAAAGGAGTTGACAGCGAGTTTCTGTAAATCTAGCAAACAAACATAAGTGGAGACCAACTATTTTACCACCGAAGACGGTCTAATGTCAAGATATTACCGATGATAACCTGAAAAACAGGCGCTAAGCGCTACAGTCGCTGTCAGAAGTAAGTTCAGAAGATTCGTAACGCGAGAGGTACAGATTATTGCCTAGCACAAATGTTATATAACTTAGTTGTGTGCTTAAACCGTTTGGCAATTAACATAATACACCTAATAGCAGAAAAGATTAAACTGTTGAAACTTGCCCTTTCCTTCTGTGTTGTATTGTTTCAACAGCGCCACGTCATAAATCCCAGAAGAAACCCGGAATTGAGCCAAAACTGGTTTTGGATTCAAATATTGTGGTTTTAGTTTCCCTTTACGTGCACTTACCACAATACAGTTACACACAGTTGGTGAAAATGACGGCGTCAAACATGGGTCTCATCATGAACGTGGTGAACAGCATCGTTGGGGTCAGCGTGCTCACCATGCCTTTCTGTTTCAAACAGGTGGGTCCACATACAAAACTGCTGCTGATTGGATGAACGCCGCTCACGCGCCTTTTGATGCATTTAAATTGAATGATCATGTCATTTACTACCTAGTGTTGAACAAAAGAGCAATATCTGAATTTTGTGGTCTGCATAATTATGCACAAAATACTGAGCACTGAAAAAGTTTTGACCTGATCCTGGTTGTTATTATATTATAAATACATAGTATTTAAAGGTACATTTGCGTGTTTTGCCAAAACTTTTCATTTAATAGATAAAATATAAATATAAAAAATGCAAGTAAAAAAACAAAACCCAAACGAATAATTATGCCTAATTATAACAACTAGTTTTATGGCATAATACAGGGGTCCAGCGTGCCAATATTTGCTAAGAAAATGTAGGGCCACTTGAACAGTAAATTAAAGCAATTAATGAGCCAAAAAATGTAATCGAATCAGTTGTAAGCCAATGCATTTCGTCTTCTTATTGACCCTATCCAATCTCAACTGGTCCCTAGAAAGGAAAATTGAGACTGTACCAGTCTTCACAAGAAAAAAGGTTGGGGGCCGCTGGCATAGCAGATAAAAGTATTTGGCAGGCTTTTTGAGAAGACTTGGACTCCCATGCGGTGCGTAGCATTTAAGTTGGTGTGAAAATCGAATTGATGTAATAGATTTGTATCAGTAAAACCAGCCAGTTGCAAGTCAGTTATTCCTAAATAGGAAAGCAGAAGGAAAGTACAGAAAGTACAACAAGAAGGTCCTGGGTTTGAGTCCTGTGCAGCAGACGACCTCTCAGTGTCAGTGTAGCATTTGTTTTGGGTTTGCCCTTTATCTAAGTGGGGCTATTCTGGTTAAATAAAGTGAAATAAATTACAACAGGCCGCCTACTACTGCTGTTGCTGACACAACCTGACTTGTGGCTCCAAGATCTTTCTGGATAAATAGAGACTTAAAAAGAAAGAGGGGAAAAATGCATAGTTTAGAATAGCATATTTTAGTCTACTGAGTAATTTGCTTTTTTGTAAATTAGTGAATGTTTTTCCCCAGAAAGTGAATTGGACTACCGCAAACCGCCTATAGTAATTAATTATTCAGACAATTATTTGCTCAGAGAGAAGACAGCATATCTCCATGTTTTAACTATTTCTTGCTTAAACAAACAAACAAACAAACAAACAAACAAAAACAGTGAGTGAAATATGTCACTGAAATGGCCTGTTGGAAATTTAGTCAACATGGAGAAATGCAGTAGAGGTAAGAGGTTAATGGTAAGAATTGTAATTACTTGACTATGCATTATTTGTAATCAGTCAGAACCATAACCAAATTTAATTTCCATTATTGCACAAACCTAGCTTGAGGCTACAAAAGCTAGGACCAATTTGAAATAGCAGTTATATCATGCACCTCAGCTCCAATAGAAAAATGTCCTAGTGGAGTAAATGACTCTTACAGTTCTGTTTACCTGATATGTTCTAATAACTCATGTGTGTTGTTTATTTATTAGTGTGGAATAGTGCTGGGCACCCTGCTGTTGTTCTTCTGTTCATGGATGACTCATCAGTCCTGCATGTTCTTGGTTCACACAGCCAGCAACACAAAGAGAAGAACATATGCAGGATTAGGTGAGCATTTGATCATTACTGAAACTCAAACTAAATGACAAAATACTTAGTGTCATTTTTTTTTTTGCTGAAGCTTCCATGCCTATGGGAAAGCAGGAAAGGCCTTAGTGGAAACAAGGTAAAACAGCCTAATCTGATGTTTACAAATATGTGTTTGTCACACTGTTTATCTTTTGCAGTATGATCGGTTTGATGTTGGGGACCTGCATAGCCTTCTATGTGGTCATTGCAGATTTAGGCTCAAATTTCTTTGCACAGCTATTGGGCTTACAGGTTTGAAAGAATACATTTTGTATATACACTGTGCTTATATATTTAATAACTTTTATCTTGCATGTCACATTGCGAGGATTTAACTTAAATGTAAACTGGGTTACCATGTCTTCTCTCTTAGGTGACGTTCAGCTTTCGTGTTGTGCTTCTCATTGCTGTATCCCTGTTCATTGTGTTGCCCCTGAGCCTGCAGAGGAACATGATGTCCTCTATCCAGTCCTTCTCTGCCATGGCTCTCATCTTCTACACTTTCTTTATGTTCGTGGTGAGTCACAGAGTACCTGTCTCTACAGGGCATAACCAAATTGCATGAAACTTAAAAACAAAAACAAAAAAAAACCACAAACAAGAAGACTGTCATTATGTTACAAAATGCACAATGATTAAACGTTGTTTTGTTTCAGTTGAGTTTTATTTCAGAACCTAATTTAGTTAAGATACATTTTGCTGGTACATTCTCGTCTTGCTCCTTATAACAGATCTAATCCAAACTGAATCACACAGTCAAGTGTCATAAGTTATATATACCTTCAAATAAATACACACATATGTAGCTTTTCAGTGATTCAGTTTTTTTTAAGCACATACACATGGACAAAATTGTTGGTTCCCCTCGGTTAATGAAAGAAAAACTCACATTGGTCACTGAAATCATTCAAAGCATTCAAAAGTAACAATAAATAAAAATTTGTTGAAAGATAGACAATTAAATTCAGCAATGATTTTTGAATTGTTTATCAACAGAATTATAAAAAAATATATAATGATACAAGGCTGGACAAAAATTATGGTATCCATAACTTAATATTTTGTTGCTCAACCTTTTGTGGAATTAAATGATTTGTGTAACTATCAGTAAGACTTCTGCACCTGTCACAGGTGTTTTAGCCAACTCGTCATGAGCAAACTCCAGTTGTGTTAGGTTTGAAGTGTGACTCCTCCAGATGCATGTTTCATCTCCTTCCACAGATGTTCAGTGGGATTGAGATCATGGCTCATAGAAGTACCACTTCAGAAAAGTGATTTTCTCTGAACCATTCTTGGATGTTTGGGCTGAATTTTGGGTCATTATCTTGTTGGAAGACCCATGACCTGTGACTGAGACCAAGCTTTCTGACACCTGGTAGCACATTTCTCTCCAAAATGTCTCGATAGTCTTGAGATTCCATTGTACCCGGCACAGATTCAAGACACCCTGTGCCAGAAGCAGCAAAGCAGCTTCAGAACAAGCCTTAAGCAAGCCCCTGCTATGTTTTACTGTAGGGTTATTGTTCTTTTATTGATACAAATACGGACAATATTGTTGGTACCCCTCTGTTAAAGAAAAACTCACAATGGTCCCTGAAATCACTGGAATTTGCAAAAATGTATGCTGACAAGCCACAAAGCTTCTGGGAGAATGTCCTTTAGACAGATGAGACAAAACTGGAACTTTTTGGTGAGACACATCAACTCTATGTTCATAGACACAAAAATCAAGCAAAGCAAGAGAAGAACACTGTCCCTACTATGAAACACGGATGAAGCTTGCTTATGTTCTGAAATCGGTGCAAGGTACAATGAAATCTTAAGACTATCAAGACCTTTTGAAAAGAAATGTTCAGCATAGAGTCAGAAAGCTTGGTCTCAATCCCAGGTCATGGGTCTTCCAACAGGATAACGACCCAAAACACTCAGCCCAAAACATCCGCTCTGAGAAAAGCACTGGACTATTCTGAAGTGACACTTCTATGAGCCCAGATCTCAATCCCATTGAACATCTGTGGAAGGCACTGAAACATGCATCTGGAGAAGACACACTTCAAACCTGACTCAACTAGAGCAGTTTGCTGACGAGGAGCGGGCCTGTTGACAGGTGCAGAAGTCTTACTGATAGCTACAGAAATCATTTGATTGCAGTGATTTCCACAAAAGGTTGTGTAACAAAAAATTAAGCTGTGGATGGATACCATAATTTTTGTCCAGGCTTGTTTTATTGTAATTATTTTTTTAAATAATTCTGTTGATAAACAATTTGATAGTCATGGTTGATTTTCATTGCTTGCCTTTCTACAAATTTTTATTTTTGTTACTTTTGTATGTTTCAAATAATTTCAGTGATCATTTTTCTTTCATTAACACGGGGTACCAACAATTTTGTTTGTGTGAATTCAAGTGATGCATGTGTATTTTTGTAAGTTGCCTGCCTTCATCTGAAACTGTGTGTTAGTTGTCATGATTACCCTTTGTGTTGTAGCATGACTGCTACCTGGAACCATTGTGTGATGTGTTTGGCTTTAGAACAGCTCTCCACACTTGTTGCCCCTAACAGTGACGTTTTCTCCTTCCCTCCCTATTTTGCTCTGTTCTCCTTTTCTTCTCCTACCTGTCCACAACCCCTCTTCATTCCTTACGCTTACTTTGTCCTGTCTTCCCATAACTCGCCGGTGTGTAGATAGTGTTGTCATCTCTGCGCTACGGCTTAGTGTCGGGCTCTTGGGTGGAGCAGGTCCACCTGTGGCGCTTCAGGGGCGTCATTCAGTGCCTACCGATTATCGCCACAACCTTCTGCTGTCACCCGTAAGTAAAAACATCCCAATGGAGCCAACAATGGGGTGGAGCGCAAAGACTTTAACCATCCTGAAGTCATTGAAGGTCCTATTTTTCCATTTAAATTTGGGCTTCTGCTTTGTGATTTGGTCTGTGTGTGTGGTGGCAGCTGCAGTACTACTACTGGTGTTGACATAATTTTACTACTTGAAGGAGCAAGATAGAGAAAGAGAAAGCTTACGGGACACAGTTAATATGATTCCAAAAGGTCTGAATGCAATTTCAAATGTAATTGAATGAAACCATTTTATGATGGATAGTTGCACATTTTAAATTGAGTCATGTGCTATGTTTTTGTAGTGACATGGATTTTGTTTGCATTTTGCACAGTATACATGTTTTTTAAGCTAGAGTTTTAAAACTGGTGCTTTCCAAATCCTAAAGGTTTTTCATCTTTCCATCTTTGTTTCTTATTCGTCTATGATCACTGTCTTGGGTCCTCTCTTTCATTTTCTTTCACTCTCTGTGTGTTTTGGTTTGGGCTGTAACACAGCACCCTCCTTTCCTTCAGATGGTGCTGTCCTCATTCAAACATGAGTTGCTCAGCGGCCGGTGGCTGGGGCGGGTCAATGTGGTGCGCTGGGAGGGTGTGTTTCGCTGTATCCCCATCTGTGGGATGGCCTTCGCCTGTCAGTCGTAAGTACTATTCCCCGCCCCTCCAACCGCACAAGACCCTCCCATAAAACTAATGTCAGCACTGGCTTCACAAAGGCCAATTGATGTAATTGACAGTAAGCTTAAAATGATGTAGTAGCGCTGCTTTCTCACACTAACCTCCCAAGAGATGAGTAAAATCCTGCATGCTCAATCCCAATTTTGCATGTTTTGATGGAGGTTGAAGGGGAATTGCACTTTCCATAATAACTTCAACAACCATCTTATTCGTGTAGCCTTTTAGTTCCTTATAAACATTTCCTAAACAAAGCAAAAAATGGTTTTAAAGATGTTAATAATAGTTAAATTCTAATTAGCAGTTTTATACTTTTGGTCATCATATACAGTATATAAGGATAAAATACAGTATATATGGAAAACCAGTTTGTTTTTGTGTTAAAGTTAACTTATACTTTTTTTTTTATTCAGAGGCCTTTTACCAAGTCTGTCTATCAAATACAGTTCTCTACTATCTTCCACACTTTTTTGGTCAGATAGTAAAAAAAAGTGTTTCACGCCTATTTTAGCATCCCATTAACTTTCCTCACAGTGACTCCAGAGAACCCACTGCCATATTTTCACCTCTCACAGCTTAATCAGACCTTCTCTCAACCACTTTTTGTCACTCACGTCTCCATTTTCACCCATCTGCATGCTCCATCGCTGCCTCTTTTGTCATGTTCTCCTCGCCTTTAGTGCTTGCTCCTGGATGGTAAAGGGTAATGTGTCAAGGGTCTAATGGGATGGAGGAGTATGGAAGTCTTATCTTTTGATTTGAATGCGGAGCTAGGGGAAAGGATATAGGAGGGAGTGTCACAGTGAGGTCAGAAGGAGCAGACGTTAAGAGAACTGTGTTGGGGAGAGTGAGGTATCTGGCAGGACCCGAGCTGCTGTAGCCTTCAGAATGGCATCTACACAACTAACATTATGCTATGGAAGGCGTGTCTATTATCAAGCAAGGAGCACATGTGTTCAAAGAGGAAGAAAGTTTCTGTGTTTATCCGCATGTGTTGGTTTCCACTAGCAGTGCTGAGTGATATTTGGCAGGGCCATTTCTTGGCCTGTGGTCAGACTGAGCGAGGCAAGCGCTCCGTTCTAGGCGGCAGCAAGCTTAAGCCAAACCACTAATCAACACATTGGACCACGGCCATCTTCCAGACACACACTGATGTATTCACAGGCTGATTAAACAGCTCTCAGCACATTGGATTTTTATTACATTCATGAAATGTGTTTACTTTCACTTAAAACATTACTTAGCATCACCATTATGATGGGATGGGACCTGGCCACATTATGTTTTGGCTTTCCTCGTATTGCTGTTAGATCATAATGGGGGTACATAAGAAAAACATGTGCTATAGAAATGTCCCTCTGTGATCCTGTTGTCAGTGTGCTTTTCACTCCAAGTTAATGATTTTGTCTGTGGCTCATTTATTGCCTTCTCTCAGCATCCAGACCATGTTGTAGGAAATAAAAACATTTTAGCTCTCTTTTGTCACAACCATTGAGTGACCATTAGATCTAATGGCAGTGTAGTCACAAAAAGCAGTTTTATTTAACCTTGGCCATAAGATTTACTGGATCGCAAATTAAACAAGCGATGAAGAATAGCCCCCCGCGACACTCCACGCTCATAAAACCAGCATGTGTGAATGAAGACATGCAAAGAGATGAGGAAAGAAAGTTATGGTTTCTAGCGCTCCCCTTTTGAGAATTAGAGGCAAGAGTCAGCCAAGAAAGTTTATAATGCTCTAAAACCATCCAGGCACTCGCTGTTAGATAGAAAGGCAGGAATTTATTAGGTAATGTGTAGACGGTCACCTCCACACATTTCACTGGGACAGAGGGAGAAATGGTAGCTATGCTGTTGTCCATTCTGTCACCCACACACAGACTTCACGCCTACTGCTTTGCCTGCTCTAATAAAAATACGTGTAGATTTTGTAAGTTGTCAAAGCTGCAACATTCATTCAGAATATTTGATGATAAACATTTTAGCATCAGATAAAGTGCACACAAACTATATGATCTTTATTATTAGCCAGTGATGCACAGAATAACTCAGTTGTGTACCAAATCTAAAACGTTGTTAGCCTTTTCTGTACTACATGATTGTATTCAACAAATTTAAACAGATTTATCAGTAAGCGAAATGATTGTTGCAGCTGTAATGTCATTATTATCCATGTTGCTGTTGCATTCATGTGTCTCTCTTGTTACAGTATGTATTAAGTGTAAAGATCTCAAACATAAATGAGTGATGTATTGTCAAATAGTGATAACATTACAAAGAGGAACAGAAGGAAAAAAACTATTATACTGACGTTGTGTGTTTCCCGACAGTATTTAGTGATTGTCCATAATACCTCTAATGAACTTGACTTTAGGCAAAGTTTAAACTCTCAAACTACTAGGATGCACAAAATAGTCCACATTTATTGTTGCTAGTGGCATGCTTGACTTAAGAATCAGTCATATGGGAGACGATAAAAACTGTAAGTTGATAAGCAACTAATGACTACCTTCTGTTGCGAAAACTTTAATAGACTAAAAACACAATGAAATTACTATTCTGAGTTGGAAGCTGACAAGGACATAAGGAGAGTGATGCATCATTTGATTATTGAGTGGCACAAATGGGCCCCATATGGCTCATTAAAAAAATCTACAAAAGCGTGATTACAGCTAAATTTGAAGTTAGCCTGTGTAAGCTGTCATACTGTATATTGGTGGCTGCTGTTTAAAAACCTCTGTGGGATTCCGAATGGACATTGTTGGCAGCACAGTGTCCACACACAGCACATGAATGCACAGCAGTGGGAGTCCCACTGAGATCTTCTGCAGGGACATGTGGACTGTTTGTTTCTTCACAGGCAAGTTCTGCCCACCTACGACAGTCTGGACGAGCCTTCAGTCAAACGCATGAGCACTATCTTCACCTCGTCCTTAAAAGTAGTCACCATCTTCTATATCACTGTGAGTGCAAACATACAGGCCTTATTTCATTGTTTGGACTTTTTTTTTCATCTCTGCGTTAAGCAAATCTCTTCTCTCCTTGTAGGTGGGCTTCTTTGGCTATGTTAGTTTCACAGACTCTATTGCTGGAAATGTTCTGATGAATTTCCCATCCAACCTGGTGACCGAGATGATCCGAGTTGGCTTCATGATGTCTGTGGCTGTCGGCTTTCCCATGATGATTTTACCTTGTCGCCAAGCCATCAACACGATGGTCTTTGAACAGCAGGTGGGCTATATGCAATTTTTTTGTAAATGGTGTACATCCTGTATGTGGCAGAATCAGACTGCTGTCAATTAGATTAGCAAGAATAGCAAGGGCTTGAGATTGAATTGTCCTTATGGACAATAAAATCCTCTTAAAAATAACAGGTTGACCACTAAGCTGAAATTCATACTTTATCTTGGCAAAAAACTCCCTTGTAATTTTCTTTTCTCTGTAACTGTTATGTGAATTCTCTGTAAAGCGCTATTGGAGTGCTTTACTGATGTGTTACAAATTGCAACAGTTTTCTGAGTGCATTTACATTACCATTATATATATGCTTCCCCTGTGTCATGTTGGTGACCCTTTATGAGTTGACTTTTGGCCATTTTTCAGATTTGATGAATGAATATATATCAACTTAAAACTGAAACATGGATTTTTAAAATTCTTTAATGTTTTAATGTCATTTTTATGGGGAAAAAATAAATAAATACTATTTATGATTATGTTTATACTAAGAACTGAGGTCGCTTGTAGCAACCATGCAACCAAGTCTTTGAAAAAATACTTTTTGTTTTTCATTGAAAATCTGACAACTCTGATCTTTAGCCAGAATATTGGGGTATCGTCTCTCTTTTCAGAGGCCTGTTTAATGGTAAAAAGAGAAATTCCACTATAAACATTAAAATCTGAAACCTCTTCTGAAAAGAATAAACCACAAGTGATCAGGAAACACAACTATAGTTTCATTGTGGAGCGATCAAAAATGTAATGTCTACACACAAAAACAGGCCATGGAGCTGTGATGTGGTGGTCTGCTGGAGATGCAGATCATTTTCAAAGCCCACACTCATTTTTGATATGTAAAAATGGTCCATTTGCATTTTGTTTACATTTTTGAGTTTGGACTGATAGTTAGGACTATAAAAACAAATTTTGTATTTTTGGTCAAAATTGAATTATATCAGCTGATTTAAGTAAAAAGCATGAGATTATGATGTTTTTCTAATAGGTCACAAGGGTTAAATTTCTTTCTTTTTTGTACATGGGCAGCATTTATTTTACACAATGACATGGGTAAAAGTAATTACAAAACACTACTTGTAAAAATGCAATTCGCATCATACCATTTAATTAAATTCAATTAAATTAATCTTTTTTTTTTTCTACATTTTGTTTTTGTTATGAAATAATTCTCACAGATTTTCTTGCGTACAACTGTAAAGAAGGAAAAAGAAAAGTATCCACTGTTGCTTCACTGTTGGGAAGCCACTTGAAATCAAATTAATTTTAGAAACTGAAGCTCTTTGTCTGCCATTTCTCTTGCAGCAGAAAGATGGAACGTTCGCTGCGGGGGGATACATGCCTCCGCTGCGCTTTAAAATGATCACCCTGTGCATAGTGTTCGGGACCATGCTGGGAGGCATCCTCATCCCTAATGGTACGTCTGTGCTTGCCCTGAGTTCAGTGTGTGCTGGCTGTAGTGAAGGCCTTTAAGGTGCCTGTTCCTTTATGAGGGCGGAGCAGCTCTGCAGCTTTACGATGTGTGTGAATGTGACTTTACGAGTCAGTGACTGTCACACTCTAACACAGTCCTTAAATCAGGGCCCTAACTTTTATTTCCTTTTCGATGGGCAGACGGGAAGATAGGGCTATTATTCTGCAGGCGCTTTCTCTCACTCACACACAAATCTATGCACATACCAATATCGGCACTATGGTTCTTTCATTCTCTTTCACAAACTACCTCTATACATTGTAGATATAAAGGTTAACATGATTTTATGCTTTATTCATTGTATTCCACAGCAGCCACAAGTTAAACCTTTTATTGGCGGAGCACACACATACAGTATGTTCATGGGGTTTGGCTGTCTCTTAGTGTTTCTAATCAGACTAATAGACAGAGGAAAGGGAGGTAAGGACCCCAGAGAGAATGGACACTAAATCTGAGGCAGACAATATGGTGTCCGTCCTCTGGATAAGCGATGGGTTTCCGGGACAAGCGCCCGGCTGGCTGGTCCACAGAGGCAGGGGTGGAGTTAGGGTGTGCAGCTGCCAGCTGGAAGCGAGCTGCCATGGACAGGAGCCCAGTGCTGGGTATGAATGGCACAGGCAGGTATGAATGGACCAACAGATAAGGTGCACAGATGCCTAAATACACTGTATTTCTGGCTTTGTGTAGTATGCCTTGCTTTGGTTATGTAAATGTATGAATAATATGACAAACTTCCATGCGGCATGTTCAGAATATATGCTATTAGAATCAGGTGCAAAACAAAAACATTTTTCTATTAGTAGTGTCAAAATATTGCATTAATTGCATTCTTTCTGCATTTTTTTGTCTTCAGTGGAAACCATTCTAGGTTTAACAGGAGCTACTATGGGAAGCCTCATCTGTTTCATTTGCCCAGCTCTTATTTACAGAAAAATCCAAAAGAATGGCATCGTAGCTCAGGTAAAGTCCATCATAATCACCTACTTTGTCTTCAGTTTGGTTATTCAGTGTTTTAACAATACCTTTTCATTGCATGTTTGTCCATATAGCTGGTGCTTCTGGTGGGCCTGTGCATCCTGCTCCTCAGTACAGTCACTACACTGTCCATCTCCTCCAGCAGCCCTGGCATCAAAGTCCCAGCTCATCCTCCTCCTGCTCCAGGCCGAAACAACCAACCACTCCCAGACCTCCCTGTGCTGCCCGGTAAAGATCTTCAGTCAGAGCTTCAATCAGCTGTCGTCAGTCTGATGAAACTTCTATGTTATAGGACACATACAGTACTGATGTGATGTAAAATAATAATGTTGTTTCCTCACCAAAAACATATCTTGTATTTAGCGTAATTTATTCTTGTTTAATATACCTTAGTTACAAAGTCGCTTTCCCTTCTTCCTA
This sequence comes from Mugilogobius chulae, assembly GCA_038363315.1. Lineage (NCBI taxonomy): Eukaryota > Metazoa > Chordata > Actinopteri > Gobiiformes > Gobiidae > Mugilogobius > Mugilogobius chulae. The sequence goes on along the minus strand of CM076401.1, from coordinate 36,072,501 downwards.
TGTAATGTCAAAACACTCTTCCCAGATGTGTGAAATCATAGGTCAAGCTCTGTAAATCATCGTCAAAGTCAAATTGCACGATAATACCAATCTAGCGTTTGTTTATCTCAGCTATGTAATTTCACCTGCCGCCAGTAGAAGAAACACCATCGGAAATAACACCAGAATGACATATGTGAGATTCCAAAGTAAAGGTACTGCTTTAAAGTCCTTTAGAGTGGAGCCAGGATTGTGTACAACAGTAGGTATCTTTGTCCTGGCAGAAACATAGTTAACATGATTTAAATGGCAAAAAAAAAAAAAAATAATAACTTCAGTACAATTCAATGATCTTTCCATATGTTGTCTTCTTTATTTAGGCCTTGAACACCTGTTAACCTATTATTTAATTTGCTGGGAAAATGTGTTGGATTTTACTTTTAGTTTGAACCTATCCATCTATCTACTGGCACAGCTTATAACTTGCGGTTAGACGCCAAAACTTAAGATTTCCTCAAAAGTCAATACGATAAGTCAACCTATTTGGACTTTCTTTTTTTATAACAAAAATGTCACCCGACAGCAGCTAAACCCCGATGCAAAAACATTGCAAACCACAAAGTAAGGCCAAAGCAATAGACCAACTAAAACAAAAGCCCAGAGTCTGTGAGAAAAAGGCCATTCTTTCATCTTGCAGAGAAGAAAAGATGGAAGACAGACAGAGCGACTGATAGACAGACAGGCAGCTTGAAGAGATAACCTCTTGATAATATCGGAGAGCAGCAGTGAGCGGCTGACGTTGATAGAGCGAGAGTGATGCCCTTCAAACTCCGGCAATTTCTCAGCCCCCCGTCCTCTCGCGCTTCTGCCCCTGTTCATTTCTCCTGCCACCCCCTCCCCCTAAAATACATTGTCTGCACCTCCATCTCTCCCGTGTCTCCGGTGGCAGCTATAAAATGCCTGCAAGCTCATGTCTGTATAAAACAAAGGGATCTAGGTTTGAAAAGAATCCACAGACACAAATAGAAAGAGGAATTCTAACAAACTGAGTGTGCCAATAACTTTTCTTCGTTATTAGTTATTTTTTCTTAGTTTTGATACGTTTGCCTTTATCAGGTGCATTTTCCCATCTGATATTTTCAAGTCTTTTGAATATGCTTACTCTTATAATAAAGTAGCCACGCAGTTCTGATTTTAATAGTGTTTGCTGCCATCTAGTGGGTTTTATATTATCAGCAGGATGATAATGGTCCCAACTTAAGCATTTTTAAAGAGCAAAGATGCTTTTGAGTAAATAGATCAATGTGACATCAGTAGTTTTTGAACAATAAGTCAAGTAACGCCTCTGAAGGTTGTCTCTTAATTAGGCACGTAACACATATAAGCATAACAACCTTAAATTTGTTGGCGGCATGGTAGCATTCTCACCTCACAGCACCTTGGTCTTTTTGTGTGGAGTTTGTTTCTCCTTGCAGTGTCTGGGTGGGTTTCATCCCTTCCCATGAAAACATGCACCATAGGCCTAACAAAAAAATGTGGCACTGTACTGATGCCCGGATGCAGAGAGATGGTTCAAATACAAAAAAACTAATTTACGACAGAGGAGACAATAAAGGATACCTTAACCTTTACCTTACATTTTGTAAATTGTTCTAAATAGTTGCAATTTTATTATTACAACCAAGAGGGAAGCAGCATCAAACCAATGCCAGATGTGACCACCAGGGTCAAAAACACTACACACTTTGACCATTTCCTGCCAAAAATTCTGGGAAATTTTCTTAACCCTTTTGCAACCCTATTGACATTGTAAAAGGCAGCTAATGTTGCTTTTCATAAATAGTTAATTTGTCATATTTTTTGACAAATGAGTTACTAGATGCATTTTCTTTTTTGGAAACTACAGCTTTTTATAGACTGCAACGTGAAATTAAAACAGATCAACCAACTTGAGCAAAGCTATCAGCTATACTGTAGTACTGTTTGTGAAATAATGTTAAATAACTATTCTACTCAGACATTACACAACAATCTGATTTTGTTACAAAGTTCTATATTTAACGTATATCTTAAATGGAAAAGACAGCTCAGGTACCCCTGTTTTACTGGCAATGAAGTGTTCGTGTTTTAAATGGATATTTTCTGTGAACAGACAATGTCCCCAATAAGAAACCAGTGGAGATAGAGAAACCTGAGATTCCTGTGGCTGTGGAGAGGGACCAGGGTGAGCCCCCACAGATTAAAGGACCGGTGGACCTGCCAGAGAGGAAAAAGGATGAAGAGGTGCAGCTAGACCGCCCCGAAGCTGGTAAGACAAGGGTCCATTTACGTTAATTGGCAATTCACAAATGCTGCTACATATTTGAAATATAATGTGCTTATTATCTGGTCAAGAAGAAGGTCTCCTTTTGTTTCCATGGAAAAGCAGCTCTTTTAGCCATATATTTTTTCCAATGGCAAGAAGTTATTTATCCCCAATAAGAATGTTCTAAAGAATGATTTTAACTTCCTATTTGTGTTGAATTGTGAAGATTACTTTTCACCTTCACCTTTGACGCACCTTTAATATAATGTACATATTTGAAATATAATACTTATAATATTACCTTAAAATATATTACATTTGTTTGCTATTACTATTGCAATGAACAATGTAACATTGACTTTTGTGATCTTGAACCCAAAAATACAAAATGATGTTCTGAATCTACAATAGTTAAACAGTTTTACCGTGAAGTCTGGTATGGTATTAACTGAGTAAGTTCTTCGTTAGGTTGCGCTCATGTGACATTCAAATGCCTCTAGATTAAAAAAAAAAAAAAAAAGCTGGAAAAGAGGTGATTTTTTTCTGTTGAAATTTGCTGTTTACAAATCTAGATATCTCTTGACATTGTATAGGTTTAATACATATTCTAATTTTGTTCTCGCCAAGAGAGAGAAGAGCATTGCCATTATTTACCCAAAATGCATGGCGGGAATTTTTGTCAACACAAACTTGTTCTTTGCCTATGTAGGTGGTGTTGCAGTACCAGAGGCAGAGGCCCATCGTCATGAACCTCCTATTCCTCATGATAAGGTCAAAGTGGACATCAGGAAGAATGATGTGGAGCTCCAAGAGCAGAAAGAACAAAAACCTGAAGGTCAAGCTCAAGCTGAACCAAAGCCACAAGTGGACATCAAGGACAAAAAAGAGGAGACGGAGAAGGAGCAAAAACCTGAGGAGGTTGTTGTGAAAAAAGAGGATTTGGGTGGAGAAGAGAAACGTTCAAATGAGATTTTAGAAAAGCCTGATGAACCTAAAAAGCAAGATGTTCCCCAGCTAAAAGAAGATGTGAAGCAAGATTCATCGAAAGAGGCTGCTGTGGAGAAAGCCCCTGTGGCAAAGGTGGATAAAGTAGAGTCTCTGGTGAAACGTAAGTATTGATTATCTAGTGAAGAAAATGCATAGGAAATGTAACTTTTTTGGTTTGTGACTTTCATGTCCAGCACAAGACCCTGATGGCGAACCTGCGGCTGTTGCTGTTGTTCAAGGAGCTGACAGCAAAGATACTGCTGATGAGAAAATGGATGGTAAGTGAGGGCATAGAGGGTGTCTTTAAGATGAATAAAAGTACACGGTATTTTGACTGTAACTGGTAACAATAGATATTCAAACTTATTTCTTGCTTTGACTTGATGCTTTGCATCTTTTTGTTCGCTGTTGACTACTGTTGTTTGCTTTTGCTCTTGTTTCCTGTTCCACTTTTCATTCTTTCTCTGCTGGACTTCCATGACAGTGATAAAAAAGCTGGTTGCAGGTATGAGTTCTTTCCTGCCTCTTTTTCATTTCTTGTTCTTTAAATGTAATTCTGTAGCTTAGAGCACTTTAATTGACTCACATACTAATACTGACTTGGCAATAGAAATCAACCATTTAACTTCTTTCAAGATGGTTATTTCTGTTGACTAACAAATTCAACAATGGAAAAAGTTTTTATAGAATAGGACATGACAATATCTTCTGTGCAGAGGGCCAGCTCGACCACGCAGTGCTCTTGCAGGTGATAAAAGAGCAACAGGTGCAACAGAAGAGGCTTTTGGATCAACAAGAAAAATTGTTAGCAGTCATAGAAGAACAACACAAAGAAATTCACCAAAAACAGCCTGCTGGTGGGTATATGTTTTAACAGATCAAAATATTTTACTTCCATTTTTCTTGAAATGAGAGCATGCTCTTAGTGCCAAAGTATGCATGATCATGTTAATTCTTTCTTTTGCTTGTTTTAGTTCCTGAAAGTGAGGGTGAAAAAGGCGTCCAAGAACATGCAGTGGTTGAAGGAGGAGCAGCAAAAGCCAAAGAGCCACAACCTGCCTCAGATTTGAAGCACCCTGCTGAGGCAGTGGCAGCAGGTGTTGCTTCTCAGGGTGGAGCAGGTGAGCCTCAGGCAGTCGCTCAAAATCAAGTTCTACCTGGAGGTAACAGTGTAGAAGGTGAGGCAAAAGCAGCTGTCCCTGTAGCTTACAAAGAGGATATTAAAGCTCCAGAGGGTGGACTTGGAGCCCGGGGAGTACCACTGGGAAAAAAGAAAACAGAGGATACTCAGCCTATTGGTCAAAATGAATTGCCTGCCCAAGTTAAAGACCAGGATAAAGAACTAATAGAAAAAGAGGTTCAGGCAAGATTGGAACTTAAGCGTGAGCAAGAGTTAAAAGAAAAGCTTGCCAAGGAAGAGTTGGAGAAGAAAGAGAAAGAGAGAATAGAGAAGGAAGTGGAGGCCAGGGTTGAGCAGGAACGGTTGGAAAGAGAAAGGAAGGAACAATTAGCCAAAGAACTAGAGATAGAGAAAGCTGTGCAGGCCAGATTAGATATAGAGCGTCAGGAGGCAGAGCTGGCAAAGCAACGAGCTGAGCAGGAGAGAATAGAAAAAGAAGTAGCAGCAAGAGTAGAGAAAGAACGACTGGAGAGGGAGCGCAAAGAGAAAGTAGCCAAAGAACTTGAGCTGGAAAAAGAGAAAGAAAAACAGAAGAAAGCATCAGAAGAGGCACTCAAAAAAGAAGTCCAAAAAGAGAACAATGAACCTGACAGGCTGAGGAACAAGCTGGATGAAGCACAAGGGGGGAGCGAGCAGCAGAAGCCCATAACGGTGCACCAGGGAATGACGGCGCAGATGGAGAGGCTTTGAAGAAGGGAGGACGGGACCTCAAAGAGAACCAGGCCGACCCCAAGGACTCAAAAGAGAAAGCCAGGGACCAGGGAGAGACTGATCTGAGGCGAAGGCGGAGGGCACTGGGGGCCAGAGAAACTCGAGAGGAAGCGGGCATGTCCAGAGGGGCCCACAGTCTGGAGCCCTTGCTGGAACTTGGAGGATCGAACCTGCACGCAGCCTTGGAGCAGCAGTTACTGGCTGGAGCAGTGGTGCACTCGCGGCAGATAAAACAAACCCCAGAAGAAGGCACCAAATAAGATGGGAACACAATTAAACAGAGTTATATTGTGAGTGGAGTGGACCAAATATGCCTAACAGTCACCTTTTTAGACAAAAAAAGTGTAATTTATAAAGTCTATTACTTGTTGTATTCAACATTTGAAGAGTGTAAATAGTAACTTATTTTTTGCCAGATATGTGGGGCCATGGGAGATGTTACTGTTGAAATGTATATATGAAGTTTATGTATTACCATTATGTGTTGTTTAAGCCAGGAAAGTTTGACTGAGTCATTTTTTTTTCTAATTTGTGCAATCAGAAGTTTGCTTTTGTCTGTATGCATTTTCTTCTGTTTTTGTGTCAGGTCAGTTGAGTTTTACCATGTGACATATACTGTTTTTTGGCTTCTGTTATATTGTGGAATGTTGAGGCTTCTGCTCCGTTGCATTATTGAATGTTTGTTTCCTTGAATAATTTGTATTTGTGCATTCAATCTCCAAAATGGGCCCATGAAGTATAATAAGATGTTCAGGGATCTCTTTTTCATTCCATTGGTCAGTGCCTTAAATGACAATGTTCGTTTTGTGACCAAACATGATAATGGCCTTTTATCTTTTACCAAAACTAAAGTTGTATTGTATAATGACAAAAAGGCGAGTTACTGCTTACGATCCTTGCTTTTTACAAGATGTTATTTTCCTACTATTTTAATATTGTAAACAGTGAACAACCTTTTGCTGATATTCAAATAAAAATATAACTATAAATGACCTATGTTTATTTAAGATAATAAAACATTACAAAAACGAGCAACAAGTTTGACATAAATATTTGAAATAATAAAAGGTTGATATCTCAGGGAATCTTGTTCTGCTATTTGCATCTTTTCTTGGACTGTAAGAAAATGAAAGTCACGTTCAATAACTATGAAATGAGCCATGTGACATAATAAATTAATTCTGCTACTACTCACTGCATTAGTAAAGCAAGTCTTCAGTGCTTCAAACTCCTTGGCACACAGATCCTTCTTTAATTCCTGTTTGCTTGTGGTAGTAGCAGCCACACACTTGCCATAAGCTGCAGCCTACAGTTTGGAACATTATTATAGTGATAACAGTACAATAATATGTCGATAAACACTTTTAGTCAACTTACCTCAAGCGAACACTCTGCAAATAGTTCAGGGAAACGCCGTAATTTCTCTCGAGTACGATTCCATACATTTGATCCAGACATAGTGGAAACAACTAGTTAAGAAACGTGTATACTTGAAGGCGACTAACACATACGTTCATGCTTATATTGTGGAGCCCTTATGAGTCTGTGGACGGCGCCATGTTGTTGACCCCGTCAGCAAAGAAATGCTCCTGTCATGTGGTACTAAATATGATTCGTTCTTTTCTCAATCAATCACAACTCTGAACATATTTCCTGGATATTATTGGTTGCTTTTTTATTTGACCCTAGCACAAAAGCCAATGGCATTCGTCCAGGGTGAATAGTGGTCTGTGATTGGCTGGCTGTCAGTTCTAGCCTCGCCTACTCCTGCGGTTCCAGGAAGAAGATGTGTACACTGCTAAATCATGGCAACATTTATGGAGCGACTATCTTTTCTACAAAAAGTAAGCTTAGTTGATGATAATTTACGATGTCCTACATGACTTAAGCACAATATGTTAAAAAATCACATGAATTAGAGATAATATTACGACTTAAACGTTCCGGATTAGCTTAAAGTAGCCTAGCTAGTAAAATTAACAACCCATAACATGACTATTTTTATCCTTTCAAGGTCCCAACACTAATGAAAGCCACAGCAGATGATGAAAATCCTTGTCCAGGCTATCTTTTTCAAGAAATTAGCAGTATCCTTGGTTGCTGTGTGTGTTGTGTGCTTATGCCAATTACTGTTCTCGTTCTCTGACAGCAATTTCCCTTAATGCTGTAGAAATATCTCATGAGTCTTTAGGATGCGGTCAATGTTTGTTGGAGTATCTTCTGGAGAGGCTGCAAGTCAAGTCCTGTCATGTTAAACTTAAGGCAAGTACATTATAGGTTTCGTCAGGTCCAGTGTTTCTTACAGGAGTTTTCTGAAAATATATTTTGTTTTCATTTTACAACTTCATTTGTATTATTTTATTATTGAATAAAAAAGGTCACTCCAAATTTTTTGACAATATTACAACCACCGCCACCATCTATACAATCAGTTGATTGTTGCTTTTTATACTATCAAGTCTCTTAATGAGAAAACACTGCTTGTTCACTCCTTACTAGGTGCTGAAGATTTTTGTGCATCTCTGTGACCATGGTTCAAACCATTTCTCACCGAACTGAGGAGAAACTCTACTTTTATTCAGCAAGCATCAGGTAAAAAGTTTTATTGTGTAATTCACCATGTAGTGCTTTTGATTGACACTTTTTGTTCAGTTTACAGTGGTCCTCCTGACCCCATCCATGGCACTGCATTGTATCAGAGAGTACGAACTACAGCACAGGTACAGTGCTAGAAAACAGTGATTATGTCAAAAAGAGATTATTTTTTCCTCATTATAATTTTAACCTACAGGAGGTGGCAAGATTACTTTTTACAGATACAACAACTATCAAAAACAGTATTCCTGCGAATTCGACAGCTAATCAAACAATGGGTGTGTTAACCTTAAAAGAGATTTCTGTTTCCATTATAGTTTTAGTGGTTTTAAAGATAAAATCTTTGTTTTGAAGGCATGGGTTCTGCCAAAACCAATAAGTCAGGAATGCAAGGTTTTGGGTACAATCCAGGAAAGCAGGGATCTGGTGAGTGATACATTTTTCATCAAAGTATTGAAGTAAAATTTCTGTATGTGCTCCTTTTTCATGTGTGTGTGTCACTAGGCAATGAGTCTTATTAGATAAGATTCAGAAAGCGGCTGAAGTTGTAGCTAGTGCTGTGCTTCCTCCAACTGAGCACCAAGGCATCCGTCTCTATGACAACCATTACCGCGCGGTAGTGGCTCCGACGGCCCCATAGAAGTAGCCGTACCTGCATGTTCCTACAATCTACCTGTACATAAATCTAAAGGTCAATTAAATGTCATTATCATAAATGTGTAATAACCTAAATGAAAATTTTACAAATCCTCACACATCGCTATACACAGTGGCCCAACGCAACCCTGGACAAATAGGAGGAGGCTGGGAAGAAACAGACAGTGCCAACAGTTCTTCTTGCAATTCCTCTCAAGACATTTCAGCCCATTGCAGAGCATCTATAGGAAGAGGGTCAACAGGCACAGGCAGCCAATCCGGGGCCAGCAGAGAGAGCAGTGGAGATCTATCCGAAAGGTTAGTAGAAACTAAATCTACAACCTATGAAAGTAAGGCTGTCCAGTTTGACCTTCTCATTTTTTCAGGGTGGAAGCACTTCAGATGGGGACTGTGGCCAGGAGATGGCACTTATCAGCAGAATTACAGAGGGCCCAGGGTTTTTCTATCTCGAGAGGAAATCCAGCACTTCATCAAAGAGTTAGTGAGAGTCAGTTTTCTAAGCGTTTAGGTTTTTGTAGATTGTTCTTGAATGTTCTGTTGTTTGTTTTTTTTAAAATAGGTCTACCACTTTAAACTGTGAAGTTGTTGTCGAACTTCTTGCCAAGAAACTCCATGAGGCTTCAGACACAATTAAAATGGTAATTTTAAAATGTTTCATAGATGTTTCATTATCATTGGTTAAAATTGTGTTTGACTACAACATTTATTGTATCACTAGCGGACAATGTGTGCTTTAGCATGCCTCATGACCTCTGACCTCCTTTCACTGGAACAAATATATGTGGTACACAAAGCAGGCTTTATCTGCTGAGCGAGGGGCCTCCAGGTCCTGTGGCCAACAAAGCCACCAAGGTAAAGTAATACGCGGAGTACTTGTTCTCTTTCTGTTCTTAAACATTTGACTTCTACATTTCTTAAATCTGTTTTTTATACAGATCTTACGTCAGTTTGAGGCAATGACTCGTGGATCTCATAATTTGCATAAGAAACAATATTCAAGAAGCAGCGATCATGCAACAAATAATGTCACAGCTACTTGTACTGACTCTTTAGAAGTTACACATCCTGCTCAGGTGCCACAGGCTTTAGCAGCATTCATCCCTCACCCCTTCCATGAGGCACAGGAAACTACTGAGGCTGAAGTTGGAGATGAAATTGTCCAAGCCAACAGCAGCACTTTATCCTGGGACATCCATAAAGCAGACTCGGTAAACTGCACTGTTCAGTGGTATGGAACTAGTGTCAAAGTCCAGGCATGTGTGTGAGAACCAGTCATCTCAGAGAGAGGAAAAGTCATGGAAATCCTCTTGAATGTGTCTCAAGAGGAAGACGTACAAATCCTGTAGATACAGAATTGATTACTGTAAAAGCTGAGGACACAAATTTTCATTGCTCAGTTTCTTCTGGTAAAACCAAGCACTGTCTGCCTTTTCATTTCTGAACTCTTGACAGTGGCTCATTTTAACCATTTTTTGACTTATGTCCGCTGGTTCAGCTTTACAGACACGTTTTAAGGAGGATGATGCTCTTTCCTTTTAGCGTGTGTTCAAAAGGTTTGTTATAGCGGTATATTTTGTTTTTTTTAAATTAGCTGCTAAATCTCAGGATTTTAGGAAAGTTTGCCTCTGAATTTCCAGACCCTCTGAGGTGATTCCTCAGCTTGATTTGCACATTTATTATATCTTCATTTTAATGTTCATGTTATTTTGAAAGTTGTTTGTAAATTGGTTGTAATTGACTAATATTTATATACCAAGTCTGTTTTGTACAAAACTTTTGAAAGATACCAAAAAAATTACTATTAAGTGCATGGCTATACTATGAAGAATTCATTCAGAAATTTAAGGGGATGTTTGGTGTTCAACTTTTTTTTTTTTTTTGTTAAAATAAGCTGAATATGTAACAAACAAAAATCAAATAATCAAATTTATTCTACAAATGAAGTCTCTAAGCTGAGAGAATGTGTCTAAAATCTAATCTGAAAATATGGCTTGAGTTAGACAAAATAATCATTACATTTATAAAACTAAATGCATGCTACACAAGAGTAAGAGAGAAGTAAGAAAACCAAGATTCTCATGAAAGTGCTTAGATTTATTTAGATACACAAGCACTTGATGATCACATTTATGCTGTGATTAGCACCAATGAAGATGTCCACGCATTGACACGCATGTAAAGAGAAGGACTCCTCTTAATAAAGTGCACTGGGTGCATGCACACACACACACACAACATACCCATCAATACTGTATACCACAGTGGCAGGGTCACAGTACTGTTGATGTGCTTATGGTCTCGACAAATGGTACATGTCACACTTTTTCTCCGGACTTGCTCACATGACATTTCCATGAGGGACCTCAGAGCCGCTTGGCTCTGACGTGAGAGAGGCAGGTCATCAGAAGATATTTCAGATGTAATGTCATGTGGAGCCTGGATGTCCCCTGGTCTGCAGACTGCTGAAGTGTGCCTCTCGCAACACTCTGTTGATGTAGTCGTAAGAGACACTGCTGCTGTCGCCATGGAAACCATGCTGCAAAGAGCTGGCAGAGTCTTCAGGGTTTGGGCTCAGAGAGCATTGTGAGATGCAGTGGCTCTGGGTATGTGTGCATGGGGTTGTCCTGATCAGTAATGTTCTTTCAGACTGCAGAGCCCATTACTGCTATCGTTACTGGAAGACTAAAAGCAAATAAAAATCAGATGTCATGAATGTACTAGTGACTGAATGGACATTATAAAGTACCAAGTAACTACAAAACTACAAATCTTACCTCTGAATCCAAATCTGAGACTAAAAGACAGGGGCCACTACTGGACCGTTTGGCTTGAGGACTCAGCTGTTGGTCCTCCTCACTGTCACTGCTGCGGTGTCGCTTCCTGTCAGAAAACAAACGTGTTTTGATGACACATCTTTTAACATTACATTACATTGCATTATAATAGGCACGAGGCAGAATTGAGAAAAGCGAAATATCTGAAAAGGCCAAAAATAGTAACAATTCAGGAGCGTAAGACCAATGCTAACAGCGGCACATCCACCCCTTTTGACAGTACATTGCATTATGGGAAGATATACGTTAGTGTCGATAGCCTTACCTACTGTCAGTCAGCATAATTGATTCCAGGGGTGAGGCAAAAAGCAAAACAAAAATAAAACTTGAACAGCTCCCAAGTTGACTTTGAACTATCTTCAGTTATACCAAGCAAGCGTCATGTTGTTACTGGCACTGACGGTTCTTCGCCCACCAGAGAGGTCTGGTCCAACTGAGAGACTATCTCCTCTGCATGGCCCAAACCCAGCACGGGATCTGATTGCACGTTTCCAAACAAACTATCCTCTATGTTCTCTACCTATTCTCGCTTTCTTGGCACATTATCACATGCTCCAGTCGTGACAGAAAAAATAAACACGCTAACGAGATGACGCTCACGGAATAATGATTTTCTTGAGCTGACAGCTACTCAACAGAAGCTAACTTCTGCCTCAAAGCTAAAAGAAACTTCTTCCGCTTTCGTATCGCGCTGTGAACTCTCTTTAAACCGATCCGTTACTTTTTTCAGAACTGTAGTCATAGTACATTTTCAAAGACGTCACAAACTATGAAAGTAGCATATATATGAAGCATATATAGGATAAACTACCCTTCAAAAGTATGACAAGCAAGCAAGCCAGTCTTCTATCAAGCTTTGAGTCCCGCCCATCTGTTTACGCTACGTTGGACGTCAAGCGTCAAGGGAAAAACGACTTCCGGTACTGAGAATAGTTTCTTCCATGGTTTTATAAAGCGGATTTAATAAGGTAATTACAGAGATCTCCATTGACTACGCATGTTATATCTACTTTAGAGTCAGAAGACATTTTATAGATTTGCTTCAACTAAGTGGCAAACTAAATGTTCTATCTTTTTGAAAATACAAACATTCTTAAAATGTCACTATTTTAGCTAGACGCTGAAAACCCATTAATTCTTAATATAAATTATTAATATATCCTTTAAACTTACCTTGGTTGTCTTATCTTTAATATTAATTCTCTTTTTACAGATGAAGGTTATCCAGCACACCAAAGAAGTACTGCAGAGAGCTTTAATATCCAACAGCACAAGTCTGACTAAACTATACAATAAGTATACAAAAGAAGAGAAGAGATTTCTGGAGGAGGGCTATAGTGCGGGGCAGCCAGATTCTCTTTTCCAGAATATCACTTTACATTCAGATTCTGATTGGATTCTGGCACACCCTGAAGCACCACAAGACTTTGAAACCTTCTACAAAAGCTTGTCCCGCCAAACCCCCAGTGCAAGTCAGAATACTATTTACATCCAAACTATTGGTGAGCTGCACTTACATCTTGCACTAAATAAACACCTTAAAATGCTATGTAATCAGACTTTTAACTGACATCAGATCTACGGTTATGATTTTGGCAATAGATGAATGGTCTCTCTTTCACCTTACAAGGCACTCAGAGCTTTTTACAGTCAAGGATCTGGGTTTAAGTGCCTTGCTGTAACAAGTTAGCAAACTAGTGATAGAAATATAGTTAGTGCTGAGAGAAGATATTTTCAGAATCAGTCAAAAGATAATTACTTTAAAATACTTTTAAAGTACAAATATTTTATGGAAAACAGTACAATCCGCTAAAGCAATTCTATAAATAACAGGCAAGAAAAAATGATAGTTAAAAACATTAAAACATAATATCTTGAGTTTTGCATATTTATCTGCCAGGTTCTTTTGGTGAAGCTGGGCCCCAAACAGATCAATATGTGGAGTGGCTGAGACAGTACTGCAAGGCGTTCTTTCATGGGCTCCCTGTCAAGCTGTTACCAACAGTTACTGTGGCTCAAACTAGATGTTCATTTAGGATAAATAGTGATTCTCACAATCTTCAAATTCTCACAGGTAGGCAACAGTGTACTTGTTTATTCTTTATTAAGAATTCTGTATTATGAAGCCATCTCATATACCTGTGTCTGTCTTTCACTTTTTACTTGTTTGTTTACCTATGTTTTTAAAAGGTGATCTTCTTAGATTTCTTGAACACAGAAAGCCTAAAGATGCTTTCTGCATTGTTGGAATCACAATAGTTGATCTATATCCCAAAGATTCATGGAATTTTGTTTTTGGACAGGCATCACTCAGTAGTGGTGAGTGTTTAAGTTACAGTTTGTGGAAAGATTTAAAACATTTGTTATTCGCAAAATACTTGTTAAAAAAGTGGAATATTTTCACATTAAATTATGATAATGACTAGTTTATGATAATGAATTGTAGCAACATTGGCTCTCTTGTAATGAGCCTATATTCATTGCAATCTTGTTTCTGCCCTAAATTTGTTAACAATTCCCAGGTAATGGTCTCTATAAAAAAACAAAACACAATGATGTATCACTGTTTTAAAGTTCTAGAACATGTTCAATCAGCACCAGTAGAGGGACACTTAGATGAAGCCAACAATGTACTTACTGTATCACTTTATTTGCACAGGAATTGGTGTATTCAGTTTTGCCAGGTATGATGACAACTTCTACAGCAGAATTTATGCAGGAAGACTAAAGAAAAAGGTCATGTTAGTAAAGAATGACTATTCTGTGTTTGACGGTTATTACACACCTCCTATCAGCAGCACTTTACTGCTGCGCTCATGCAAGGTGACACTGAATTTACTCTCTCTGTTGCAAAAGTCTGTTTTTAACTTGCTTTTTTATTTTATTTTTTTATATCTTCTAGACAATGACCCATGAGATTGGTCATATGTTTGGAATAAAACATTGCCAGTGGTTGAACTGTGTTATGCAGGGCTCTAATCACCTAGAAGAGTCCGACCGAAGACCTCTGGATTTTTGCCCCATTTGTCTCAGAAAGTTGCAGGTCTCCATCGGTTTCAAGATTGCTGACAGATACAAGGTAAACAAATGTATTTAGCCTTTATTTACTTTCTTAAAAAAATAAAGTAATATAAAAAATAATACTAAACATTATCTTAACAGTTACCTCGTGCTTTTGTTGACAAGAAAAATGTGTCAAAAAAAAAAAAAAAAAAAAAAAGCAAGATAATGTGGCAAAAAAATAAATGAGAAATATTCAATAATAACAGGTTATTTTGTACATTGTCTCCAACTTACAATTATGCAAAAAAATCTAAAATGAATATGTAACATCAGGTAATTTTAGGATTAGATTTTTCTTGATCAAAAACACACACTAAGAATCAAGTCTAATCATTGGGTCATTTTGTTATTCTATTTACCAGCTTGATTTTTCTTCCTACCCATTTAAATGTGCACTGTATCAGTCACACTAAATTAGTCATTCTGTTTTCTTTTAATCAATACTGTTCTGTCCTTATCTATCACTTCTCAAATAGAGGAAAGATGTTTGAGTCACCTACATACCACAAGTAAAAATAGGGTTGCTAGAAGATTGAATTTGGGTAACAATTGCACAAAATCATAGCATATTTTCAAGTCAGATATTGTGTCTAATTCAGGCATGTCCAAACTGCAGCCTGGGCTCAGACTTACTGTTAAACTGAACCAAAATTACAAAAAAGTATTCATTTTTACTGTCATTTTTCACAATTCTGTTATTTTAACCTAAAAATAATCAGTCTTAAAAGTGTTATGGCTCATCAAAACTAAATCAACTGCAAAAATGTTTTTAAGGATCTATTATGTGGCCCACTGGCACCCCTGGTCTAATTCATTCCAACTTTTGAACAAGCTCTAAGGTTGCTTCAAGAATGTTGTGACCTCACGTGGCTGGAGTTCACAGATGCTGTGTTCGCAGCCAACAATTTATATTTAACTCGAGAGGCTAGAACAAGACAAAATATATTTACTAATTTGTTGATTTCAACCAGTTCCGGTACTTTAATATTTGTATTTTGTCCTATATATGTCCTATTCTCGGCACATTATTATTTTGAATCTTCTTTTAACAGGCATTATTACAGTGGATGGAGGAAGATCCAAATAAGTCACCCAGAACAGAAGGTGCTGCCTGTGATTCTACAGCTGGCCTCCGCAAACCCACCCAAGACTTTTACTCCAGTAAACTGTGGCTCCAGAGATGCCTGTCAATGCTAGAAAGTCAGTAGTGTTCAGTATTGGGGATCCTTTTAACTATTCTTACAGAATTCACAGCCTTGTTTTTCTGTTTCTCATTGTCACAAAATCATGTTTATTCTGCTAAAACATATTAATTTATGTAAAAAAAAAAAAAAAAAGTTGCACCTGCTTCTGTATATTCAAGTATTTGCTAAGCATCTGTGAAGAATGCCCAAAATGTACTACTGTATTTTAAAGGAACTTCCATGGTGTCACATTAACTCGAGTGCAATGTGTTTTTTAATGGACCTCGAGTCCGGAATAAAGATGAATTGAATTGAATCCTCTGACGTTTTTGTCTGTGACTTATTTAACAGAACATACTTACTTACATATTTGCTTTGTTTATTATTAAAAACTGACTTCAGTGGAATAGAAGTAAAATAGTAAAATGGCTTTATTGTGATTTTTTCTTTCTTTCTTTCTTTTTTTTTTTTTTTTTTACAAAAATTTACAAAATTTTTTACAAAAATTTGTAATGCAGGTAATTGAATACAATTGCTAAAATAATTGTACAACTAGTACAATTAGGTACAAATGTATGACCTGAGCTTATTGCATATGCTGTGATACTCAATACTACAGTAAAAAGTGTATCAACAGTATTTCAAAGTACTTACTGTAGATATCTGGCAGCAGGTATTTAGTTTGTCAAGTTTTAACATTAAAATGTGCGCTTAGCGGTAAATCTGTGTTTGTATGTAAACTTGAATGCTGTAGTCTACTTTTCAAAACTTCAGATGAATTGTGTGCCACATAAAATTTGCAAATTACAAAAACATACATACATATAAATACCCTCAATTCACTATATGAGCAGCAATTCAAGATATAACAAGTTCAAACTTTGGGGTCATTTTGTGTGGCATCTTCATTACAAGTTTGGTCCAAAGCTTCGTTTTCCTGAGAAACAGCAGTGTTAGCATCCCTTGTATACTTGGCTCTGTCCTGAGTAGAATCTGGACACTTAGAATTTCTTTTTTTGCAAATGAATCCTTTTTTCGCAGGCTGCACTAAGGCCAGGAATACAGCGCTGAAAGCCATCCCTGCAGCACAAGAGTAGAAAGCTGATCCATAGTTGTTAGTGACATCCACCAGTACACCTGCAAGTAAATTGACACAGTTATTATGCTTTTCGTTCAACAAATGTCAGTTTCTTTGCATGTCTATAGTGTGATTATTACCTCCAATTGGGGGACCAGCCAATCCTGCAAAACTTTGTATGAAGACATATACTCCAGCGGCGGCAGACATGCGTTCTATTCCCACAACGTCGTCCTCTGCTAACAAGGGGATGTGCGTGCATGCGACTGTTCCCATAAAAAACCCATACAACGCACAGCACACAGCCAGGCCATAGAACTCCCTAACCAGAGTGAAACCAACCAGATCTGCTGTCATTGTAATTATACACGCCAGCAGCACCAGCAACTTCTTCTTCACCAAGCAGGGTCGAGTCAGGATCCAGCCAATGGAGAAACGACCCATGATTTCAGCTACTGCCATTATGGAGAGCATGTAGGTAGCCCGATCTCGTTCAACGCCCCAACTTACACTGAGCTCGATTATGTAAAGTTGTGGGGCAAAAAAGCCAAGTGTTGCAAAAAGGCCAAATAAAGAATAGAAGATGAAGCTGTGTTCTTTGAGGATGGAGAAATCTAAAAGTTTGGGTTTCTTAGCTTTGAGGTTTTCATTACTGGATTCTCCGTTTTGTGCCTCTTTGGTGTTTTGTATGCAATTATTTTCTGTAGTTTTCTCCAGTAAAATCTTCTCCTCAGGATTGTTGATATCAGTGTCCTTCAGAGATTGGATACCAGAGTCTCCAGTCAGTTCGTTCTCCTGGCTGTAAGAGATTTTAGGTTTCACAGAATCCTCTTCAGTTGTTTCTGTTAGTGAAGATTTTCTGTTTTCGGGTTCTTTTTTGACTTTGGGGTCAATGATGATTGGTCGCAGCATGGCGCCACATATAATAATGGTGCTTTGCAAAGCCCCTATCACCACCATAGTGTGCCTCCAGCCAATTTTATCTCTCAGTGCAGAAAAAGCTGTAGGTAAAAAGTGAGAATTGTGGTAAAATGTTAGGTTAAATAGGTTCGGTTCACGTTCTAGAATTTAATTATATCATAAGTCCAGACCTTTCCTTTTCATAGCAATGTTGTCTACTTGGATCTTTTATTACAAATATAAACAGCACTACCTCAATATTAATTTTAGCTGCCCTTCACCTTCTTTAAGTATTATTGGCCTGTAGAATGCTGTGCTAACACATGAATGAAACCTGAACATCAGTGGTAGAAGAAGTAAGTAAATTTATGATACTTAATAATAACAATTTTATAATTATAATTATCGATACTAAACGTATGATATCAAAATCCATTTTTATTCTTTGTTACTTTTGTACTTTATAACTTTTCACCACTGCTAAGCATGCCAAAGGTTCAGAGTAATTGTGAACTTAATTTACCTGGTGCCAAAGCAAACATGGACAATGACTCTCCAGTGGAGGCTAAAGCGGTCACCAAAGATCGCTGACGATTGAAGTACTGGGATAATATGGTCACAGTCGGTAGGAAGGTCAGGCAGTAACCAAAACCTAATACAAAATAAAATTTTAAAACTCCATCTCTTCACAATTTAACTTAAAGTGCGTATGACAAGTTTCTACAAATCTCCCATTTTAGTTTTTTTTAGTCGACTATTAATAGTAGGAAATATAAATGCAAAAAGTCTGAAAATATGTTGAAAAAACAGGAAGTAGGGTAGAGTTCTAAACTGATGACATCACACTAGGGAGACAAAGACAAAGACATTTCAATATTCTCACAATGAACATAATTTGTTACCTATAAACATAAATTTAACCAAATAAGCATGTTGTTGTGTGTTTTTATGTCTCAAGAAGTGAAAACCTGTTACATTAGAAGAGCTTTGACCCAATTTATTACATGATCGCTAGATAACTCCCTAGTGTGATGCCTCTAAGAACAGGAAGTAAATTTAGAATCAGAAAAAAAAAAAAACTGGGATGGATTGGTGGAATCTTATTTATGATAATCTTGACTTTGTCTTAGTGAAAGTAGTTCAACCTGTCATAAGCACTTTAAATAGGCAGTGTGACAGTACAATTATTTTAGAGTACCTGCAACAAGTCCATATGTGAGGTACATTTGATTGACAGAGGTAGTAAAGCTGGTCGCGATAGTTCCAGATGATATTAGTAATCCTCCAAGCATAACAACAGGCTGGAACCCAAAACGAGTTGTCATCACAGACGAGAGAGGCCCTACAGTAGATTTAGATAATAAACAGTTAACAACATTGTAATAGCATACTTATGCTGTAAAACAACGCACTGCTCACCATTAAAAGTCATGACAAATACACAAATAGAAACAATCCATGACACTCTGCTGTTGGTCTCTCCAAACTCCTCCATCAAGTCCTGGAGGAAGATGCCAAAGCTCTTGATGGTGCCATATGTGAATATTTCCACCACAAAAAAAGCCAGAGCCACGACCCAGCCCCAGCCCCCGTCAGGGGCTGCAGGGTACACGTTTGGCCCCAAGATCCGCACTGGCTTCAGCCTTAGCTCAGCCATGATCTACAAAAGACAGTTTTTCACATTAGTTTACTGTGGGCAAATTAAACCATTATCCAACTAATTACTACTATGGGCCTGAGGCAGAATGTAATTTGGCCTCAACCTTTCTTGGAAGGCTGAGGCCAAATGTCTCACGTCATCTTTTTGTTTACAATAATTTTATACAGTTGGAATTAACAGACAACAATGACGTTAAGAAGTTATAATGGCCAATAGAATAAATAATTGACCAAATATTGAACATTTGGTCCGTTGAGTATTTGATCAGCTCAAGGCGGTCTGACGCAATGAGCTCGCTGCCAATGAGCTTGTCTATCTCGTGATGTACACAGAACACGCCGGACAGAATGTGCTTTAAAGAAGTTACTACTCACCTCTCAAACTCTGAACAAGCTTCTCCCACAGCAGTTGCTACCTTCGCGCTACGACAGTTTGTTTTTTGTAACTAGAATCGAGCGGCACGTGTTCACAAAGCCATCGTCCTTTGTCGTAGCCGGGCGTGCGCATCCTGTGCCGGGGAGACGCTACAGACTGACCACTACTCCT
The DNA here is from genome assembly GCA_038363315.1 of Mugilogobius chulae. Lineage (NCBI taxonomy): Eukaryota > Metazoa > Chordata > Actinopteri > Gobiiformes > Gobiidae > Mugilogobius > Mugilogobius chulae. The sequence goes on along the minus strand of CM076401.1, from coordinate 36,052,822 downwards.
CATACTAGTGAGCCTCGCGCACGGTAAACAAGCTCCTCCCTGCAGGCTCAGGCGGCGTGGGGTTAACAGATCTGGTTAAAGCCAGTTTCTTCAGTCGGCTCTTCATAGGCTGAAGTTTGTGTGAGTCAATAGATTACTAAAAATTTGAACAGCTCCGGAGACGGAGTGTTAGTAAATAATGTGGGTGAAGAGATACGGACACGAACGTTAGCTTAGAACTTTTAGGAGTCAAATATCAGATCATGTAGGCCTATGTTGCTGTTGGAGTCTACTCTGTTTGTTGCCAGGTTGCGTGTTTTATTCGGGTGAAACTAATGTTGTTAGGCCTATTGAGGCCTGTAACAGACTGTAAGCAAAACATTACTGAGTGTTGACCGAACTTGCTGAAGATATTGACAAATGCTTTCATGATCAAATTTCTCTGAAGACACGTTGTGTTTTTTTCATGTATTTATTAATAAACATGGAGATCAATAATTTAGATCAATGTAAAACACAAACAATCTTAAAAAAAAAAAGCTTAAAAAAATAAACAGGCCTATTGACTTCCTGTTCACACCTGCAGATCATCTGTAATTTATTTATTATTTTTATTATTATTATTATTATTATTATTATTATTATTATTATTATTATTATTATTATTATTATTATTATTAAATAATAATATAATAATTATTATTATTATTAATTATTATTATTATTATTATTAAGATGAGATTTTCTGAGCATTCAAGCATTAGCTGTACTGCAGGCTACATGATTAGTCAAAGATGTATGAATCACTCCAAATACAACTTTGACTCAACTATGATATGGCTGAAATCTTAAAATCTAATGTAGATTTTACATAGGTAGTGAATCTTCTAGTCCTGTATGCATGAAAGACTGTGTGGGTTGATGGTCCAACAGCCAGGAGCCTTACTATATTCTTTCTGCCTCAAGGCAGCTGTGGCCCAGTCACTGCTGATTGCTGTGTGGACTGACTGACTGACTGGATGACTGATATATAGCCTACTGGTAAGCTGCTTTAGATGTCATAAAAACAATGAAAATAATTTATGCATTATTGTAGTTAGCTATGTGATAAAAGGCTGATAAACAAATATAAAACATTATACATTATACCTAAAGGCCTACACACAAACATATGTTTTGCATTGCAGGCTTTGACTGAGTGAAATGGAGATTTTCAGCACAATTTTTCTGTCCAGTCTTCTACTTTGTGGTCTCCTAACACACCTAGTGCTCCAAAACACTGTTAAAAAACCCAACTTCATCATAATAGTAGCAGATGATATAGGCTGGGGTGATCTTGATGTGAACTTAAATCCTGAAGTCAGAAGGAATAACACACCCAACCTTAACTTGATGGCCGAACAGGGACTCAGGTGGGATTTCTTTCCGGTATCATAAAAAGTAGTCTATTATAGTTAATTGTACTATATGTCCTATTTTTTTGACAGATTTACAGACTTTCATGCTCCTGCCTCCACTTGTTCTCCATCTCGAGCAGCCATCTTGACTGGGCGATATGGTCTGAGAAACGGCGTGACCCATAACTTTGGTGTGAACTCTGTAGCAGGCCTGCCTTTGCCTGAAGTCACTTTTCCCCAGTTACTCCAGGCAGCTGGATACCACACTGCTATGATCGGCAAGTGGCATCTCGGACATAACGGCCCCTACAAACCTACCAATAGAGGTTTGTGGATATTCACAGATTTCTATTCAATAGGCTAAGCATTAGAGCAGAGTATATCTTACAATACACAAAAGCAGAGTGGGTTGTGACTACAATGGATGACTTTTCTTCAGTGTGTGAATGCATCTGAAAATGTCACCACAGGGAGCAGACTAAACAAACTGGTTGTGTGGTGACTTTTGCCCTTGCTTTTATCATAAGGCTGACTTAACAGTAACAGTAATAACAGAATAACATTCTTTTTTTTTTTTTCAGGAATCTAGATTTTCCAGATAAATGAATCTCTTTTTCTACATTGTAGTTTTGCTCAAAGTTTGGGTTATTTTTTAGTTAAAATTTGTATTAAGTTTCTAAACTTTTATAAAGTCATTGTTTGTGTGCTAAATTTGAAAGGTTTTGTTTCGACAGGTTTTGATTACTATTTAGGTGTGCCATACAGTAATGACATGGGTTGCACAGACACACCTGGATATAATTTGCCACAGTGCTTTCCCTGTCACAAACCAGTGCCTCAGGTTATCAGGTATGACCCAAACAACACAAAGACTGTACCATTCAATTTCATTCATGTTTCCCAGCAATCTTATGTAAATTGTTTTTCATATTTTTATTAGATGAGTAGTTTGGGTGGATATGTTTTTTTTTTTTTAATAAGTCTTGTAATTACAATCAAGGTGTTTCAAGGTGTGAAAAAGCAGTTGATATAGTTTTTCATTAAATAATTGTGCTTGAATTTCCACAGACTTAGAAGAAGTGAACGTGAAGGCTGTTATTACAAAGTGGGGCTTCCTCTGATTGAAAACAATACCATAGTGGAACAACCTCTCGACCTCTGGACACTCACCGAAACATACAAGTCAACCGCACTCCAGATCATTAATAATGCAAGGTACAAGGTTATGAAAATGCATATAAGTTGAACTACTCAGTCTCAAAAATACACTTAAGATCATTATAATTTTTCATCCCAGGTTCATCCTGGAAGAACTGTGTTTTGCATTTTTTTTTTTTAATTTAAATTAAATTTTATGGTTGTTTGGTAACCACCCGCTAGGGAGGTTGCCAAACAACCATGTTCTTAACTGGATAAAAACTAATTTTATGTTGACAAACAAAAATACCAAATTTTATACTTTGTTAATTTTATGTTTGCATGGTAAAGATAATGCAATTCTCACCTGAAAATGTGAAACTTATAGTGCGCTCCAGGCAACTGGGAACTGGAATATTTCGGACTTCCCACTTGTAAAAAATGCGCTGGAACACCACTCAAATACCACTTGTGAACTGGGACCTGATCAAGGGAGTCCCACTTCACCTAAGAAATCAACAATTACCACAAAAAGTGAATTTAAGGTGCTTAACTGCCACAAAAAAACATGTAAACATTGGTTATTTAATTACTTACTTTTGTTTAGCTTAAAGGTTACATTAGCTTTGAACTGGGAACTGGGATATTTCCCAATTCCCTGGAACGCAGTGTTAATGTCTCTCTAGTGTGATGTCATCAATTTAGAACTATTCTTTATTTCATGTTATTAACAACATTTTTTCAAACTTTTCTAAGCAAACATGTACTTGATTCATGTAAAACTATTATTTATAATTACAAAGGTTGTTAATCTTCAAAATAAAACTTGTTATACACACTTTAAAACCATAAGCCACATTAGCCCATGAAACTTAGACTGATTTTGTGTATTGCTAAAGCTGGTGAGTGTGTGGTGACATTAAGAAGACAGTTGTGTGTGAGCAGCTGCCTTCACTGTGTCATGTGAGTGAAAGATGCATTCAGAGACAACAGCAGAGATTTACAAACAAATATTTAACATACATTCAAAGTTGTAAATATGCTGATGCAGTGTTCAGTCTTTAATATTTTTGTTTTATTCATCTTAAAGCTCATAGAATAAGGCCGTCTATTTGCTACAATTGATTTAGATATGAAGTTTTAAAGCACCTGTACCAGATTCTAATAACGTTTTAGAATTAACTGTCTCACACACCCAATTTTTTTTCTCTCTTTGATGTTGAAAGAACCGTGTCAGAGAAACACAGCTGTGAATGGCAAAAAGTGCTTTTCTTTTGATCTGATGCCAAAATTGCCAGTTGTCAATTATCACCATATAATTGACAACTGGCAATTTTGTATTGTATTGTTTGTGCATTAAAAGCCTTGAAATTTTACTTTACATATAGATATATATTTTTTTCCTCCTCTCCAGCTGAAAATAGACTATACAGTATTTGTGGGTAATAAACAAATAAATGAAAAACACCAGATTTAAAAAATGTAATGAAGAGGCTATTCTGGAGGATTTTAAGTGGCAAAACGTTTTTGCATGAGAATCAATAGTTAATTTCAGAATAGTTACATTGATTGTTTGTCTCTGGCAGTTGCTTCTTTATGGCTCTCGTCCAGCTTTAAGGATGTATAAGCACAGTCCGCCGCATTACATTTCACAAATTGCTCTTTTTGAAAATTAGTTTGAACTACAAGAAATATAACCTAAATGTAGCAAGCCCAGCTCCACAACTGACAATATATTTTGTTAATAATCCTTTAGTTAACTCCTGAACTGTATTCAAAGGAGATAACATTTATTATTGGAAAAGGCCAAGTTATTATTGCTTTGTGATCTGTGTATAAACTTGCAAAAAGATTTCATTCAAGATCCTTTTATGTCTTAACAGGGAGAAGGGGAAGCCCTATTTGCTGTATTTAGCTTTGGCTCACATGCACGTTCCTCTGGCCCCACGCTTACGTCCCCCCCTGACCTCTCACCAGACAGTATATGCCACCAGCTTGCAGGAAATGGACAGTCTGGTGGGGGTGCTAAAGAGTGCCGTGGAGGGTTCGGACACCTTGATTTGGTTTACAGGTTTGTTAATACACACATATTCTTATTCTAGTCATATCTCATTCTAGTCTGATTACTGCTTCAGGTGACAATGGGCCGTGGGAGCAGAAGTGTCAGTATGCTGGAAGTGTGGGACCATTCAAAGGGAAATGGCAGGTTAAAAAAGGTGTGGATTTTATTTAATTAAGATGCCACCTCTGAACAGAAAAATGACTGAGTGACATGATTACTCATTGTTTTCAATGACTTGTTAGGTGGAAGTTCAGCCAAACAAACTACGTGGGAGGGAGGTCACAGAGTGCCTACAGTTGCTTACTGGCCTGGCAGGATTTCTCCAAAAACAACAAGCTCTGCTTTATTGAGGTAATTTCAACAGATTCATGTGATTGCCTAATGCCATGTCAGCCATTTATGTCATGACTGTGCTCTTGCCTTGGTCAGGAGATTAACTGTTCCTTTCTGGTTAAATAATAAAAAAGAAATGCAAGATGAAGATGAAAAAATATTTACTTGTGTCAAAAAAAATGTTTTTAAGCGGTATGGATATTTTTTCCACTGTTCTGGCTCTGGCTGGAGTGACGCCCCCCTCAGATAGACGTTATGATGGATTAGATGCCACAGATATTCTCTTGAATGGAGGACAGACTGGCCATGAGGTAAGTGCTCGTGCCTCTAGTCACAAACTTGTCCTTGTTCATTTTAGATAACTATTTATTTGCTTTCCTTAGTTCTTGTTCCACCCAAACAGTGGTGCAGCAGGCCAGTATGGGGATCTGCAAACAGCTCGCTCTGGAAAATACAAAGCTTTTTATATTACAGGCATGTGCTAAATTAATTGCTCTTATACATTTATATAGCATTGTGTTGTAACATATAATAGGTTTTATACAGAAAGTCTATAGAGGTGTACTTGTCTTACCAGCACAAGGAGTTATGTTGACTATGGTCAACATGGGAATGCATGGTGGACAGCTTTTCTACGCATACCCTATATACGTAGTACTTTCTTATCACTTTAGAACCGCTATACCTGTTAGCTCTGTAGCTACAATACCAACACTTACTCACATATTTAGGAATATTTTTACACACCATTCCTTGTATAAATATTTTGTATGAGTAAAAGGACTTTTTTATATTTTTGCAGGTGCAGCAGAGGCATGTGGTGGGTCAAAAGGAAGTGAAGAGCTCCATGACCCCCCATTAATATTTAATCTGGAAGAAGATGAAGATGAGGAAAGCCCAATTGATCCTCAGACACATGAGTGTCAGGAGGTGGTGGACAGAATGGCCCGTGGAAGAGAGAAACTGCTTTGGGACATAGCCACTGACGCTTCTGTGTCTAAAGCGGACTACAGCACAGACAAAACCGCTGCACCCTGCTGTGACCCCACCCTGCCTGTCTGTCGATGTCACTTAAAAAGCTCATCGAAATATTGATTTGGGAACTGTATTCTATGGAGTTCAAAGTCCAAATGTGGTAAATTTTGGTACAGGCTTATTTTGTGACATTTTCAGTCAACAACATTCTTAAAAATGTATTTTTTTGAAAGTGACCAACTTTTTTTTACCTTTTATATTGTGAATGTCTGTATTGTGCCAAATTGAAAAAGCACCTTGAAGAATACTATTAAAAACCTTTCAATGTTTATTAAAAAAAAAAAAAAAATGTGATCTGCATGTTCTAGTTTGATAATAAATACCCCATAGCATACCACCTAGAAACAAACTAACATTGCGCTGTTGGGATTTGTGTGTCATGAGTGTATTAGCAATTTTGGTCATTGTTGTTGCAGAAAAACGCACACAAACACACTTAGTAGACTTACTTGTCAGTTTAATGAACATGTACATGTTCTTATGGAACGACTTAAGCAGTGGAAAGATGTTCAACAACGCCACCTCCTGGCTTCTTCACTGTATTACCATATCATCCATTACAATAGTAACTTATGTAAATAAATGCTATACTATATATACAACCTACAATATAGAAAAAATATTTAAAATATATAATTACACATGGATGTGTTGATGCTTAAAGCATAACAGTTTAGAAAACATATGAGTAAAAATATCAAGATGTTACATATTTACGATGCTGCTGAAATGCATTAACCTTTCTACCTTCCTTGGAGATTCCTTGCACAAGCTGACTCTACAGAACAGCCACTAATGCTACGGTAATTGATACAACAGCTGCATCTGCAAGTCATTTAATACTTACTGCATCATTTTAAATAGTGTAACTCACAAACTGTTTCTCCTTTGACTATTTTTTACAGTCTTCAGCTGTGACATCTGCAATGCCCACTGTGTAGAGCTTGTTTTGTGAGCTCTACAAAAATTATAGCTTTCAAGGTGCTCATTCTTCAAATTCTTTCAAGTTTCTTTTGAGCTGCAATCTCATTGCTTACAAGACTATGGCAATGATGATGAATCTATTTTCCAGTTGTGTAGACAAACCAAACTGAATAAGATGGCAGTTAATGTAGTAATAACACTGTTGTAATATGAGAAAATGTTTCAACTTACATTTTACTGTATAAGTGTTTTTCCCTTTTCTTTAAAAAGTCAATTTGACAATGGAGCAGGGACAACAGAAGGTAACACAGGTGCGATTTTACCTTAGGCTTGTAGGAGTACATGGGGATTGTGCTAAATTGACATCAGGAATATTCCAGTCCATTGCTTTATACAACTTAGTAGGCAGGGAGTGAGGAGGGAAAGGTGAAGTATTTTGGTCAGTTACTCTGATTACCAACTGGTGGGAATTCATTTTCATCGTCCAGGCGAATAGGGCTCTCTGCAAACTCATGCTCAGGGATGACCTCTCCTTTCTGTGCACCGCCTTCTTCAGAATATCCTGGAATAAAATCATCAGATTAAAACATTTTGTTGCCTCCTGGGGTTTTGATAGAGCTAATAATTAATCGTTATTTATAAGAAAGTGAAAAAAATCTTTCATCTGTACCCATAAGCGTAGTGGAGCAGGGTGGTGTGGACGGTAGTGCCACAGTGGCCGCATATGACTGACTTGGTGGTTGAGGTGTGTTGTCTTCAGTTGTTTCTTCATTTTTCTCTTCAACAAGCTCGTCACTGCCCTCAAACAACCTTTAGCAAATAAGTTTAAGATACATTTTTATTTATCTCAATTATTCCATTATTTTCCATGTTTAATATTACTGTAAAGTGGACATATATGCAAAATAAACTTTAGTGAACTTTTAACCTTGTTGCAACAATGTTTCCTCATTGTTTGCTTACTCACATTTTTATTTGGATTTGATTAATTTGTCCTGTAGTCATGTATTTAGTTGTGATATCTGAAAAATTACCTGTTGGGTTCTAAAATGACTGTGGCCACTAAATTACAATCTACTGCTTACTAGAGCAAAATGTCACTGTGAAAAGGCTTATCAGTTATTCAGTTTTGAACAGGAAGGACAATATACTGTATCTGTGCCTATTGTTAGGTCATTTTAGATCAATGTTGTGATTTACCAAAAACAATATGCCAACAATGACGATTAATTTATGTTTCTAGTTCAATTCGAAATACCTAGGAGGAAAAAAAGCATAATATGTCTCCCTTAAAATGTTCACACCTGTGTTTTTGAACCAGAATACACTCGCCACCATCCTGAGGGTCCACATTGTAAATATACAAAAGCCCATCTGATGAAGCCACCAAGAGACGAGGGAGCTTCTGAATCCTGGACCAACAACGTAATATTAATACTGTATTCACATTCACAAGTGCTTAATGGTGTAATTTTTTTTTCTTACGTGGCCAGTGCACATATGTTCTTCAAGCCAAACATGTTGAGTCGCACAGTGGCAAAGGCTCGATCCTGGTGCATCATGTCCGATACTTGACTGGGTAAGTAGGTACTGGCTGCTGTGAACATCTTTCCCACATATGCTGACCATGTAGGCGACTCTTCATCTTCCCTGCAATGCAACATGGATGATAGAACTTTCACTTTAATTGTATTTTCTAGTATTTGTAGTACTTTCTTGGATGTTTACCTAGGGCTGTGCTGTTCCAGTTTAAATATATGCACTGTCTCTGTGTTACTGGAGGCACACAGAAACTGGCCGTCTGCACTGAAGGACAGTGAACTGATGCTGACATATCTGACACAAAAAAGAGTCAGTTTAGACTAAGAAATACCAGAGTAATTAGTTTTTATTTAACCCTATCTGTGGTATTTAGCACACAATTGTTTATTTGTTTTTCCTTTCAGCTTGCCCTGTCTCTCTTCAACATCAATCATTTAACTGAATACTAGTACACACTAATACAACCTTCTCAATCCTAATTTACATTCTATATTTAAATGTCAAAGCCCAACCTTTTCATCCCCCTTCTAAATTCAAAGAGTTTATCTCCTTCTGGAATGCTGAAGACCCTGATGACAGTGCCCTGAGAGAATCAGAGCATAAACTGGTCAGACAAGTAGCCCCAGACATTATGAAATGTAAACATTACTGTATATAAAGGCACCTTTTCTGAAGCACTGGCTAGTTTGCTGCCTGATGCGTTGAACGTTAGTGCTGCCAGTGGACTGTCATGGGCCTGTATTAGTGTCACTGTGCTCTGAAAGGGACAAGCTGCATTTAAACAAAGGACTGACTGGCAGAATTTAACATTTGTTATCTTCTTACCAAGCTGTTGGCGTCATAGACTGTGATTTCTCCAATAGTGGCACTGCCCGGATATGCCAGATATGAGTTACTGTGATTCACAGAGAGTGCACACAGACCTATGATATGAGTTGGACAAACAGTTAGGATCATGTTACACAATTGTGTACAATAAAAAGTTATTAAGCACTTTATGAAAAAACTGGCTGCTCTGTTTGCATTTAATTGTGAAGCGATTTGATTCCAAACACACTTTGCTCCTTACCATAATGAAAATACTAAAACATTTAAAACACAGGTAGCTATTTAAGTTATGGCTTGAAAAACTCAAGTTTTATTACAATTTAACAAACTGTGATTAGGTCTTTTGACAACCAAGACATTTTACTTATCTAGTCATAAAATGTTGTGCTGAATTACATATGTTATTTGAGTTTTCCATAACATTGTTTTAAATTCCACAATATAAATGATTAAAGAATCACTAGACCTGAGGGATTTGTAGGTGTGTTGAGTAGAGTCTTGAGAAGCTTCATGTCTTTGATATTGTGAATGTAGATAGACTCCTCTAAGCAGACCACCAGACGCTAAGAAAAACAACTATAAATAGAAGCCTTGACCATCTTAACAACCATTAAATATAGTTTGGGGTTGTACCTGTCTGTTGAGTCGGACAGAAAGGATGTTGTTGGAGTAGCTGTAGTTACAAATCTCAGTTCCCTTCTTGAAGTGGTAGACATTCATTCGACGTGGCATGGATAGACTCACCACCACAACAAGACTGCTGGAGAATAATCTCTCCACTATGTAGACATCTGGACACTCAACTGACACAGAATAAATAACAGTTAACCTTGACCCACCAAATTACATACAAAAATGGCTTCACAACAAAGAATGTGTTTCGGGAAAGGAGGGGTTTACATGTTAAACAAAACAAAACAGCTGTTTGGATTCAGTGTGGAGCAAGGCAAACATGTTGTGGCCAGCATGACACTGCTTGACACAGGTGAACATGACCACAGAACTGGGTGGGGACTTAATGCCATTAAGTAAACAAGTAATGTTATCATTGTATACTGGAATAAAAAAAAACAACAACAAAAACAATACTAATAGTCCAGTCTTACCTCCTTCATGGATACAGTCAAGTTTATCCACAGATGTTACAGAGAACAGCCGATATCCGGTCTTTGTGCCCATTGACAGAGATCTACGACACAAATGTACAATGATACTACATCAAGTTTTAGAGCACTTAAAAGAATATCAAGACACCCTGGAAAATATGTGATAGTAACAATACCTTTCTGAAATAACTTTTTATTTGGACATTTTTGTAATGTTTTCCAAAGTAAAGGTTGTTGGATAACCAAAATGGAATCTTTACAAATTACACAATATTTGAGATCAAATCTTTTGCGTCACAGACAGATTACAATGTCTTAGTGTCTTGGGTCACAGAATGTCAGAAAAGGTCATTGCAACACAACAGTAATGCGTGTTTATATTTAGGAAAACTGACATTCATTTCAGTTTTTCTTCTGAGTTTGTCTTGGCTGTTTTGCCCACCTGCTCAGTTTGCAGTCAAACCCTGTAACTAAAGTGAATAGACTTCTTTGTCTAACTCTAACCATAAAAAGGAGCTGGAAATTTGAGTTTTTCAGGATTTCTGATCCCTACTAACTGGTTCAGTATTTTAAGCCCTATACAAATCAAAGAAGGTTAACGTTGTTAACTGTGTAGGCAATAACAACAGGCCAACACATTATTGCCAAATGCATAACTGTAGTCGATGATCACATCAATTTGCATTATGTATGATTTTGGACAAACCACAGCTTACGTGGTGGTGAATTATTATGCAACAATCAGGTGCATCAAGAAGATTGAGTTCACTGTACTGCTGGGTCGCTTACGTGGTGTCCTGGTTAAATGAGGCACAGATAAAGCCTGGCTGGGCATCGGGGCCGTCTGGGGCTTCCTGGGACTCCATCCCAGCCGCAGATGTCCCTCTTCCTCTGCTGCCGAGGGTGAAGGCCTTGGGCTCGGGTCGATCCCTGTCGAAACTCGTCTCCCCTCCTCCGCAGCCAGACTCAAGCGCCACGCTCACACTCCTCTTCGGGAGAGGAATGTCCGGGCGGACCTGGGGGCTTAAAAATACAAAGTTTGCCTCCCAAATAGGTGCAACCAATCATTAAAGTGTTAAGGTTTAAATGTGATAACCTGCTGACAAGTCTTGATACTTAAGCATTAAGAGTTAGATGTAATTATTGTGTTATAACTTCCACTAGCTACACAACAAAACAAAAACAGCTGATGGAGGATGCGTCACGCGGAGGAGACTGCTCATTGGCTCACACTACCATAACAAGCTTTTTCTTTGGTCGCATTTATTGGCTAATCTGTTTAAAGCTTTTTGCTCATTTGCTACTTTGATAATCAATCAAATAAGCACCGCCCCATACGGGGAAATTTGCGGATTGGTTGATTGTACCTTCAGTCTTGTCACGAGGAAATGTTTTGACCACTATATTTTGTAAAATAAGGTTAAAAAACAAAGTAACAGCTATGTAGTATTTTTAAAACATGCAATACATATCCATATGGCAACCTCAGATCAAATAAGTTCAGGGGTGTATGTTTTTCCTCTAATAGGTTGTAATTTAAAAGGGATTTAGTTATGAAGTTTATACCCTTAGGACGATAATAGAATAGGAAGAAGATTCTAATAATGAAATTGAAATCTGGACACCAGTAAAAAGTGGCATAATGTTTCTTTCTAAGGTTGGTGATTTGGAACCATCTGCCTGAGGTTGTGCGACATTGTTTAATGTAAATCAGTTTTTTTTTTCATAGTTTAATGAGTTTTGTATTGTCTTTTTTGTTATGATGGTGCCTATTTTAATGTATTTAAAATTGATTTTTAAAGTGAGTATTTTGAGTTGCAGTTGCTTGAAAAGGCTGTACGAAGAAAATGATGATTGTATAATTATATTAATCACAGTTCCAGAAGTTTCAAAGTTTATCTGAAATTATAACTGGACTGTATTTTTACTGTAAAAAATCTATCATTTTGAAATTTCCACATGCGTGTTCACATTGGTGTGAAAAACATGTTGTGCATCTACATGAAGTTTTCTTTCTTGATTTGTAAAGTATTTTATTGACGTCAGGTTTCCGCGCAGGCTCCTTTAAGGTTGCCATAGGTTACGGGCTCACATGTCAGAGCAGGGAGCATTGACGTCAGTGGCGGCTGCTGATTGGCTGTTCGCTGTATCCGGTGGGGCAGCGGTCCAAGGCTCGGCAAAAAAAAAAGAGAGAAATCGAAGCGAGGAGGCTCTGTTAGCGGTACTTTGCTTTGACAATTGCCATCTTAAGTCAAAATCCAGATACTTGGCAGCAAATCACACATCTTGTAAGTATTGCACCTTGTCCATCTTTAAAACATCAGCTTGTTAGGTTGTAAAAATTGTATTTCCCTGTCAAGCGTTTGTTATGATAGAGCTCAGATCGTATGAAGAAAGAGCTTTGCCTTTGCGCGGAGCTAGCAGCTAGGCTTCAAAGTGGATACACACTCTGCTTAAATGATCCCTTTATTAGATGTTTTATTGAGATATTTATTGTTCCACGTAATAATAAATTGTAATTCACATGTAACTTAAATGCATTTGTGAAATGCGCTTCTCTTTCGAGCACAGTTTGTTACTTTGCTGCAACCGTCGCCCTCATTCTGTAGCCTTCTGAGTCTTCCACAAACGCATTTTGTCTGTCTTGTCTAACTCTCCCTTTATTAGTTTTATGCACGTCTCATTTTGAAAGATGAATTAGGTGAATGCATGCTCGTCTGCACAAGGTCATTTGTTGTTTCGATGTTATTATATTACAAAATGCATCACTCTAAGGCGTACATAATCCACTTTATAAAGCATTGTTCTTCTAATCAAATCAAGCAAACTCACCAGAAAAATAAGTTTTGAAATATAACTGGCTTGGAAAATGGGATGTTCTCGTTGTTTTGTCGCCTATGTGTGGTTTTAGCTCTTAATTGATTACCCGGGTTAGTGTTATTTAACAGTGAGAGTTATTCTAAAAGTAGGTTTAGATTGACTTGCCAAGTTTCCACCCTAACTTCACTAGTGAGACAAGAGCCTGATACTGCCTTGTCTCCAAATGAGGAATACCAATTTTCTCCTGAGTTAGGTTTATTAAAAACACATTACAGTTCTTTATCTTGTCTCATACACAGAGCTTAGCTTATCTTTGAGGTTTATCAGATGATCTGAGATCTAGTGTTTCCCAGAAGCATGACAGTGGTTGGAATTTTTGAAATGTGCTTTGTTTTCATGCAGGTTCTGTCATTGTACAAACCTTCTGAGCTTTTCTATGAAGGAAGAGTTTGTGTTTTCATGAAATGTCTTTATATAAAGGCAAAACACATGACAAGTTTGAAACAAGTTTACCCCAAACTGACTGCTGCTCAAGATGGCTGTTTACAGTGGTTATCTCATCATATGACCAGCTTTAGTATAGTGTGTTTGTCAAAGCAAACCCTGTCACACACTGCCTCTTTTTGTCTATACATAGTTTCCTTTTAACACTGTTCAATGATGACTTGTTCTCTAAATTAGATCTATTGAAAAACGTGTGTTACATTCTTTTTTGTTTAGTGTTGGCAGTGCTCTTTATTGAAACTAAAGCCAAATATTTAGTTAGTTGTTCTGTGGTATTGGTGTTGTTCTTAAACTGCTTTGTTTTGGGTCCTCTCGCTCCAGTTGCCAGGTCAGAAGTCACAGAAGAACGTTATGGCGTCTGGAAGTACGAGCAGTGAAGAGGAGCGGAGCCTCCGAGAATGTGAGCAGTATGTGCAGAAGCACAACATTCAGCAGCTGCTGAAGGACTGCATTGTACAGCTGTGTACTTCCCGGCCGGACAGGCCTATGGCCTTTCTCCGGGAGTACTTTGAAAGACTTGAGAAGGTATTGCCACTTTTATTATCCTTTCTTATAGTAATAACATGGATTAGTGATGGTCAATATTTCAGTCAAACTCAAGTGTTTTCTCCCTCCGTATAAATGTTTTTGTTATGATTTCATGGAAATGAATAAGTACACTCATCATACAAAGTATAATGACAGTTTACATCCAGGTTAGAAATAGGTAATATGCAAAGATTTAAAATATTGGAAAGGGTCATTTAGTGGCCACACCAACAAGAAAATGTTAACATTGTCCGACCAATCGTAATATGGACTATAGAGGCCTTGAATTCTGGTGGTCACAGGTAACCTGTATATTTTGAATGTTCTGTTTTATATCTTGCTTTTGGCTAGCATTGAAATGAACTGTACACATTTGTAGTTGGATATTTCTTTATTGACAAAAACTGTTTGTTTTTAGGAGGAGGCCAAGCAGATCCAGAGCCAGCAGAAGGCCAGCTCTCGCTCTGATTCCCGGGATGAGGAGGTGTCTCCGCCCATGAATCCAGTGGTCAAGGGTCGCCGGCGAAGAGGGGCTTTTAGTGCAGAGGTGTACACAGAGGAGGATGCTGCCTCTTACGTGAGAAAGGTTAGTCATGAATCTGTAAATACTGTTGATAGCTCATGTTGATGTCACAAGTGCATTTGTGATGTATTTATGCTTTTTCCCTAAGGTCATTCCTAAAGACTACAAAACAATGGCTGCCTTGGCCAAAGCTATTGAAAAGAATGTGCTCTTTTCACATCTAGATGACAATGAAAGGAGGTACAGTATGTTGGACACATGCACTTTTAAACATGCACAGATAAGAATGTATATTATATTATATAGTATTAGATTATATATGTATACTTTTCTTTCTTATAGTGATATATTTGATGCTATGTTTCCTGTGACCTACATAGCTGGAGAAACGGTTATTTTGCAGGGTAAGATTAACAGCTGTATTTTTTCCCCCTTCACACTGGTTAACACTTAAGCTAACATTTTACTTTGTTACAACAGGAGATGAAGGTGATAATTTCTACGTTATTGATCAAGGAGAGATGGATGTAAGTAACAACATAATGTATCATAACTCAACACTATTAGTTCATTATGACAATAATGTATTTGTTAATATGTAATAGGTATATGTAAACAATGAATGGGTGACCAGTATTGGTGAGGGTGGCAGTTTTGGAGAGCTTGCCCTGATCTACGGTACCCCAAGAGCAGCCACAGTCAAAGCCAAGACAAACGTCAAGCTGTGGGGCATTGACAGAGACAGTTACAGAAGAATACTGATGGTGAGAACTACAGCCTGCTCTGACAAGTGTCTGTGGGATTTGTCTAAATAAAATGTTTTGCCCTTTAGGGAAGCACTTTGAGAAAGAGAAAGATGTATGAAGAATTCCTCAGGAAAGTGTCCATTCTAGGTAAAACATTTTATTTGTTTGTTCATTAATAAAACAATGTTATATTAAGTCCTTGGACAAAATCAAAATAAAATTATTCTTAAAAATATTCTTTGTCTTATTTCATTAGAGTCCCTTGACAAATGGGAGCGTTTGACAGTCGCTGATGCTTTGGAACCTGTGCAGTTTGAAGATGGACAGAAGATCGTTGTGCAAGGAGAACCTGGGGATGAGTTCTTCATTATCCTAGAGGTATGGCTACATTCATTAAACATAAACATTAATTAACACTTTTATTTTGTTATTGTATCTGCACCTCCAATAACTGCTTTTGTACCAAAGTACGGAAAAGTACTTTAATTGTAATATTCATATACATTCAAATCTTTAAAAATAAATATTTTAGAAGTGACACATGTTATTGTATTGCAACAGCATACAATAATGTGTTCACTCAATAAAATGAAGAAGTAAGGAATAATTGAAATTGTGTTTTCTTTTGTGCAGACAGCTTGTTCTGACTTATGATGACTTATGACTAATGATTAAAGTCTAAAACTACAGAGTCTCAGCTTCATAAAGAATCCATCCAGTAGTTTTTGCGTCAGATGTTTCAAAATTTGTTTTAGTTTAAATTGTAGACCATTTTAGTCATACGTTTTAGGGAATAAAGTGTAACATTAAAACCCTTAAAAGGTTTTAATGTTGACTTAAGGGGTTTTAATGTTGAGGGCTTCACATATGTTTTTGTTTGTCAGGGCTCTGCTGCAGTGTTACAGAGACGCTCTGAGAATGAGGAGTTTGTGGAAGTGGGCCGATTAGGGCCATCTGACTACTTTGGTAAGATCTGCAGACAGAAGATATTTGGGGCCTTCTCTTTTGACTTAAGCTCTTTTAAATGTCTCGTGTGTTACAGGTGAGATCGCCCTGCTGATGAACCGCCCTCGCGCTGCCACAGTGGTAGCCCGCGGCCCTCTGAAGTGTGTGAAGCTGGACCGGCCCCGTTTTGAGCGAGTGTTGGGCCCGTGCTCAGACATTCTGAAGCGGAACATCCAACAGTACAACAGCTTTGTGTCGCTGTCTGTCTGAAGGAGCCTCCTCGTGCACTCTTCTCCTCTAGACCCAGGGTCCATCAGTACTCTTTGCTTTTCTCACGTTATTCTTGGCTTTTACCCTCTTTACTTTTCTGTTACACAGATTATGTTGTTGTCACAATTGAGTGACCTCTAGCCATTCACCAGCGCTTATACCAGCTGCTGTACGCTACCTTGTAGGCACAGTTACATTACCTGTTACTTATGTTTTGTATGTATTTGCTGGTTATGCTTTTATAGACTTAAAGCCGGACTGAAAGCAGAGGTTTCAGGATCTCAGTATGAGACAGGACAATCAAACTTTACATGGCGCTTTTGATGACTTTGTTTTACATAATGACTGCTTTAACCTTTTTAGACCTCAGTTCTATAAGCGTAGAGCAGGACCTAAAACTGTACAAAGCAGGAGAATCATTTGCATACACAATGGCTTTGATATATTCTGGATGTGCTCAGTTTGTTGTTTTCGGTTGGTATGATTAGACAATGATGAACTTTTATGCTTAGTTTGAGAGAGCTTGTACAACTGTTGATTTTATTGTGCAGCTACCAGGCTAGTGCCAAATGTTGATTATTGTCACAACGCGGTCGAAGCATAGGTGTGGAGCACTTTGGAGCTCCACACAGAAGTGGTCCTTTATCCCAGTGTCCTCCTTAACCAGTAGAAAGACCATACAACAACTGCCTTGAATACTCAGAAAAAATCTATATACATGTAAAAAAGAAAAAAAAAGTATTCAATGTATTTCAGTATTCAATTTTTAGTACATACCAAATATCTTGGTCAATCTTCTGCTATGGTTTGTAATTAAAATGTTATTATAATAGTCAATTAATAGTTCTATAACATTGTTTATGAGATGATAAATTTATGGTTTGGAGTGATGGTGAAGCTTAAAAATATGTTTTACTGTCTTTTGTAAACACTTATTTTTCCATGAATTCTATTTTAGGTGTCCAGTGCCACAGAGTAAAAATAAATGCTTCTTCTTGTTGACTGACAAAACAGTATGTAATTGTATTGTGTGAAACATCATGGGGTTGTTTTAAAAATAGACTCAAAAGAGGAAAATTCCAGCTTTTAATGAAGTGAAGTCTTGGGTTTCAGGACATTTGAAGTATTTATGTATCGCTGGAGGTTGCCAGGCCGGATATATTTATTTAAATTAGTGTTGTTGCTTATGCCTATTGAAAAGGTGGCTGTCTTTTCATTGGAGTAGCTTGTAATCTGTTCTCTATGCTTACTTGGCATGATGTTTTAGGCACCCAGTCGATATTGGATGAATGGAAGCAGGACCTTTATTTGTCTGATTTTTAGATTACTTACTCCTTTTGGGCTTAACTGCTTCATAATGTTCTGGTGAAATCGGATCTTTTCACTTTTTACCAAGCGACACGTGGGGTAAGTTTGAATTTAATTTGGGTGCCTGCTGCAGGTTGGTCTTTATTATAGATTTTTTTTTTAGTCCCCATTTTTTATTTGATTTGGACTGGTGTCATACTTTGGTCTGGCACCTTTTACAGTTGTCCTCCGTTCTTCTGGAGGATTAGTTTTTGTACATAAGTTGAGCATTTTCATCACTTCTAGTCCCACCACAGTTGTTGAGATTTGCCTTAGCTTTCCCCCTGACCCAGACCGTGGTAGTTTCGCTCAGCTTAAGCCCAGATCTTCAGTGAGAGCTTTGTGGGGCATGTGGCGTGTGCTGCAGCCGTTCTGAGGACCATTCTTTTTCTATTCGTCTTTCCTGTTACTCAGTTTGACCTCCTGTATGTGCAAAATGTTTATCTTTTTTGGTATAGATTGTTCCAGATGGCAGTTTAAGCAATAAAAACTCAAAAACTACAACAATTTGTCCATTTGTTGTTTTTTTTTCATACCAGGTACTAGTCATAAGTTGATCAGGAACATAAAGTATTTAACATGAATTGTAACATTAGTTAGGTGCATTCTTCATCACATACATAACACGGAAACACTAAAAGGAAGTCATAACATCACAAAAGAGTTGATGTTAGGAAGATGCAAGCTTACTCTAGTCCCAAAAAAATATATAATCAAATAATACATTAGGTTTTTTTTTGGCTAAACAGTTAAATGCTGTACCAAAAAACATTGTGCTTTTTCTGGTACTTACCACCTTTAACAATATATTATTGTTTTGCATGTTTGTTTGTTTTTTTTTTTTTTGCACTTATGACTTAAAATGCTCATTAATAAAAAGTTAATTAATTTCCTGTAACTGTAAAGTGATAAGTCCTGCCTTATTGTATTTAGAAACTTACCTAAGTCTTTGTTCTTATTAGATATCATCACTTAGTATAAAATGAGGCAGGCTATGAGTAGGTAAAAAGAATTCTTTCCCAAGCCTCATTTAAAGACTTACAGTATACTCAAACAAACAAAGCATGGCAACTAAAAAATAATATTAAAAACAAGCAAATAAGTAGTTAAAACTTGTACTTTACTTACACTTACATATGAAGTAATAGTTATTGATTCTTCAGTAGATGTACACTAGAGGGAGCCATACAGCAGCACA
Organism: Mugilogobius chulae; assembly: GCA_038363315.1. NCBI lineage: Eukaryota > Metazoa > Chordata > Actinopteri > Gobiiformes > Gobiidae > Mugilogobius > Mugilogobius chulae. The sequence goes on along the minus strand of CM076401.1, from coordinate 36,033,598 downwards.
CAGGTTGGCTTAATGGCTGCCTGCTAACACATGCAGTTCTAAATCTCAATATATAGTCTTTCCCCTTATCAGAACTTTGCTTGTGGATTCCTTAAAAAGACCGTATTAGGCAAAGTTTGTTCTAATTTTTACTGTTGTTTCTCTATCTAAAACACACTTACATTTGTATTTTGTATATTACTCAACCTAAAAACTCTCCATTCCACCTTGTGATGTAATTAAGTGGTAATATAGGAAGTATTTCTCTCTCTTCTCACTCCAGTAATCTGATTCTTTCAACTCTGGATTTGCCCAATTTAGAAACGACAACTAGATTGTTTTAGCCTTGTTTAAACTGCTTCACTTTTTTGTGCAATGGATTATATTGGAGTCTTTCTGAGACACCATAATGTGTTTTATGGTGTAAAACAGTTCACGGATGGCTAAAATTGCTGTTAATTACAAACTTACCACATAATGACAGCACAAGGTGGACCAGAACATCTTCATCTTGGAGATGTAAAAAGCAGAATTACTCAAACATTTGTAAAAACACAACTTTAGGCATGTTAATTATGAGCAATTACGACCGATTAACGACAAAAGAAGGCACGACAAAATCTAAAGCGAAAAATATCTTCTATTTGATCATTTATCTAATCCAAACTACGCTTAAAAAGACTAAAAATGTTGTAGAGTTCATGCAAAAACAACAATTAATATAGAAAATGAACAACAAACAGTGTGTTTATGTCAAAGAAGGCAAAAGGAAAGCAAATCTTCAGCAAATTCACTACTTTTATGTTACTGATCAATATAACTCCTTATAATCGAACTAAAAGAATGGGTCGACTAATGACAATTTGGTCGACTAAGACTCCATCCACCGACTAATCAACTAAACGACTAAATCAAATAATTTATTTGTATACAAAATCACAACAGTTTCTGAACTTTAAGATTATAATTATTATTATGTAAAGAACTACAACATTAGTAATATGGGACCTTTAAGCCCATCTTGTTTCCTCATCAAAAACACAATTGTGTTTTGTTTTATTCACAAATGTTTGATGCTCTGTTTCAGACTCTGGTGTAATTAAGTTGTAGTTTTAATGTTAACCACATGTTTTAGCTTCATTTGAACTGGTTTACTGTATCATTATCTACTCTATAAATCACAAAACTGTCGTAAGTTGTTGCATGTTTTATTTTTCTTCTGTTTCTTTGAGATTGAAAGTCATATTTTTTAAGTGAAGTGAATTGAGAAGTGAAAATGACAATATTGTGGTGTAGTTTAAAACAGTAGAGCTTTTATTACCACCTAATGACATGACAAACTGGAACAAAAGAAGAATATTTCGATGACTTCTTAACCCCAACTTCCTCATCAATATATTATTTAAATGTAAGGTTGCTATATTATAGAAAAATGCTTTTATTTTAGACACGAATAACTTAATAATTTTCAACAAAAAAAAGGAAAAGTGATGTGTTGTAAATCCTTTAACTCATAGTGTAATTTCCAAAGTTTAAAAGACCTGTAATTATTTCTCTTAATCTGATCAGAGCGACTTCTGTGGAATGTGTCTTGGATTTCATAAAACGCTGATGATGAATGCCTTGTGACTTTGCAGATACGACCTGCTCCGAAAGAATTACCTGAGTGAGTAGTGACGCATACCACAGTGTTATTTCTCTGCCTGAGCTTGTTCTGAGTCCATAGTGATGTTGTAAAGGCGTTTTAAAGGCTGTCTGATGGCACTGGTAAGGATTATATGTCTGGAAAATGGGGTGGAGTAAACGACAGTAAGTGCTTGTCTTATATAGGCTTTTTTTTTTACTCACACGCACCAATTAACTACACAAAAAAAGTACAAACGAGATCCCACAAAGTTAGACTTTTTTATTATTATTTTTTACAGCAGCTTGAAATTCAAATCCAGTGCATACAACTCTTAGCTTTGTGCAATTTTGTCTCAGCATTGTGCAAGTTTTTGCTATATATGAAAAAAAAAAAAAATCAGACAATACAAGTGCTTTAATGGAAATAATTTTAAACAAATCTAAAAATGGAAAAGGAAGGAAAAGGTTTGTAAATATGAAATTATCGTGGCCATCTGTAAAATACTTTAAAATACTGACTGTCATGTTCAACAATGGAGGCGACTAGAGACTTAATTCAGTGATTTGAAGTTTGTAACATAAAATAAGCACCTTTTTTATTGGTAAAAGCTAGTTTGTTGAATCAAAAAAGACAAAAAAACAAGAAGAGATTTACTTGAATATTTTTTAGAGAAACTGACTTTTCAAACTTGGGAACTTCTGCCACTGTGAGTGAATTTAATGATAAAAACTTGCTATTGGAGCTGGTTTTCTGAAAAAGTTTAAAGGTGCACTGTGTAAGTTTTTGACCAATACACTTGAATAAGCATGTTTTAGTCATGTTTCTTTTGTAGTACTACACAAATAATCAAAATCTTTGTATTTACTTTGAGCAGGTTGGATGACTACAAAAGGACCATGATTTGCTCTAGAGGAGGGCCACTTTAGCTGTATTTATTAAAATATATAATAGAGCATAATTCAGAATGTCACAAAATATGTATTAACTTTCTATTCTTACAGAGTTTGACTTTTCACCAACAGAAGTTACACAATGCATCTTTTTAAACCCTAAACTGTGTGTATTTTGAATACCTTCAAATAAAAAATAACTAACTAATCAGAATTCTGAAAAAGCATTTTGTTTTTTCCAACACTAAATATGCTTTAGTTTGTTGTTTTTGTTTTGCATTTTGAGTCCAATTATTTGATGTTTGAAATCAGATGTTACGTTCAAAAAGTTACTCTCAGTTGGTCTTACATGAGTACTTGTTTCCCCACATATACGTATTTCTTCTCCTACTTAAGTTATTTCTTGGATCATTATTGTAACTTTTACCTTACACTTGTGTAAAAATGTGAACTACCCACCTCTGTTAAAATATATTAAGTCAAAAACTTTTAAGGTCTGGTAAAACCTAAAAATCAAGATTTTGTCATAATAGGCTCTGATATGACTCTGCATCTAAGTGCTTTGACATATTTGATTGTTTTTTAAATAAACACCTGGATTTTTCAGATGTTGTGATAGCCTGAGGTTGATCACAGTCTCTCCATTCCAATCATCATTATGTTCTCTTCACTTTTGCTTCTACTTGCCTCAGATACATAATTTAGGAGTCTTTGTCTTTTTTAAGGGTCTATACTGGTCTATTACTACAATAAGTAAGTAGGCTATACATTCTGTCTTCTGGATTGTTCTTTTATGTTAATGAATTCGTCTTTGCCATGCTCTTCACTATGTGCACATGAAAAGTGAGACAAATGCCATAAAGTGCGCCCTCGGGGGAATGATCTGACCACATTAAAACACTTCTCTCGCCCTCTGTCTGCCGACGAGGGCTGTGTAGCTGCTTCACAGTTCTTCCGTTTACGGCTTGTTCATTAAACTAAATCCACATGGGACTTGTTTGCGACGCTTCCTTTGTCCTTACACGCTCTGTTACCTGGACGGTTTGATCTCTGTGGTGGTCTGCAGGGCTGCGTGAGGTCTGAGGGTGGATTTGATGAAGTCCGTTGTGATGACCTCGTGCTCTCCCAGTCTCCGGACGCAGCGCTGGACGGCCCTCAGTACTTTGTGAAGACGACGGTCCAGGGCCTGCAGGTGCGGCTCGGTGAGGATGGGATGCAGAGGGTCTCGCTCCAGGGATTCCCTCATGACGTCGCTGAGTCTGAACTGAGGCCGGGCCAAGAGCTGCAGGCGGACCAGGGTGGAGCGCTTTATCCTGCACACAAACAATGGTTTTCAGATTATTCTTGGTGGTGATGTCATACTTTCAAGTGAGACAGAAGATTTGGGTGTTTGCACGAATAAAAATATCTAAAAATTGATCGTCTGATTTTGACCAATATCGATATGGAACTGAAAATTGCTTTTTCTTCTGGAAACAAAACTTTTTCCTACCATAAAGTATACTGCAGCACTTTGTGAGAAAATAAAACTACTATGCAGTTGTTGTTGTTTTTTTTTTTATTTTATTTCTCTTTGATAGTCAAAAGCAGATTGGCTGTGCTTGGGTGGTCCACTGCAGTTTCACTTGGCTGTCGTTATTAAAATGTTTTTAAGTTGTAGCTGCAGACTAAATGCATGCATGTGGATATTAACCATGTACTAAAGAGTGAATGAAAATTAGAAACAAACTAGACAGATTTAAGATATAATAATGTTTTTCTGCGTGAAAATCAGGTACTCAAGCTTTAACTTTAAAAAAAAATCTTTTGTTTATTGCGCAACTTAACAACGTAATATAAATACAATTTGAAACATGAGACACTCTCTGATCAACATCAACAAGAAAAAATAAGTCTCTGTGTCAAATTGAAGGCATATTCCGGATGTCAGCTTAACCAATAACTTGGGACCATTAACCGATACAGCAAAGTGGCATGAATCTATAATTCTCTTGCGAAAGATGTTCTTGGGCTATGGTATGACCATAAAATTATGAAAATTTTATTTAAAGTTGGGGTAACTAAATTTTTTACTTATAAATTAGTAAACTTTGTGTTTTCCGGTAAAAAGTATACGATAAATGCAGCACTTTGTGGAAAAAAATAAGACAACTGAAAAAATGAGACCACTGAGTACTATCTGAAACTGAATAATAAAGAATTTTAGTTCTCATCAAGAGCTGAATACAGCGCTCTGATTGGCTGAGCTTGGATAGTCCTCTCCAGTTTCACTTTGCTGTTTGTAAAAGACATTATTAACTATGTTTGACGAATTTATGAGCGAAAGTTGTCAAATTTAAAACTTAAATTGTGTTTGCAGTGTAAAAATCAACGACTCCACCTTTAACAGCCAAAATAACTTACACAGAGTGGCATGAGACGCCTACTTCTTCATTAAGTTACCGGAAACAACAAATGTAACTAACCAATGACTATGTTTTTCTGTTAATTACAGTTGTTAACACAGGTGTATCCTAAGCTAACATCAAATGTAAACATTTCTAATCCATAATACTTACATGCAACACTGTGTGAGCGAGCCAGGATGGACATTTCATCATGGGCGGGTTTTCCAAATCTAAACAAACATAATGGCAACAGAAACATCAGTATGCACTTAACACACTTAATGTCTTGTCTCTAAACAATTGAGCAATTTCACTTGGATGAAACCGGTCTTACCCTCTTGCATTGTCCAAGTGAAGTGGGAATCCTTCATCCCCAAATTTAGTAAAGATTTCATAATGGTGTCTGTCCATGTTTCCTGTTGCAGACACAAAATACAGTTCCAAAGAACTTAGGAGCTGTGTTCATAATTTTCTAATTCTAATTACCTACTGTAATGTTTTCATTTGGGAAAAAAGGGAAATTAAATTGATGACATTACAGAAACAAAAAAAGGTACATTTGATTCCTGTAACATTGTGGAAATCCATAGTTGCTGAGTAATCTCGTAGTGCAGTGTCATTGTTTACAACTAGGAATTCAAATTAAATTAAATCTTTAAAAATAATAACGTAATGTATGTGTCAATTTTACAGTCCAATGTAGGTAAAGCTTTTTGTTTTTTTCCCACAAAATTCTAATACTATGGTAGTTATCTTATCATTATTGAAATAAATCTAGTGTTGGGAATCTTTTGCACAACCTCAAACTGTGCTAAAAGTAGTGGCAAGTTCCGGCCTCAAGGACATGACCCCTCAAAAAATGTATCCCTCATGAAAACTGAGTTGAATAGCTCTGTAATACAACATTGGAATAACTGACTCAACAGTGCACTTGCTTCACCTGGAACTGACTCTGATGTGTCTCCTTCTTTTTGCAAAAAAGAAAAAAATACATACAAATCTAGCTGTCCTGTTTACTTCATCAACTGCACCAAATTCTGTGACTTTTTTTTTTATAAACAGCAGCATACAAATGAGAAATAATGAATAAGAATAAAACTATAACATACCTATAAGGAAATCAAAGATGGCCATGTCTATGATGTTGAGCAGACGATTGCCTGTGTTGTAAGGGTACGTCTGCTTAATAGTGTCACAGTAGAATGGATTCACCTCCCACCTGCAAAACATGAAAACCTGCTAAAGGGATTTTTTCACATTTATGACTCAACACTGTCTATCTTTGCTAATGGCTTACTCCTCTTGGCCTGAGAAGGTGTAGGAGCGTATCCAGGGTTGGGATGGAGAGGCGGGGTGCGATGCTGAGCCCGGGCAGGTAGGCGGACAGCGAGCCCTCCAGCAGGTCAGGACCACCGCACACGGCGTACTCCGTCTTACACACGTACAGGCATTTGGCAAAGAAGCACGTTTGTTGGCTGTTTAGGAAAAGCAGAGCGAAGTGTTGGAATATAAATGAGTTTCCTGTTTATACACATTTACACGGGCTTTTATCAGCGATGCTTTCGCCTCCGGCTGGATGCTGCATCACCAAAACATCACGTGGACCAGAAATAGCTCAAATATGCTTTTATGATTGATGTGCTGCATTGTGTATGATGAAATAAAGTTTTGTCATAGGATTTTGTGGTAAAAGAGGAAGCAGATAATGGTCACTCAAATATACCCCAAAACAGCTTTTTCTACCATGTCAAAGTTCGTCTACTTAATCTTTGGGGTCAAATTTTTTTGCAGTTGATACCAATTGCTTAGAAATCTGAAAAACCATTGGCCCAAAAGTGCTTTCATATTTTTGAGCTAATATATTGGAGTGATTTTGATTTCTGAATTACATAATTTAATCTGATTCCAAACTCAGCTACAGTCTTGTTTTAACACAAACATGAGACAAGAGCGTGCATTTGCTTTTCAACTAAAATCAGCTTTCCTTAGACAATTGCGAACTGATATGCTGAATAATCAGATGACAGACCATAAATTGGTTATCTCTAACAAGAAGAGTAATCAAAGTGACAGAAATGCATTAAATAACAGCATTCTGTGTTGGCTGCACTAACAAGAGCATGGTTTATGGTTTATATGGTTCCCTGCTGTTTTAACATCAACAAAACCCTTTCAGGCTCAGAAGCCTATGACTCACTGCATACAGTAAATATTGTGTCGTAACTACTAAAAATCACAACATTGCTGATATGATTGCATCCAACTAATAAACTTTATGAAATCAACACATTCGGCTGACCTGTTTAATTGTATTTAACCTGGCTGTATGATGTTTTTAGTTCTGTTAATGAAAGTTCAAGGTTTTATTTTTTCTGTCTCTATAAAGAACAATTTCGATTAGAAAAGGCACAAAAAGCACAAAAAAAAAGAACACACAGAGCATAGCATAAGGTAAGACACATACAGATACATATACTGTACATATGAACTTTACAATAAAAGGGGCATAAGAACTAGGCAGTTGCCTCGGGCAAAATGAAAATAAAGTTCTACCACTCATAAGTTATTAGCCAGTTCTTATTTTATGTCAATAGGACCCATATTCCGGACCCCCTCCTCTTTCTGGACATCCGCCCCACCTCCCTCTCCAGGATTGGCCTGTCCTGGTCCTGCTAGACGACATAAACTCCACAAACATAAACTTTAGCCTTAGTTACATCTATAGCCTGTCTGTCCATGGGAGTGGATCCCTTCTTCACTGTGGTTCTCCTCCAGGTTTCTCTTTTTCTCTCAGTTTTTTTTTTTTGAGTTTTTCCTTGCCGAGAAGGAGGGTCTAAGGACAGGGGATGCTCTGAACAATCATTCAATTGCTCTACTAATAATCTGCTTTGACATTCTTGATCAATTATCTGTGTATTGTTTTATTTTTATTTGCTACTATTCATGTTTGCTAAATTATTAATCTTGGGAAGTCCTCAGAGACGACTGTTGTTGTGATTTTGGGCTATACAAAAATAAATTGATTTGATTGATATTCATTGAGTTATACTCACAAAAAACTGATGAACAACTGCATATTTAACCACGCAGCGATAGAAGCCTCCTATTCTGATAAGAATTTCAGGCATTAACATTTTTGTTAATAAAAGCTGTGTTCAGTACTGGAGAGCACTTCAGCATTGAGGGACAGAAGGCTGGGGCCACACTGCCATTCAGAGCCCCAAGCAATTTGAATCTTGGTGAGGATATATACTATAGCTTGTTGTACAAAATTACGTAGTTAAGAATTGTAAAAGATGCATTCATTGGTTGATGATAGAAAATTGCGTCTAAATTGCTGGGGCATAAGGCTGGCACTGACAATAATATTATTGCATGTACAATTTTATGTGCAGTCTCTTAGGCTCAAACTCACCACTGTCCCAGTCAGTCCATATTGTTAATCAGTTTGACTGATCATACAAACCAGTTTTTACATCTGTTGTTGTTATACAAAGGCATTCCTTCTTGACTGCATGAGCTCATACCACTCGTTTATATGTTGTTAGGGATTTGTACCAGTGTCCATAAAATAACTAATTCAAGCATGTCCAATCTACAGCCTGTTTGGACATGCTTCAGACAATTTTTTGTTGACCCTCATTGACTCATCCAGCATGTACTGTGTACTATTGAGGTTTAAAGCCTGAAAAATGTTTTGTGTTAATTTTAACAAAATGTACCCAGTGATTTTTTTTTTACGCAGGACTAATTTATATGGCCCAGAAAAAACCCCAATGGTTAATGTTACAATGATGAATAAATTCTCTGTATTTGACCCATCCTAAGGAGCTGGAAGGCTTTCTCTCATGTGCATGGTTTGGTTTACTTGATAGAATGTATTTCTTCTTAATACAAGCCTAAAAATATTTTTCAAAACTGAGGCAGTATTAGGACATAAATTATGAGAATGTTTACCAGGAGAGGTGAAAAAGACAGCTCGAAGGTCTTCATTTTGGGTCACATGGAGGACCTCTGCTGTGACGTTCACCAGTCTGCCCACAACTGGGGGCACTCTGCGGAAGTCCAGCACCCTGAAAACAAAAGGCAAGTGTTTAAGTTTCAAGGCTGTTTTAACTCCCACTTTTTTCACATAAAGTTACAGTTCACAGTTGCATATTTTATCAGCAACATACTGTGTCATTCAACTCTCCGTGTTTATATAGGCCAACTGAACCCAATGTTTATTCTCCCTCAGGGCCATATTGGAAAAGCAGCTTCTTAAAAAACAGCAATCACACATAATCACTGTGTAAAGCTCAATTGCTTCTGCAGTAGACATTCCACACTTCAAGGATTTCATTATGAAGTATCTTTAAACGACTTTACATAAGCACCATTGAAGATTACACTAATTATGAAAAATGAAAGTATATTCCTGAAGTTGTGTTAAAAATCATTCTCAAATGTTTGAACAATTTTGCATTCTTTAGCTGTTTACATTTCCAAAGCTCAAAGTCTGCCATACTCCAACTCCTGGTATGTTTTAGATGAGCAAACAACATAAAATAATATATTGGCTTTTTAAATGAGGTCTTAAGAGTAGATGCGCTCCATAACAGTACCTTTGGGCATGAGATAACGGTCTTTGGAGACGAATGCTGATGTGGCACTGTTGTTTTCAGTCTGCTGTATTGAAGCTGTGTTTTGTTGTGCATATGTGGCTTTCTAATGATACGGTCTCACTCAGATGACTATGCTTCTGTGAATCACACCAGCTCAGACTCGGTGCATTTACCTACAGTTGTGTGTGTCCGTAGACTGTGGTTTATACTGATCAGACGGTTGGGAAATCCTGGGCAGGGCCGACATGGTGCAATCCGTGAGCAGGCTATTACACTGGCACCAAAACACTGAGCGTATTTCTTTTTCTATTGATCATTTGTCTATATACTCATAGTCATATTGTCAGAGGCCTTAAACAACAAATCTTCTATATTCAATAGCAATATTTAGCCTCATTACAGAGACTGGTAAAGTAACAGATGTGCTGCTGTAACAACATGTAGCCCTAAGCAGCATTGCAACATAAAATCCCAGCCACTAAAACAGTTTGTGTATGACACAAACAAACAGGAAGACATTAGAATAATGAGGTTTTAAGAAGCTGCACCTGTCCAGGTGAAAAGCAGCGATCTCTGCGTTGTGTCTCTGAAAGTCCACAAAATAAAAGAAATCTTCAGGCGTCTCTTCGTGTCTCTGCTGCCTGGCACAAAATAACAAAGAACAGAAATGTTACACTGGCAAATCTGCAGGAAGATTTTTGGCAAATCTGTCCAAAAAATATTTTTTTAGACTGCCAGATGAATACCAGACTCACACTGTTATCATTGTTATCTTTACAAGGAGGAAACCCGTGGAGGAATAACACATTAACAAGAACGAAGAGAGTGTGAGCAGACAGGATGAAACTTGACAGACCATTTCATCTTTTTCAGACACTATCTAGAAGCTTATTATGATCCTGTATCTTTGCTCTGTTTTGTAATGCTGCTTTTCCGAGTGTTCTGTAACTTGTCAACTGCTATAATATACTGTGAGAAACCTACAAATTCTAATCTCACCTCATTGGCTTGAACATGACTTTGCCTAAATTGTGCATCTTCAAAGCCAGCTTCAGGTGGTGTCCGCTGGGCTTCACCACTGGAATCAAAAACAAAAGCATAAACTGTATCATTTCATGTTGTTGGTTGAAGCAATGTCCCCTGTGGTGTTTGTGATGTGTTTAAACCTAATTGGCCTTTTCTCACCGCTCCACTTTGAGTCATGTCACAGCAGTCGGCCTCACTAACCACACACACACACACACCTCCCCCACCGAGTCTATAAAACACCAAAACATATAGACTTTACAATCTTCTACTTTTCACTCTTGGATTGAATCAATGAGGGTTAAACTAGCAAAAACGGAAACTCTGTGGGCGTCGGACACGGTCGCTCTCCTCCGCTGTTGCTAAAATAAATAGACAGTCTGTCGAGGATAACTTTAAAATGGCGAGAAAGAAATTGTTTTGATGATTCTGTCTTGGCAAAGAGTAATGTTCGTGTGGTCAGACAGAACCAAAACACAGACTACACATATGCATATAAAGAATTTGGGCTTTTTTTAGAGGATTTGTAAACAGCACTGTCATTTTTACACTAAGCAAAAGTAATCCAAGGTAAAAACAGTGCAAAAAGCATAGGCAATTGGCATGAATTTGAACAAACTTTGTCTAGGAACTAGTGGATCAGAGCAGCTTGACTGACTGTGATTACAATGGCATAAAGATACAACTTTATCCACAATGTTTTTTCATAGTTCATTGTTGTTTTCAATAGTGTCACTGACTAGTTACGATAATTACAAAAATATTATAATAGTTTTGTTGTTGTACTGAATATTTTAAGGTAATTGTACTTTTGATGCAATAGGTTCAGTGTAATAATGACAAAATGTACCTAAACAAATGTAATTCAGATTAAACTCATTTTTTTGTACCCAATTTATTTTCTTGCAATATTTATGCAGCACATGCAGTGTCACAAGGATGTGTTGTTCTCGCTCCAATGAAGCTCAAGATATTTCAAAAACTATTCAGAATAAGACATGTTTTCTCCTGTCTGTGAGGGCTGACACTTTAGTTTAAGTATCAATTATTATTTGATTTTCTATGCTAGATTTTAATAAAGCAGAATATCCAGGTCGTCGAAGCTTTTGTGTTTTTTAACCTTTATTGCTAGCATTTTTAAAGATAACATACTACGGAAAATCCACTGTTTTACTTTTTTTATTATTATTATTTTTTAACCATGTTATAACAAAGTAGCTTACTCAGAATTGCACTTGAATTGATTCATGCATGTTTGAGTAACCTTGTATGTTCTGCAGCTGATACTCAAGCGCTCACCTATAAGTTATCCCCAACCACTTGCCTGCATTTACTTGCAACTACTCAAAAAGTCACTTTCCAAGATTCCAAACTGTCATGTGGCCACTTTCCAATAATAAAAATCATAAATTCAAAATGTGCTGCTTGTCACAGTTGCATTTTACAATGAAGATGCGGAACTTATCACTTATGCAGTTTTAAAACAGGAAGTCACTGAACCCATTTATATTTCTGAGCTGTATTAGATCAATGTTGCGTTTTACAATAAATAAAATGTCAATAACCGGCATAAGTCATAGTTTATTACTAAATACATGTTTGTTGTAATAATGTTGATGATCATGCCTGATAATAATAATTTCACACATTTAAATTTTGTCCTATGCCTTGCAGTGCACCAGAATATCATTTATTGTGTTTACGGTTACATGTTGGCCATTTGCCTACATTGCAGCTGTAAACAAAAGCACAGTCAAGGTGGTTGTACAGAGCGTTGTGCCAAATTAGTGAATAGTCCATTATCTATCTCAGCATTAGCAGCATCCTTAGAGGTAGAAGAAGAGTAGGTGGGGACTTGTGTGGGCTGAGGAGCAGAAAAGCATCTCTTTGAGCATATACACATGAAACATTTAATTAAGAGCTGGCTTTCTTTGAACATTACCATTCTGTATTCTCCTCAAAGTGCATGTCTCATAGATCTAGAAACCAAAAACAAAAATCCCTATTATCTAACTGGCTGCAGCGTGTTTGCCTCTGACAGTACAGACAAGCACACGGGAACAAAGCACCAGTCAGAATTACTCATGGGGGGGAAACTTATTGTTCAGTAATTACAGCAGGCATTGTGAATTAGACAAAAGAACATTTGAAAAGATGTGTGTTTTAGAGTTTACCTTGTGCACAGTCACAGGCTCCTTTCAAAGCTTTCTCGTCTTGAGTGTAATCTGGAAAAAGAAAAGTCATATTCTCACAAAATTCGAAAACACTGATTGATTGACTGAAAATATTATCAGAATTATGTAGCTTTTTGAATAAACTCTTTCATTTTGTAAGATTTTGCTAGTTGATAGTTGTGTATTGCTTCACCTACATTAACTTTAACACACAAATCCTCCATGTTTAGCCTGTATTCCTCAGACTAAAACAACCAGTTCCTCCTTGTGATGTCATTAAGTGATAATGCGAGAAGTGTTTTGCTATGTTTTCTCCCACAGAGTCAGTTAAATACTTTCGACTTTGCCAAACTTTGAATCTATATCTACCGTATTAACCTTGTTTAAACTGCTTCACGGTTTAACAGAATATTTTTGAATTTTTATTATAAAATCTGAACTGAAGAAATATAAACTAAACACATTATCCAAAAAAGGCATCATAGGTTTTTATGGTGTTTTATTGAGTGAAAGATCCATTGATACTGTAAGTACCTCACTATAACACTACAAATCTATGACATCACAAGATAGAACAGAGCATTGCAACTTTGGAGATGTAATAGTTTAACAATCTAGGATTACTAAACATCTATGAATGAAACTACACCCTACTTCTGGGATGTTTTGGGTGAAGTAACAACATAATAAAATGGATAAGAGCTCAGATAAGTCAATTTTGCGCAATATGGGCTCCTTAACTAGAGACTAAGAATACATTTCAATGTTTATCAAAAATTAACATTGGCAAAAAAAGGTATTTACACAAAGGTATTGCCTTATATTGCACCTTAGATCCAACATCAAGTAAAATATCTCTTAAGAGTTAACTACAAAGCATTTACTGTAGATCACAAGTGCAGAGCATTTGTACGATCATTTCTAAAGGTGAACCTGCTCACAACAAGTGGCATCAATTCGTTGTGACGCCTTTGCTTTTCAAGTAGAAACAGTGTTTTTCATTAGAGTGCTGGCTTGTTTGTGACTGTAGCTTCACCTGCATTGATGACCTTCATAGATTTCATGTCTTGGAGAAGCCGTGGTACAGAGGGGTCGTCTCTGGAGTACAACGCGTAGCGGTTTATTCCCAGGTGAAACTTGACCCAGCCAGCGTCAGGGTCGAAGGTGGCCTCATGTGTGGTGACTGTGATGTTTACCATGGCTGCGGCTTCACTGTACATTTTCATATGCCTGTAGAGCAAGAGCGGATATGGACAGGGAATGCAAATTATTAACAAATAAACCAGAGAGCACAGACATTTGTAGTATTCAACAGGTAAGAGAGCATAAATACCTATAATAGCTCATAAATTTGGCAAATGTAAATTGGTAAGCTATAATTATTCTTTACTATAAACTTTGTCTACTGAATAAGGCATATATATTTTGAATCACTCATTTAAGGAATAGATACAAAGATTTGCTCAATGTACAAGTGCCTAATATATTGTCTACAAGATCATGACTTGTATTTATTGTAATAAATAAAACCTGCATTTACACTATTATTACACGCATTGATAATACGTAACATCATGTATATAATCTTTAAGACTAATAAATAAAATTGAAGTAAAAAAAATTGCTTGTAATTTACCAGTCTAGCAATGCAGTGCTTGTATTTAGCTCAACTAAAGGTTTTAAAGAAATGTTTTTGATAAATAGTAAATATCTAAACTTATTTCTAATGATCTAACGCACATGGAAAAACTAGATATTCTTATTTGTCAGTATTGCACAATTCTTACAACCAAAACATACACTTGCAATTAGAAGGGCATCACAACACAAGAGCTGACCACACCATACTGAATTGTCATCACGTCAGAAACCCTAAAACTCTGGGACAGGCTAAAAAGTGATGATTGAACACAAGTCTCACAATAAGAGACGTTTTTCATCAGTCATGCGGGCAAAGGCTGACAGCTAATGGATAATTGGGACAAAGGTGCTACGCAAAGTCAATTTTGTTTGTTTTTGTCCTGCTGTTTTAGTAACACCCCAAGATAGACTGACCAGGAATGTATCCGTGTTTCCTTTCCAGCATGCAAATAAAATGTTTCGAGCCAATCATGCCAAAAAAAATCTTTGTGATACTTGTTGCAAATTTTGAAAGCCAAAACATGACCGATTACTCAAGTTACACACATTTTTCCATCTTAAAAGTGGAGATAGACAGGCAGCCTCACACATGCCAAGACGGTTTAGCCAGCGATGGATTAGGAGAGCTTTTACTACTTTTAAATCCCTGTTTATCTAAAAGAAGGCATGTCAGAGTGACATGTTTGTGAAGTTGTTTTTTTTTTTTTTCAGTCGGCCTTTGGACTTTGATGGCACACTTCTAAAAATGCCTGAGAGCAAACAGTGCACACATGCACTCTTATGTCTGTGGTATGTTATGAGGTTGAGTTTATAGCAAATACAATTTAGACTGGCCTTAGAGGTCACTGACTGTACAGCTCATATCAGCCACAAACACATGCAACACTGACCAATGCTGTTTTGACAGAAACATTATTATTGTGCTTATTTAAGTATTTCATTAAAGCTTTAAAGTTGTGTAAATTAGATTTAGTAGAGCACTGTAGCTGGTCAAGTAAGCTGGGAGCAAATCTTAAAGATGCACTATGTAACCTTACCAGAGAGGGGGTATGCCACTTGCTTGTTTCCATGGAGATGTTATTGCTTAGCCAGTGATGTGACAATACAGTTTAGCATAAGACTTGTATTTGCCATTTATTCAATTCCAGATGTTAAACTAGAATTTATTGGGAGTTCTTTCTTTCTTTTTTCAAAGTGACTTCTTTACAGAACCAAACCTGTAACATGGCATGGTGGTATCTCCATGGAGATTCATAGGTTAAATGCCATATTGTGGAGTATGTATGGTAAAGTAATAACTTAAAAGGTCACACAGTTTATCTTTAATGTACAAAAAACGGGAATTGAATAGGCATTTTCATATGGGTTTGATCTATACTTTATGATATAAATTACTCACCAGTTTCGACGCACCAATTTCTCTATGATGACTGATTACTGCACATGTTAGCAAATCTAAGCATTATCATAAAACCCTAATACAGCGCAATAATCCAAAACCTTAATCTTTCAATAAAATAAGCTAAATATTCTTCCCTTTCCACTTCATTAACTGAACTCAGCAGCTTAGATACCAACCTCTGCCATCTCGACACCTTCTTCTGGTAGTAATCCATCAGCTGTTCCACTCAAGTAACCTCTCTGCCTCCAGCGCAGGTGCTTGGATGTTATAAAGCGGATGAGCGAACAGCCTCTCCAGCTTGGACCCCACGTCTTTTTCCTCATCCTTATATGTGGTTGTTTCTAAGGGTGGTGAAGAAGTCCAGTTGGAAAGCATGGGTAGGGCCAGTCCTTGTTGCCTAGGCAAAGTGATGTTACTGTCCGGGCATGAGCACAGCTGTCCTGAACCATGACTGAAAGCAGCGCGCAGCTTTGGAATTAGGATAAAGTAGAGATCAGCTGAGAAGATGGCAGTAAGAGTGGCAGCTATGATGAGACGGTCCCTTCTCATCATTGAAAAAAAAATATAAAAACAAAAACTAAATATGAGTTGACAGAGCGCTTCTACGCAGCATCACTGAAATGTAAAGTCCCACACAAACACCTAAAAATAGTTGGGTCTCCTTAGCTTTTTATCATCTTCTATCTCAGAGTTTCAATTCATTTCTTCCTTCTTCTACAAGTTGAGCAGGAAATAAAGAGCGAGGTGAGCCACGAGCCAGTGTGTGTCAGCGACTGTGTCTGACAGTTTGGCTGCTTCCAGGGACCTGCTGCACAGAGAGATAGGGAAGGCGTGTGTGAGGGAGGAGAGAGAAAGAGAAAGAGAGAGAGAGAGAGACACACACACAGACAGAGAAAGGGAAGAGAAGGAGAGGGAGGGCAGGTAAACATCAAATATAAATAATATGATTGAGAGCAGTGATAGGTTACTAATAATGTTGTTATCTTTCTTAAGGTTTGAAGTACTAGTGCTAAACAGAAAAACAGTTTGAGTCAACCACCTGAAAAAAACATTAAAAATAGTGGGGGGTTGGTGTTTTGACAGATTAAAGATCTTTTTCAATTAAAAGTATATTGTATAACAACACACTGTGACAAAATCAAATTTCAAAGCATTTTACTTCTGAGAAATAGCCAAAAGCAGCACTCTGATTGGCTTAGCTTAGGTGGCCCACTTCAGTTTCACTTTTCTGTTTGTAAAAACTTAAGTCGTAAATGGTTCTGTGCACGGTATGTCAGTGACTTGTTTCTATTCAAAATAGCTAACTTCTGAGCATTTCCTGTTAGCATGAGCATTTTAAAACAAACACGTCTCTTTTTAAACGTTATTTCTGTAACATTCACCACAACTCTCTGTTCACTGTCTGATCTTCTGAGTATTTATTCATTTTAAGCTGGTGAAGTGAAACCCTCATAGAAATGATCTGAACAGGAAATGCTCTTAAGTGCAGAAGTTAGCTATTTTAAACATAAACAAGCCAACAGATGTTCTGTGCATAGAGTCCAATGCATTTGCTGAAGGCTTTGTGAGAGCTATCTAAGTCTAAGTATCCCAGCTGAATGGGAACATATATGATACATTTCAATTGCTTGACTTGTATTTGGGCTTCAAAACTTCTGCTATGGTTACAAATGGTTAAAAATGGAGAAAAGCCATAACATTTTTTTTTTAACAGAGATTGAACAAAATGAATAAATTAGACAGACTACACCTTAGATCACCTAGGTTCATGTATTGTGCTCCTCTTGTCTTTATAATACATAAAACAGTCCATAATATTTTCTTGAAATTGTAATATTTCTTTATTTTATTTTTTAAAACTACTCTTACTAAAATAGAAGATTAGTAGTAGCCATGACAGTGCAGTTTGTAGTAGCTGAAGTCACGCAGGTAGTCGGGAGGCTAGTAAATGGCCATTTAAGTAACAGTAAATTCACTTGATTGCAGTTTTGGACAACTTGCTCCAATGGTAATAATACACATTTAGGATAATTGTAGTGATTGTCGCAGTAGTAAAAGTAGCCCAGTGTTTGTGACAGTTTAAGCCAATAACTGTGTGTGTGTGTGTGTTGCAGATATTTAAAGTAATAATGGCAGTGCTTTAAAGCTGAGTATGAAATAATTTATAATATGTTCTACTTACGCTCTGTTGGAGATAACCAGGAAGAAATGTGGCATGGTGTATTGTTGCGTAATCACGTCCAACTGGCCTTTCCACTTTGGCAAGAACAATAGGAGTGTTTTATTAGTCAGCTGAATGTCATTACTGAGGCGTAATACTTCTAAACAGCTGTGTGTGTAAAAGTATATATAGCCTCACCTGGTCCAGCTCTGCCATGGCTTTTGTCATTTGCACTTTCAGTTCATTTGAGATCTCCTCTACTCCTCTTCTTTCTTCTCCTGTCTTTCGTGTCGTAGACCTGTCCTCTGTTTGGCTTCAGGGTAAATTCTTAGCTGCCATTTCCCACACGGATCTCCCTTTAAACTCTTCAACTTGTCGCTCTCCTTTGCTGAAATGCACAAGTTCAGAAAAACAAGAGACAAAAGTAGAATAGAGAACAGAACTACACAATTTGGAGGACTGATGTAAGAAGTTTAAAATGAAATAGGGTGGCCAGATTTTGAAAATTAAAACTGGGACACACTCGAGTTTTTGTGAAAATAAGTAAATCATTTCATTCTATGCATTTAGTCCACTCGGGGATTATTCACAATCATGTCTGTACTCTAAAACCTTTGTCAGTGCAAATAATGCATTTTTTTGTTGTGCTTTGGTTCTTTTCCAGAACGGTTTTGTCTAGTTTGAATAATGAAAAAGTAATATATTCTCCATCACTGTTGGGAAGTGTCATATGGTCACAAATCAGGACCACTGGGACATGTCTTGTGTAAAATTGTGACAAATAAATGGTTTTGGATACATTTGCTGGGACATGGGACACAGGGCTTAAAAAAAATAACTGTTTCTGTTTTTTACATTTTTAAGGAAGCAAAAATTTGTACCTTTAATACCTTTAAGTACCTTTAATTATAGAAACAAAGTAAGTTGTGATTCCACTGCAAGCAGCAAGTTTTCCTTACTTTTTTGTTATTGAAAAAAAAAGTGTATAAAATATTTTTGATTAATTTTGAGATGTGGGCGAGGATAGAAGGTAGATGAAAATGCCAGATACCACGCAACAGCCTTAAATCAATCCAAATGGAAGATAGATAATGATGATGGAACACCATTATAGCAAGCACATAAAGTTGATTTTGTTTACATCCCCTTTAAAAGCAACTTTACACTTAAGTAGGCAACATCTCCTAGGGCCTTTCCCAGCATGCATCTGCTGTTGTGGCTCAGGTATTTCGGAACATCTGTAGTTTGTTCTGGTGTACGTGTGCTCAGAAGTCTGTTGAATCTGGATGTCAATGTCTGGGAGCCGCTCTCCAGGGTGTTATACCTTGTCTGAAGAGAAAACAGGCTGAAGATGTTGGAAATTAGTCGTAGGTAGCGTCAGCGTGGCATTTGACAAGAATGTAAAGGGACTTGGAGGAAGCATCTGTGCTGTCAAAAATACATCGTAATTTCAAAGACCGCAGCCAC
The DNA here is from genome assembly GCA_038363315.1 of Mugilogobius chulae. NCBI lineage: Eukaryota > Metazoa > Chordata > Actinopteri > Gobiiformes > Gobiidae > Mugilogobius > Mugilogobius chulae. The sequence goes on along the minus strand of CM076401.1, from coordinate 36,014,240 downwards.
CAGCTATTTTTGCTTTTTTTGTTTCCAGTCCAGCATACTTTTAGTTGAGCACAAGCATTTTCACAGCAGAACCATCGTTTATTTTAATATTTGTTTCTCTATGAATATTTGGATTAGATTGTCCAAAAGGTCATCACTGCAAGGTACAATAACAATCCATTTCCAGATACAAAACATGAACATTTTTCAAACTTTGCATACATTTGCCGCAGGAATCAGACAGTCAAACAGCCATAATAAGATAACACGGCGTTATCAGAGTGCTGCCTGAGGGCGTACCAGTGACGTGTGCTCCCGATGTGTCCTGTTTGTTTGGATCTAACGCCAAATTCTATCTGAGAAAATGCCTTTGCTTCCACAACAATTGGATTCACAAGTTTAACAAATGAGTTAGTGTGTCAACATGTTTCAAGATTTAAAAAAATAAAGCCAGATTTGTTTGTGCAATATTCTGGACGTGTGTAGAAGATCAAATATGTTTTTGCATCTTCACAGTAATATCCAACTGTCAGATTGTCAATTTTCAAATGTCATGCTCTTTATTGTGTGGTACGTATCTGTAATTGACAGATAAGTTATTCCCGTCTGGTTTCAGCCAAGGACCGGTTTTCCAAAGGTTTGTCCTAAAAAAGCAAGAAAAGAACAAAAAAGTGATCAACATAAAACCCCAGGAAGTATTTCTTTTTACTGTCAGCATGACAACTTCAAAAACCTTCTGGCATTTTTGCATTGAAATCTGTCCTGAACTACACTATACCCTGTATAATCGTAAATTTGTCACCAGTTCACAGTGTGGCATTTGTTCTCACAATTATGTTTGAAATGGATGACAATGTGTGGAGTTTGGGTGCGAAAAGAGCATGTCATGGGAAACTAACAAAGTCCTGAAATCAAGTCAGTTAAAATGAAAGGGTAAACACATTTAATGCAAAACAGCTTTTCTCACCATTTTCCAAAAATAATGTATTTTTTTATGTTTCTTTTATTATCCTTTCCTCTGAATCATGTTTTTGGAAAGCATTAGACTGCCTGTGGTCCACACTGCTCCCACGTTAAAGGACCGATCACATTCCAGTGAATCAAACTGGTTATGGTTAGTCACCACAGGATGCCACTAGGCCATGTGTGGACAAAGCTTTGCACAATACATGCTAAAAATGATGGAAACGTTTTAGGGAAACAAATGGAAATGGCCTGATTTGTCCATCTGACTTAAGGTTCATTTAATTTGTGTATTCTTACCTTGCTCCTTTGCACCTTCAACAGCCAACATTGTCGTTAAACAAAAATCTTCTGTCCTCCCATGAAGCTCCTCTCTTGTTATAGCGTTCATTGAAATGCTTTAAAGAGAAATTTAGTACATTATCTAGAATCTAAATACAAACGTGATGTCCATATTTTATGTTACCATGGTTGTTTGAGGTCTTTGATGTTCTTTCTCAAATCCACCACACAAATATTCTGCAAAAAACAACAGTTAACAAAATAGTTAATATGTGTGGTGGCACAAAAAGTACAGCCAAGTGCTAATTTTGGCAGCTCCAAACAGCTAAAGAAATTTTAACATTGTCGCGCTGTTCTCTTGCAAAATTCTTGAGCATATCTGCGTTTTCTGAAATCTGGCAAATGTTTAAGCCTCAGAACATGTTCCAAAAGTCGAGCACCAGACTTCAGTGGAGAATGTGAGGAATGCCCTGGATTTATTCTTGATATTGTTGTATGATTAGACATGGCAGATGTGGACTTCGGAAATCCACATCTTTTACTTACTGCATTACTAATTCTTTATTTTCTAGTACGGTAGCTCCCTTGACACAGAAACATTTGAGATCCAGATGAAAGTCATAATTATTACTGGGGCATTCCCTGTGAACAGCCAATTGTGACTGGAGCAGTGCTGGGTCATGAAGAGGACAGAGACTTCAGTGTGGAGGGTTCGGCTCTTTGAACCACCTGTGAGCCTCAGACAGTTACCTTCAGCAGAGAGCGCTCTCTGTGAAGTTTGACCGCTGTCACAAGAGTCAGGGCTGGAGCTGGGGAGCTTGCCACGGTGCTCTTCGGTCAAGCTGCTCTCAGTGTCCCTAATGTGCAAACACAAACCTTTTATACATCAAACATTGCCTTAGTAATTGGCCTTGACACAGGATAAAAAGTATCATATCTTTGTTTACTGTTAGATTTGATGCACAGTAGAAGGACAAGTGTGTCACAGCTCCAATTTCACATTTCAGATAGCTACGTTTCTACAGTGACAACCTTGTATGTGTCTGTTTGCACAGACACAACAACGCAAAAAAAAAAAGCAATAATGGAGAGATCAAGGATATGCACCTATGTATTATCATCTAAGTGAAATTTTCATTTGAATATTCACTTTGCCTGGGGAATATCATGATGTACAGCATATATTGTGATAAACATGTGGAAAGTTGAAATTTAGAATAATGTTATATACTTGCATGTCCTCTACAGCTAATCTTCCTCTGTTGTGATGAAAGTAAACACAGATTGAGGCTAATTTCTACAATTTTCTTCTAGGCACTCTAAAGCCTTGAACAAGAGCAGCCTAAACACAGACTGTGGAAGGTCTGCAGTGATTAATAACAAATAATGACAGAAAAAAAATAAGGACAGAGATAAGACGAAGGAGAACTTACAACTCTGATATGAATAGCCTAAAACAAGTTATGCCAAAAAGGCGCATTAGATATATCATCAGTTACAGCGTATGTTACCGCAATGCTCTCTTTAAAATTGTGATAAACATTTTAGGCCATGTGGACCTGCCCTAGTATTCTTTGTATCCTCTCCTCAGCAAGCACTGCCCTAAGAATGAGCAAAATACATTTAAAAAAGGCCAGTGATGTTTTCTGGGCAAATCCAGTAGAAATGACCTTTTACATTTATGCAGTGTATGTTTGTTTACCTATTTCTGTGCAGACACTTAGCCCCCACTTTCCATCACCTAAAATTACATTTGGTCAGACAGATGTGCCTTTATGAGGCATGTTACCCAACATGTGACAGAAATACAGTCTCTCAAAATGCCAAGCTGGGTTTATGACCTTGAACCCAAGTTTCTATAAAACCTATACATCTGTGGAGACACTGTGTTATTCAACTGTTATTGATTCAGCAATTAATAAATGGTTTAGTCAGCTATTGGTAATTATCAACATTCATTGCTTTAAGCGTTGTGTTTCACCAAAGTCACCTTTTGGCCTGAAAGGAGGAGGGATCAGTAAGATTCCACAATACTTGCTGTCCAAAAGACCCCACATGGTCTCCATCTAGTGTCCAGAGACAAGCTGATCCATCTACTGAAGCAGACAGGATATACAGTCGTTCAGCCATCTTCAGGACTTCCACAATCATTACAGCTCCTTTATGTGCCCTCCAGCAGTGCAGCAAAGGGGGGCGCTCACTTAACATCTGCAAATGAACAGGACAATGGTTGACGATAACCAAACAGTTTACTACAGTAAAACATTTCAAATTCCACCTGGTCTTCAAAAGACAGTCCATAGTGAGAGATGTCCCAAATGTGAAGCCAGCCTGCTGTGTCACCAGAAACAAGTAGAGTGTTTTCTGACTGGTTAGAACTCAGGGTTAAGACACGTTCGCCTGGCTGCTCTGGAGCAAAGAACTGACCTGCAATAAAAACAAAAACATTTAGCTTTCTTTGCCTTTTAAATGCCAGTAAATAAACTTTATATTTCAATTCAATGTTTTTTTCAATGCCAGGTTTAATCTTTATTACACATGCTAGATATGCAGTTAGTGCCTGTAATACATTGCACACACTGTAGCGTGCTTACACACATACAGCAGATGCCTACTTGGTTTACCTATACACTTTCACCATATGTACATGTGCTGCACTCACAAACCGTGGGTCCCACACCACTAAACACAGATGGGACCTGGAAACAGACATAGTTGTGGGTTGTGAGGAATGGTAGTGTCTAAAGGCCAAGTGGACAGTTCAGTCTCACTGTCACAGAGTCTGAACTCCAGTCTCTGGAGTTTGATTCATACTGACAGATTCGTCAGATTCAAGGTCAGAAGGGATCCTGTCACACAGTGTCACTTCCCATTGGCTGTCAATCATGTTCAATCTATTCAAAATACACTTACCATAGTAGTGTGTTTGTCCAGTGATGCTCCAGAAGCAGACAAAACCAGCCTGGGACGACACTAAGACACCTTTAAACCTTAAACTTCTGTTTCCCGCTCTGTGCTGGAGAAATAACAGGCAGTCTACTGGTTGCCCACCTCTGCAAACAGATAATTTATATCATTATTTATTATGTTGCCCCTAACATTATTCCAGACTAATTCTACTGTTGTGGTAACATTTTCACTTTACATGGAAGAAGTGTCTTTGTAAAGAGTGAGAGCTGGCATTTGTGTTTCTAACTTCCAAACAATAACTTCTCCTTTTTGTGTTGCTGTAGCAATAACGTCCAACTCAGGACAATGGCTCAGAGCAAGGATGTCTGCTTTGTGTAGCCCACTTGATTTCCAAGACTTGGTGGCTTTCACATGCAAATCCTGTGGAATATTTTATACACAGGCAAAATTTATTCAATAATTACCGGTAGTCCGTTCAGAAATTGACTTTTACCTTAGAAGATGCCAGGTCATATTCAACAATACACTGACTCCAACCAACAGCAAATATGTGATCGCCACGAAGAAACAACAAACCAGTGACCATAGAGTTGGTCAGAGGCTCAAGTTTGTGCAGGTTCAGACCATTCAGTAAATTCCAGACCTATGACAAAACAAACTTTCACTACAACCTGCGAGAAGTATTACTGTCATTTGTATGTTCGATGTCTCCCACCTTTATTGTACCATTATGTGCTCCAGTAACAAGCCTTCTATGTGATGAATCCAGCGTCATGCAGCTCAACGCCACTTCTCCATGAGCATTGGAGATGTGGAGTTTCTTCATCCCAGTTTCTAGATCCCACACACAAACCAGTGAATCAGCAGCAGCAGTCACCACCTGCTGTAGAGTGGGGTTGTATAATGCACAGGAGAGAGAAACCTTTGACCTGTCATCTCCTAACTGATCAGTGAGCTCTTCTACTCTCGGTCTGACAGACAAACTGAGCTGTGCCAGGTAATCCTTGCATCCCACCAGTAAATGAGGAGTCATGTCATCGGGAAGAGGAGGACTCAGAAGAAGGAAAGGGAAATGGCCATGTCAGGAATTTGGGCATCTTGTATACAGGGGAAATGTAACCGGACAATTTTAAGACACTCATGTGTGGTGATGTCCCAGATCCTCAGCTCCTGAAACAGACAACACTTTATTTACTTTATATAATGAGAATGCAGGATTTGTTTTTTTACACTGCAGCCCAAGCATCCTCTCTCCTGGATGTTTAGACGCTGAAATACTCACTGCATCACTAGAGTAGCTGAAAACCTGCTCTACAGGTTGGTAGATTGCAACATCAATAACTGCAGCACGGTGACCCAGCAGCGCAGTCACCGGATGTGTGGTCACATATCGAGCCCACAGTCGCACTGCACAGTCACTGCCTCCGGTCACAATCAACTGCAGAGGTGCGTTGTAGTCAAAACATTTCACTCCCTGAAAAACAAGACGAAATATGAAAATAGAAAAAAGCATGATGTCACTTGTTTTTCTCCAGATGGGTGCACAGATATCAGCAAAAAGACCTATAAATATGCATATAAACTAACGAGACAAAGTAGACAAAAAACAAATAAGAGTTTAAAAGTTTTACAGAGTAAGTGGTTGTTTTATGATTCATTGGTCTAGACTCTAGACAGTCATTACACAAGCACTCCTAGTGTTACTACAGTTCTGTTGTCGACTTACTCCCACAGCTAGAGAACAGCAACTAGTCAAAAAAGGTGTATTGTATGTGACAGGATGGAAAAGTAAAAAGATGGTTGGCGGTTTACCGTTTAATAAGTTGAGTTCATGTAACATTACAGCCAATATTATATAAATAAATATTGCTTAAGGCATTATTTTTGTTGTAATTGAATAAAGTCTAATGTATTATAGGAAAAATGCCTCTTACCTCCATTTGGACTCATGACATCATCACATTAACAAAATGTGACCAGAACCTTTCTATGTGAACTAAAAGTTTAAAGAACATACAGTATATGTGCGATTGCATTTTTATTACTGCTTCTTCATCAACGACACACAGCTGAAGCTCTGTCTGTGGGATACTATTCTTTCCCCTCGGAGCCTCAGCAAACACTGTCCTTCTGTATTTCCCAGTGTTTGAAATCATACATAGATCTCTGAGATCTCCTGTCTTGTTTTAAAATCCACGTCACATAGATTGGCTTTGAGCATTTCTTCAGCATTAGCATTATCAGGCAAGATAGGCCGGCTTATTCCCACTATGTCATTTCCTTTTCAGTCAGTACCTCTAACTCAGTTTTCTGATATGGGAAACACAAACCTGTCATGTGTTTTTACACTTTTTATTATTCTAATCAGAAATACCAATGCAAAAGTTGTCAAAACCATCTTTGTTCTTTAGCTGAGCTCAATCAATAAATGTAACACCCAATCAAAAACATGTTCTCACCTCTTTAATTTTCCAAATGTATGTATTTTGTTTCTTTGCCATACTGCAGCAAACCACAGAGGTGACAGAGCTCTCAGAAGAGGTCAAGACACACTGCCACATGTTTCAAACATGACCTGTTGATTGGGTCTTGGTGCACACTCGGGACAGAGTGATACGAGACAGTGCTGCCATGGTCACTAAGGTGCTGTTGGTTTTGAATAGATAAGAGCACAATTTGTAACACTGACCAATGCCAAAAAGCTTTTGTTCTACTGTGAGTATAACAGTATTTACATGAAGATAAATCCTCTGAAGGCTTTTCTCTTTGTTGTTTGAGCTGTTGAAAAGGTGTTTGGTTGGGCTCAGAAACTGCAACACATGAATCACTCCCATTTCATCGCCTACAAGCAGCTTTGATGGCTCAAACGGATACTTTTAAAAACAAAAGGAAATTTCATTAGATGCTTTCTACAGTACAATGTTTCTGGAACCTGAAATTATTAGAAATTCTACCTGCACATCATACCAGTAACAAACAGCTGTGGGGACACATGGAAAACCTAAAGATAAAAGGAGCATTATCATCATTTGAACTCTTGAGCAATGACATAAAACCACCTACCACACATTATACCTACCATACAAGTGGAAGTCCTCAAATGCATTAGTTGTGGAGACATTGATGAAGTGTATGTCCCTGCTGTCTGTTGAAATGGCCACAGTCCGTGCATTTGTCATGTACACTGCATCAGTGACCCATCCTCTGAATCTTTTAGTGTGAGCTACTTCCTCGTCGGATCTCCAGCAAGCTGAAGGTAGAGCACATGTAGTCCAATCAGTTATATAACACAAGTTGAAATGATCACTTAACTTACCCTTAGAGTTTTAGTGGGGTTTAGATGTTTGTTCCAGACGGTGACCTGACCACCTTTACTCACACTAACGTAACGCAGTGAAGGTGGATGGAAAACAGGCACTATACGTACTGTTGGCTCTCTCTGCAAAAGTAGTAGATATGGAATAAATAAATACAAATATACATCATTTAATAACGTTCAAACTATTTGTTTAGGATTGTTTTCAATGCACTGTAAATGCATGAAAGAAATAAAGTTTGATTTGATTTGAAATGCTTAGGCTACTGGACATGTGACTGGTATCAATTATCAACCATTCTGATCGTTGATAATTTATACCAGGGCATAGGATATAAAATGTTTTTCTTAAAAGATCTGCCTACCTGTACTAACCTATATTAACATGACTTAAAAACTATATATTTTTCCAAGACCGTAATTGGAAGTTGAGTATGTTTTATTGGCCTCCTTAATGGTGCTGTACCTGGTTGTGTGAGCAGTGCCTGATTCTTTGCTTGTCCTGCACAGCTGCAGCTGGGACAGAAGCCCTGGATCTCTGGCTGTACTCCTGCAGAAAGTACGAGCACAGCTGCTGCCAGCTCACCTTCCCTGTGCAGCAAATGTCCACCTATGAAAAGCACATTGGTCCATTATTATAGCCTATTGGGTGACATCATGTGTGCCAATGTTGTAGTTTCAAATTAAGTCCACCTCATTAAAGAATCGCTTGGTCCAGGCATCATCTGCATCAGGGCCCATCACTAAATGAATGACTTCACAAAACTCCTCAAACTCCATTTTACGATCATCTTGGTTTCTGGTCCTTCTTTTCTGTCTACTAATTTCATTTGTTCGCTGCTCGTGTTTAGCTCTGGTGAAAGCATCCCTCAGGAGCTGCAGATGCTCTGGACTTAGTTTTTCTGCTGGGCTTAATCCAATAGAAGAATCACTAAGGTAAAAAACAACAACAACAAAAAGCACTTACTAAGGGCGTATTCACTAGGCCAGTTTATAAATGTATGCAAGTTCAAGGACAGCTTTAAATCATTTTTGCATTTATGATTCACAACATGATGTAAGAGTCAAAAGGCCTAACTCTGAATGTGCACAAATTGTTACATTTCTATATATCAGACAAGACATTTGTTATGAAATGTAATCATGTAATATTACCGCTGATTTATATTGTTTACTGTTTTTTATTGCTTGTATCGATTCAGCGTTTAGTAAAAAGGACAGGTTTTGCATAACATCAAATGCAAACAAACAAAAAAACCCATAAAAAAAAAAATCTGAAAAAAGGGGGATTAGAGCTTATTAACTATGAATAAAAAAAAGGAATAAATAAGAATATTGGCTATCTTCAACTATTTTTTTTAAATCATTTGGCTTAGTTTGGCGTGATAGTCCTCGCGGTAAATATTTATTATAATTTACAGCAGTAAGTAGTAATTTATGAACAAACTGACAAATAAAAAAAATACATAAAGTATTTTGAGTGAATGGTTTGATTTTTTTTCTTTCTTCGGTCTTGTCTGGACTGAGTTTGTTTTAAGATGTTTATTGTTTTTAGAGATTTGATGCTGCTTTTTGTATGCAACGGTTTTTATTTCACCTACTCTTAGACAGTAATTGGATTGTCTTGATTTTAAAAAACTTCATAATGGTTAAGAAATCAGGAAAAGGGTTAAGTGCAAGGCTATTTTCATTTACAGCAGAAGAAATAATGCTGAAATAATTTCATTGTTCAAACTCATTTATCTTCGAGTGATGCTGAATGTTGAAAATCTCAGTGAAGTGATCAGATGTCTCTCAGTGCACTGCAGATGCTCCATGAGGACTTCTAATGAATGTACAAGCCTGTAACTGAAGTGTGGCGCCCTGTTGTGGCCGTGTTAGAGTACTACATTATTTTACTAAAGTAATTGTCACACAAACTTTTTCAAGCAACTTTTATCAGTTAAATATGAAAATCTAATGTTCTACAATGGGTGTGTGTGTGTGTGTGTGTGTGTGTGGTCTGTAGGAACAGGCTCAGACAGTAACTGCAATGAGGACGTGCTTTTCTTTCTCAACAGAACCATAAAGCAATTCAACTGCAGCATTTGCATTAAAGTGGGTTGAAAGTGTTTGGGTATTACTTAGGGCTTAAGTGTTTTCAATAAAAACCAGCAGGCTTACACATCAATAAGAAAACTGTAACGAACAAGACGTTACCATGATTTATCATAAGTGCTCTGCACAAGAGGAACATGTTCTGATTAGAATATGCACTGATGATCTCAACCAGAGGATAATAAACAATATAAGAGTCATATTTGAGCAGTGTAAACCCACAATAATGTAACTATTACTTTCTTGAGTCAGTAACTAAGTGGAAGTATTTACATTTTGAAAAAGTAATTAGGATTTAGCAACTAATTACTTTTTTAAAATAAGGGTTCACTCAGTCAACTTGTTTCCCACTAGTCCATGTACTATTAAGAAATGCTATAACTTTACAGATCATTATATGAGCTAACTTTCAAATGAAAAAGAGTGCCACTATACTACAGAGTTAAAGGTAAAGATGTTTAAAAATCTATTGTGTTAGTCCAGGGGTTCCCAAACTTTACAGACCGGGATCTAATGATATGGTAAAACCATTGTTTTATTGTGAATTAGCGATCACTAACTTTTGAACAGAACAAGCTACATGACAATAATTAGATTTATTTTAGTTGAAACTTTACACTGATTTCCTGCATTGAATTGGAATATTTAAAATACAGTACTTTTGTAAAAGTGTAACAAACCCCGCTCTAGCGGTGCTGCCGTTCTAGATAGAATCATATGTGACAACCAACCCCAACTGGACTTTTTTACTCTCACCTCAGCTTTCTTCTACATTTTTAAACCAGCTCAGGAAAAAACAGTCCTAATTGTCACTCTGTCTCCCCTCTTTGTAAAGTAAATGGTTACAAGCTTTCAACACAATTTTTATCACCATCTGAAAAATTTGCTTTTTGCTATAAATTTTTTTGATGTCGTCTTATCACAGTCTTGAACAAAAAATATTTTAGCGAGTGCATTTTGGTACATTTAATGAACATTTTTATTCTGACTTTTTTCAAATGCATCATTCACAAGCAGAGATACAGCGATTGTGACAACCTACCCGTGTGACAACAAACTCCGTTCTCCCCTACATTACATTACATTACATTACATTACATTACACAAAATCATCTTGCGACCCCCAGAATTTGCGTCGCCATCCCCCAAAGGGTCCTGACCCCCTTTTGGGAATCACTGTACTAGACTACTAAAATATTCTTTAGCTGTTGCCCTATTCTGACAGATTAAATGATACATTTTGCCTTATGCATTTTGTTCTTAACTAAAGCTGGAAATCCAGTAGTATAAAATGAAACTCACTTTTTCACTGGAACACAAACTGATGATTACTCACCAAAGCCTGCTGTGAGGAATCTCTTGCTCATAAAGGAACCATGGATTTTGGTACTTCTTCAAAATATCCATCGTAAAAAAATAAACATATACGCTGTACAGCTAACTTGTATGGATTTGATCATAAGCTATATGATATTAAAAGAATAATAATAACTTGTAGCAGCTTCCTATTGTCAGGCCCTTCAGCAGCCTAAAGTCCACACTGAAGTCATCCAGGTCTGACTGTCTGAGCTCTTTGTCCCATCACTTCCTTCTCATGCAAATCTGAGTGGGCCAAACAGAGCTGCTTCCCAAACAGAAGAATGTCTGTTGTACGGGTCACTAATCTATCCATCAAGTTTTTGTCCACTCACAGGGAGACAAGAGTCAACATATGACCAGAGAAAAAGAAGAATACGTTTGCTGAGAGTTAGAAAACCCCGAGTGCCTGGAGACTACTGAGAGAGTTAATGATTGGAGAAGGCCATGTTTGTGACCCTCAACAGTTACACTTTACATGGCAACAGTGCTCTTAGTAAAGACTATTTATGGTTTCTCATAAGTAGTAATATTATTCTTGCATTTATTCATTATAATTCAACAAACAATTGTAAAATCTGATGTTCTCAATTCTTTAGTTCTGGAAAAAAAAAAAACATTGTCTTAATTCCACATGTTTTGACAGATACTTTTCTATAGAGCTGGGCAATATATCGAATTTTAGATAATATCGTTAATGTTGTTTTGAAGATATGTAAAAATTTAATATTGAGTATATCGTGCAATAAAATAAAATAAAAAGTCTTCAAAAAGAGCAGTTTGAAAACACTAAAAATAGCATAGTAAAGCAAAGATTTCCTTTCATTTTCTTTTCAAATTTTGCTTCAAAATCGTTTTGTCAATAAAAACTCTGTGGTGTCAGCCAAATTGGTATAAGACGTATTTGAAAACACTTTATACAATTATTTCAATTTTTTTTAACATTTAAAAATCTTGTTTACCTGCATTTTTTCTGGGTGAATGATTATTTAACCTGAATATTTGGTCAAAACATTGAGAAGTTCTGAAAAGGGGCTTGTGTTTTTACTCGATCAATCAAACTAATTTGTGTAAAGACATGTTTGGGATTTTTTTTGTTGGTTTAACATATTATATATAAATATCAAATATGCATTTTTGTCTATATGCACAGCTCTACTTTTCTATTTAGTTGTCATTCATGTATGCTATTTTTATTTCCTGAAATTCATGTTTCACAGATAATGTTTTTGCAAATGGCCATTTGATTTGGCTTCACTAGGACAGTCTGTTATATCCAGTGATGGCAGAAATGTGTCTTTTGCCTGCTTATTCACATAACTGTACATCAGCATTAGTACACAGATCAAAAAGTAGCATGTTTAATAACGTTATTTGCAGACAACTTAATCAACATTCAATTTTTCATAATTATTGTGCCGAAGATAGGAAAAAACTGTATATTCGAGTACCTGTGACTAAGATTATAATTCAAAAGTGTGCTGTAAGCAAACATAGGCAAAATATTTATATTGTAAATCTATTATTATTATTATAGATAAGAAACATAAGGTATGTTGTTGGATATAAAGATATTTGAAGGCTGTATCTCTCTTTTTATGGTCATTTGTCCATTCTTACATGAAGCAGACTTTGTACCCTAAGGTTTTAGTCAGGCGTTTTAGGGAAAATAGGCCAGATCCATGAAAGGATATAACATTTCTCTAACAACAACGACACAATCTGGTCTGTAAATTGTACTCAGGTGCAAACAAGTTCATAATTAAGCCTGCTGGAGAGACAAACCTCGACTCTGCAGTTGTGTGGATAAAGCAGGATAAAGCAGAAAGACGGAGATGGAAGGTAGGCCATGTTTCTCAGTTGATTAAAAACTAAAAGTAGCTCCACCTACCTGATAAAAAGTATTTGAGAGGAGAAACGTGCCCTACGCCGTCAGCAGATGGAGCCATACTTCTCCTAAGCTCTTTCCACTCACTAAAACTCACCGCAGCTTTGGCTCCATCCACATCCTGATCCAGCCGCTCACAGGATGGCAGCAGCGGGTCTTTGTCGCTCCATGCTCGGTCTAATTACATCCCCGTGACCCGCCCCTCGCCTCGTTTCCCTTCCCCTTTCTCGGGTACTGGAGCAGCTCTTCCCCTGCCCTGCCCTGTCTGCTGCAGTGATGGGCTGCTGAGGATGGCACAGCACAAGTGGAACTTTAGACTTTGTGCTTAGTTTTTTTTTTTTTTTTTTAGTCAAAGTTTGTTTTGTTTTGTTTCCGCCATGCTGAGGGTTTTGGTTGAATCAGCCAAAGGGCTGCCTAAAAAGAAAGTTGGGAGTCCTGATCCAATTGTAACTGTGATTTTTAGAGGTAAGAGCTGAAATCGTTCATTTCTCAGTATTATTAAAAGCATGTATTTTTGAGCTACATCTCGCAACACTTAATAACACTTAATTTTACAATAAAAATGGCCAACCGTTTTTACTTGAAAACTTGAGATTAAACTGACATCATGGAAAAGTTTGAATTACATGTCAAGAGTGTGTCTGGCAAGTATTATTTTTTTTTTTTTTTTTTGATCTTGGCAATCACCTTGTCTGATCTCAGCTGTTTTTGGTACGAGTGTCATCTGCTACAGGTGTGGCAGCCAAATATGTTTCCCCTTCTTGCTCAGTGCTGCCCACAGGCAAATATTTATAATAAACACACTAGCAACGTAATTAAACAGAAGTGTAAGTGAATTTTCTATTGCCTCTAAATAAATACTATTTATCTTACAGAAGAGAAGAAAAAAACTAGATCAATTGACAACGAGCTGAATCCTGTATGGAATGAGGTAACTTTTATTTTAATCTTTTCGTGTAGAATAATTTCATAGACATTTTGATGGTACAATGTTTTATCTCATTGGAATGGTGAGTTGTGGTCATACTTGCATGCACTAATTTATTTGAATTAATTCACCATAGACAAGCACAACAAATTGTACAGTTTTGTGTATGAGTAGGCTGTATATCATTAGATACAGAGTAATCACATGAATTCTACTGTATGACCATGCTAATAGATTATGTGATGGATGTTTATATTTACTACAGAGATTGCTCACACGTGACAGTCTACAGATAATAAAAGTAGGAAATTCAATTTTCTGCACATACTAAACTGTCTTTCTTCATGCCTTGTCTTGCAGACTCTTGAGTTTGATTTAAAAGGCCAGGCTGTAGATGCCAATTCCTACATCGACGTCGTTGTGAAAGACTATGAAACTATTGGCAAAGATAAGTAAGTCTTGCTACTGCTGTGTGAAACTTTAGTGTAACATAAGGATCTTTGCCTCATCTTGTTGAATCACAAAGTATACTTGCTTGGGCAAAGATTTTCTTGGTAGTGGTATTAGCAGCCAACAGTTTTCAAGGTGTGTCCTGTTGTGAAGGACTACATCTGCATATTAGTTCAGGTAGCTTCCTATTCCATATTTTTGTTGCTTTAAGAATGTGCCTGTTATTAAAGCATTAGTGGCTTGCTGGAACAGAAAGTAAAGATCTTTTCTATCTATTTTATATTGTTTCCTCATATAAAGATACCTTTATGCTGTGCTCTTCTTATTAAAATATTTCTAGGGCAATCTTGGCTGAACAAAGGGTTAATTATATCGGGAATAAAACACTATAGCTGCAACAGTTAATGATATATTTTTTAATGATAATCTTATTGTTAAAGATGCTATACTCGATTCTCACTTCCTCAAAAACATAAACAAACAAAAATATTGAATTAAGCTTTTTACTTTAGTCTAAATGATTTACCTAATGAATTTTGAGCCTCCAAACTGTTCACCATGTGTTCAAGCTTTTAGCACAGCTGTTAGGAGTGAGTCATGCCGGTAATGCTAACAACAATAACAGACAAAGTTTACTGATTTTAGTGAACAAAGGGGCTAGCAATAGACATAGATGGGACACTGGGACAAATTTTCACATGAATAGACAATTTAACAAGATATTGTGCTAGGAGACATTGATTTTTTCATGTATTTCATTGTAACACAAATCGGGTGTAGTGCCTTTAATTTACTGACTTTTAATGATTATTAATAACTACTGATTAGTAATATGCTTAATTTTAGTAAGTTTTATACAACTATAAGTTCTTCAATGTTTCAACCTTTATTTAACATAGAAGTATTATTTGACTAGACGACTATAATGAAAAAATTAACAGCCCTACACATAGTTCAGTATCATTTTTATCAATTTAGGCTAAAAGAGATGAAATACTCAATGACATCATAGAGTGGAGTAAAGCATTTAGAGTTTTAATAATGAAAATTGCTAATACAAAGTGAATGAAACAAAACACATATCCACGTGTGTTTTCTTTTCATGAAGTATCAATAATTTAACATGTCCAAAAGTTTACATGAGCCAACTTTATATTAAATGAGAAGTATTTGTTGTCCCTCTTGCGTTCGAGCTATGTGATGGTTTGTATCTGCCCCCGCACACCCAGTTTGCCATGCTTGGACTTGCTGCGCTCTGTGGGTTGACTGCTCCCAGTTAAGCAACAATGGATAGATGAATAGCTGCTTGTATTCTTTTGCAAGGACATGAAGTAGAAGTAGCTAAAATATGACTGTGTATTTGATAAAATGTAACCAAAATGCAGATGACTTTGGAAATGGCTCAG
The DNA here is from genome assembly GCA_038363315.1 of Mugilogobius chulae. NCBI lineage: Eukaryota > Metazoa > Chordata > Actinopteri > Gobiiformes > Gobiidae > Mugilogobius > Mugilogobius chulae. Next base: position 35,998,665 of record CM076401.1, on the reverse strand, counting down.
GTTTTTATAGTGAGAGCACACATGGGACCAATTCTCTGCAACCGCAACTATTTCCACAACATCACTAATTACTGTGATCAAAGTCAGTCAAATCAACAATTCTACTTGTTATAAATATGTCAGAAAAGCATTAGAATACATAGTTTCCAATCATGTGCTTTATTGTAGTAAGTTTCCAGAGTGTATGGGACTGTCATAGCTGAGAGGGTGGAGTTTTGTCCTCGTTTGACTGAGCCAGGTTTTCCACAGAGCTGGCCCATCTGACGCACTCCCTAAAGATCTACAGCATGGTCTGCTCGAATCCAAATAGTTTCCCAGATGTGATTATGGGTAACTCCGGTTGCCATGGAAACCAAGGACAGGAGAGAGAGGGAGAACCTAAAGTTTGTCTAGACTCACAGCATGTAACAGCTCAGATTTAACATGCAGTAAAAGTTTATACAATGAGATCACTGTACTTTTTGTAGATAGACTCCCTATTGTTTACAGTGCAGTTTTGTGAAGAATGTTTCAATTAATCCACGTAGGGAATCGTTAAAGATTAAAAATGTACAGATATAGAAAAACTGTTACATTATTAATCTCAATGGTCAGTGTGTGTCTGTGTGTGTTTCTGTGTTTTGTCTGTTCAATTAGAATACAAATGAGATGTTACATTCATAAAGTTTTGCTTAAAGATAGTCTCTTGGGTTTCTTCAAGTACTAGTTTACTCATGCCTCTGCTTGTGTACACATGGGCATGTGTAAGACTTTGTGTTTACATTTACTGTTAAAATGGTTCCGCTGGTGAGGTATACCTCGAGAAGCTGTAGTTTCAAAATGCAATGCTGCACAATGAAAATTAAATTATGTGAAATTTTATGAATTATGTCAGTAGCTGAAGAGTTAAATAGTTTGAGAGTTTATTCCTCTAATTACTTTACTACTACTTTCACTGGTGAAACTCTACTGTACCTTTTGTTTAAAGCACCATGTCTAAGCTAATATATCGTGTGATTCACATTGGGCTTTGAAGTTTTCAATCCTCTTTGCATTTACCGGGGATGTCATCACACATTTGTCATGTTCATAGTGAATCCTCTGGTGATTCAAAGCACATACCAAGTTTATAGAGTCACGACTCAGGAGATTGTACTGGACTCCACAGTTCTGCCAAAGTAATAACTCCCTCATTTCCTCCTATTGTCAAAGGATATTTGAGAGAAGATCCAAAAATCGATAATAAGTGCAACTGCCCTTTAACCCTTTAATTGAAGTGTAGCTTTTTATAATGCATTATACTTGTCACTTGGAGGAAGTGATGCACTGATCCAGTATTGGAATCGAATATTAGCATATATCCATAAAATTCATTGGATTGGGTATTGTTATTGTTTATTTTGGATCCCCATTAGTGCAGTCTAGCTGACACTATTCTTTCTGTCCTACAATATCGGTTCAGCCGATATCATGTTAGTGCTCTTAAATAGACAACAATGACACTGTTTTACTGACTGATGTTGACCCAGAACATGTCATAATGTTTGAAATGGTATTCACATAACATTGTTAATTTGCTATTGACCTTTTTGTCCACCCACTTTGGAATGCACTTGTTTAGCTCTGTTAAGGTAGTGTTTGTTGTCTGTCTTGGGGCATTTAATTAAATATAATCACAGTTAAAATAAACCATCAACTGAAATCTACAGGCTACATACAGCTAACAGGGAGTGCATGTCCTAGAAAAGTAGCGGACAAAATAGGTCATTAAATTGCAGATATAATGCTTAATGATGCATTTTCTAACAAGTTGGCAAAGAAAAAAAAGGCTATGTTCAGTCCCTGCACTGATATTGGTTGATATCGACAGACACCTAAAACCACAGTATCTGTCAAATCATTCTCAGTTTTCTTATCCTAACCTCTAATCCGAATCCATAAATAGTATAGTACCCTTACTTTGTGAAACCTTACCACCCAAGCCTAGGCATGTGCAGTACTCAAGTCACCCGGCTCACTATGAGCGAGAACAAAAATAATACACTTCCAACACTAAGTGTGGTCTGAGAAGTGTGTTGTAATCAAAAGCCTGTTGCTAACTAAATTCAGCTATATTTATACTAATACAACAAAGAGGTGTTTGCATCACAATCAGTCCAGCCTTCTCCACCGCGTTTGCAATGTCTCCATATTGGTCAGCCATCAGCATCTCTTCATCTTGGGCAGGTGCAGACTTGTCACATCACAGAACTTTCTAGCTGGCCTATGATTGGGTCTTCAAACTTTAAATGTCATACTTGTTAACCTAAGCTTGCTCTAAGTGTCAGGTCAGACAGAAGTCAGACGTAAGTTAGATATTGAGTTAACAAGCTGCAGACAAACTACAAAAGTACAGTTTGCTTTTGTTCCAAAAAGTCAGTTGCATAGTCATGAGATATTTCAACATGTTGCATCAAACAGTCTGATTAACATACATAAATATCAAATACATGTCAGTAAAACAAATAATAAAAATTATAAACACTTATAAAATAAATTACAAAGCAAATATGTAGATAAGATATATTAATAAAAAAGAAATCTCTTGGAGACAGGAATTTTGTAACAATAAACCTAATTTCATAACAGTATAAAATTGGTATCAGAACTGAAAAAGCTTTAGTGCATCCCTACTTGCAGGTTTAATGCATTAGGCAATTCCCTAAATTTTCAAGCTGATTTTTATTATTGAATAGACACATTAACATTTTTGTATTGCAACAAAAAACACATTCAGTATTCAGTTTACAGCCCTCCATGTGTATTTAATCTGTTTATACAGTATTAGTGACTTATAGAATGTTGTGAATGGATTATCAGGGCAGAGAATTGATTAATTAGCTTGGCCTTTAGTTTCACATAGCGAGTTAAAATAGTTGAAGTACATTTTAATAACCATAGTGTTAGCAGAAAGTCAAACAAAACTTAGCTCAGATAAGAAATGAATAGAGTTTTGACCTTGACCTGTAGTTTGAGCGGTAGCAAATCTATGAGTAGTTTTACCCTCCAGTTTGTTATTATACTATGTTAATGATTTATTCACATTTTGGGCAGACGCTTTTGCACTGTGAACACAAAATAACTTGCTGTACTATTGCTGAGATAAATATTCTAATAGACCTCTATCATGTATTTGTGTGGTTGTAAAGAGAAGAAAGCGCACATGACAGCTTCTGTGTTTACCATAAGCTCGGGTGCGTTTGTTTGACCTCACAGGCTGGGTCTGTTAGCTCTGGGTGGTGACAGGCTTCTCTGCTTTTTGTGAATGTGTCTGTGCTGTGAGCTCATGTGCTCCCGTGTTTCTCTGTAACTGGAGAAACCATGAACTGATTGTGGCCAGGATTTACTAAATACATTTGTGTTTCAACAGATTTATGGGTTCAGCCAAAATCTCTTTGAGAGAACTTGCCTCAGGTCAAGCGAGATCACTGCCATCCAAAAATGTACCACTAGTCAGTGAAAGTGGACAAAGCATTGGAGTGAGTTATCATGCTGACTTAGTCTTTTTTTGGTTTTCTAGTTTAATCTAAAATGTAGTCCTGATGCATGTCAAATGTTCTATATACTTTCATTTAGGCTACAATCAACCTTGTTATTGGCTATGACCCACCTGCAAGTGCTACAAACCTCAATGACCCCCAAGGAGGAGATGCTACAGTGGATAGTGGTGTGTTTTTATGTTATTTAGTTATTCTTTGGATATACTGGACAATATTTTTGAATAAAACCGTTTGTCATTTGGATAACAGGACCTGGTGGGGCTGAAGAGGGCGATGAAACCACAACTGATGGAGATGTTACTGGTACATCCGGTGGAACTGGGACAAGTAGTAGAACCAACCTGCGTCAGCGATTGGCCAGGAGTGCCAACAGCCGCCGCAGGCTGGCTAATAAACCCCAAGACTTTCAGGTGACAGATAGTGGTATTTTTGTATTATAGTTGTTTATTAATAATAATTGTGAGCATATGCATTGTAAAGAATAGAAATGACATTAGTGAATATTGTGTAGGTCCGTGTTCGAATCATTGAGGCGCGTCAGTTACCTGGAAACAACATCAAGCCTGTGGTCAAGGTTAATGTGTGTGGGCAAACTCATAGAACCAGGATCAAAAGGGGGAACAACCCTTTTTATGATGAGGTACATCACCGTAACAAACTTGTCCCGGGGCACTTTGCAGTTATTTGGAAAAATAATCATTTCTCTTTCAGATGATGTTCTATAATGCCCACATGTTGCCATCAGACCTGTTTGAGCAGAACATCAGCTTTAAGGCAAGTCACTTTCTGTAATAAAGTGTATAAATTATTCAGATTTCTGCATTTAATATCACTACTACATGCTCACAGGTGTATAATTCCTATTCGCTTCGAGCAGACAGCCTTATGGGAGAATTTAAGGTAAAAAGAAATGTGTGAAATGATTTACTAATGTAACTGTACATTTGTGAGTCTGACTATTATTGTGTTTTCCAGCTGGACGTTGGTTATGTGTACGATGAACCAGGTGCGCTCACAACAAACCACTGATTTGTTTCTCATTTACATTTTGATACCAAAAGCTTTTGTTTAACATGTAGTCTGTTACATATCTTACAGACTAGAGATGCAAAAATGAACTTGTTCTTATACAGACTCACAATAGTGTAGGATTCATAACATGTATGCTTTCCACAAATTTTCCAAACTCTAAAATAGACACAAGATAGGGTCGGACAAGATTGTTATTTTTTTAATGATTATTTATTTTTTTTATGAAATGTTATAATGTGGTTTTCCATTTCTTTGCTTGATGCATCCGTGTATTTAATACAGATTTTTTTTTTCAATTTTCTTCTCTTATCTTCAAGGCTGCTAAGTACACTTCTTTATAGCAATTTTGGTTGCAAGATGCGTTTTTTTATTTAGTTTCTTTTTGCTGCACTTGCAAGTCATGTAAGAGGTGAATTTATGCACTTTTTCAGGTTTGATTTACAATTATATACAGTATATATATATTTATGAACTAAACATAGATTTTTAGCATATTTTCATGTTTAAATGCATTAATAATGCTAAAAATACTATTAAAACACACAATGTTCAAATTAATTGATATTTACATTTTTTTTTATTGAAGCGCTGAGGTTGCTTGTTTTGGGATGTTTTTTTTTCAAAGTCTTGGTCGCTTGTTTCTCTCTTTAAATCTGGCAACACTGGTCAGCCTTTGACAGCTAGATTTAGAGCCTTTGGAACTTAGGAACTTTCTTAAAAGCCGATGATTTTATTTACCACCAAGGCAACAGGAAAATAGATTATGATATAAGTTTTTGTCATAACGACCAGCCCTGAAACACTTTATTTATTAATTTTTTTTTTCCATTGCAGCTCATTGTGTCATCAGAAAATGGCTTCTTTTAAATGACCCAGAAGAATCCAGTTCTGGAGCAAAAGGCTACCTCAAAGTCTCCCTCTTTGTTGTGGGTGTTGGAGACGAACCGCCGGTAAACTGCCCTCTCTCTTTCTCTCGTTATTTTCTTCCGTCTCTTTTACCTCATGCAGTTTCATCTCTGTAGGTGGAGAACAAGGAGTCCAACGATGATCAGGACGACATTGAGAACAACCTGCTTTTACCTGCTGGTGTCACTCTGCGATTGGCCACACTTTCACTGAAGGTGTACAGGGCCGAAGATATACCACAGAGTAAGTATCTCAAAAATGTACCTAAATAAATACTTTTCCAAACTAATATATGTTTGTTTTGTGATTGTAGTGGACGATGCCTTTGTCCAGTCTATGAAGGAATTCTTTGGCGGGGAGGAAAACAAAAAGAATCTTGTAGATCCTTTCTTAGAGGCTCGCTTCGCTGGCAAAAAGGTATGCGTTTAATCTGTCTCCTCCTGACATTTGTTGACTATAAGCAGCTTCAGCTTGACCCATATCTCTAAATTACTATTGTCTCTTTAGCTATGCACTCAGATCATGGAGAAGAATGCAAATCCTGAGTGGAATCAAGTCCTGAACCTTCAAATCAAGGTAACAACTCCCATAGTGCAGCAGAATTCAAGACACATTCCTAATTTTTTATCTTCATTCTAGTTTCCTTCAATGTGTGAGCGCATCAAATTAACTGTATTTGACTGGTAAGTACAAACCACATAATTTGTACTGTATATATTTGTTAAGTTGGGGTTGTGGAGTAGAAAGTGGGACACAATCTTTTGCAGTGTGATCAGCGAGTTTTCCTGCCACATTAGCAACCACATGAGAATATAATAGCAGCCTATGACTCAGATTCGCTCCTCCTTTCCCCTCCATAACACACTCTGCACTGGTATTTCTCTCCTAATTCCATTATAGTGTGTGTCTTGACATGGATCCAGGGGAAATGTTAGGAGCAAAACTTACAATGGGCTTTTCCCTTGGTGTGAATGTGTGTAATGACAGGCTGCTGATTGATGCCAAGTCATATCTTACAAAGCACAGCCCACAACAGGATACACCCTTTTTGTAAGCATATGTCCAAAAGAGGAGCGTTGAAAGTGTATTTTTTTGTAGGGATCGTTTAACTGGAAATGACGCTGTTGGAACCACATATCTAAACTTGGCCAAGATTGCCTCCTCTGGTGGAGAAATTGAAGGTAGAACCTAAAGATAATTGTATCATATACATTTCATATACTGTACATGTATGTGTGGATATGATGAAATCTAGTCCCATAATAAAAACTCCTAAAAAGTACTTGTCTTTTTCTCATGCTGTAGAGGATCATGCAGGAAAAGGCGATATACCATCCTACGAAGGTTTATTTGTGTATTTTTATGCTCTGTGTTGCATGTGATGTAATGCTTAAACTTGGCTGTCTTCCCTCTGCGTGCCCACTATTAAAACAGCTGTAGTGTGATGAAAGTATTTGTTTTGTTAGTTGTCTCTTTTGTATTGTTTGCTCTTTTGCTTTGTGCCACCACTTTCTCTATCCTGGCTTGATCTTTGCCACGCAGGTCCACAAATGCAGCTTCTAGCATAGTTCTTGCTGCATGGCTCACATTTGCCTGTATTTTTAGGATTATTAAGAGTTCTTTTTTTATATGTTATCAGCTAATACAGGAGACTCAGAGGTGGGATTCCTCCCAGTCTTTGGACCATGCTATATAAACCTGTATGGAAGCCCTAGAGAGTTCACAGGCCTGCCAGATCCTTATGAGGAACTCAATCATGGCAAGGTAGTGGTTACAACATGGACTGGGACTAACTAAGAGTGGGTTTTGTTCATGTTAAGCTTGTGGTTACAGGGAGAAGGAGTGGCATACAGAGGCAGAGTCCTGGTGGAGCTTTCCACTAAACTGGAAGAAAAAACTGACAAAATTGTGGATGAGATTCCTAATGATGACCTTCTGGTGGTGCAGGTGAGGGTCACTTGTATTATCCTTTTTTTATTTTTGATTAAAATATTTCAAAATCGGCATTGAACAAATGTTGAATCTCATCACAGAAATACCAAAGGAGGAGGAAGTACTGTCTTTGTGCAGTTTTCCACAGTGCCTCTATGTTACAAGAACCTGGAGAGCCCATTCAGTTTGAAGTCAGTATTGGTAACTATGGAAACAAACTGGACACCACCTGCAAACCTCTGGCCTCAACCACTCAGTACAGCTGTGCAGTGTTTGATGGTGAGAAAGAACTCCAGTCACTCAATAATGCCATTAGCACTGTGTAAAAGGGTAATATGAATACAATGTGTTGGCTTGGATTAAAGGCAACCACTATTACTACCTTCCCTGGGCTGGGACCAAGCCTGTAGTTGTGGTTACCTCTTACTGGGAGGACATCAGCCACCGCCTGGACTCTGTCAACATCATCTTGTACATCACCTCCCGCCTGGTAAGACTTCAGAAGCCTCTATAATCTTAAGATAGAGCAAAGATTACATTCAGAGCCTTTATTATTCTACTGTATGTGTGTCATGTGCCAGTGTGACTCAGACAAGAGACATAATCCTCTTAATGTTTGTTATAGCAAGCCAACCTGGAGGCATTTAAAGTTGCTATCCTGGCTAAAGTCGATGACAACAAACTTGTGGAGGTGTGGCTCAATTGCTAAATCAGTTGATTGAAGATTTAGAAAGGTCAATAAAACAAAAATAATGTTTACACAAAACATAATTGCTATTTAAAAAAAAACAACCACTCTTCTGAGCACAATGTGATCTAATCTTGCAGTTTACCGATGCCAGACTAGAGGGTCCTCAAACCTCACATCTTTAGATATCCAAATTAAGAAGTTGCGGGACAGCGCTTTAGCCACAATCACACAAGGAGCCAGACAGATGAGAGAAGAGGCCACTGAATCAGAGACACTCTGAGTGACCTGGAGTCTTGGCTGGATAAGCTCACTCAGCTGGCAGACGAAGTAAGTTTCTCACATAAACTTTTGTAAATAATGAAGAAGTCATTCACACTCGCTCTGCTCTCAGCCCCAGAACAGTATGCCCGACGTCGTCATTTGGATGTTGCGTGGTGAGAAGAGAGTCGCATACAGTCGAATTCCTGCTCACCAAATCCTCTATTCCACCTACAATGAGCAGGCCTGTGGTCAACACTGTGGCAAAACTCAGACAGTATTTTTACAGGTAAATGTTTTAAGCATTAATTTCTGTACTCATTAACGCTGTTAATCATTTGTTACCAATGGTTGTCCCAGTATCCCATGGACAAGACCAAAGGCTTGAAGGTCCCAGTGCAAATTAGGGTCAACATGTGGCTGGGTCTGTCTGCTCACGAGAAAAAGTTCAATTCTTATTCTGAGGGAACTTCAGTGTGTTTGCTGAGCTGGTATAGTATTTTTATTAAACAGCAGAAAAATGAATAAGTTAATATTGTCAGAGAAACTGACAGCCTGTCTTTTATAGTATGAGAACCAAGCCAAAGTATTTGGAAAGTGGGGGACCACAGGACTGGTGGGGCGCCATAAATACTCAGATGTGACTGGCAAGTTGAAGCTTAAACAAGAGTATTTCATGCCTCCCAGAGGATGGGAGTGGGAGAAGACTGGTTTATTGACCCAGAGAAAGCGTGAGTAACGAAATGTAAATATAGAAATATTCACACACTCACTGGAATTTCTCTCTGGACTGCAAATGTTCACATTCCCCATTCTAGAGCATTTCATATTTGCAAACAGATGAAGAAAAAAAATATATACAGTATGTGTCTGTATCTGTGTGTATCATAAGTAGATTTTTTATTTCAAATTAATAATTTTTTTTATTTTTTGCTTGCCTTTTTAAAAATGCACTTTGGTTCACTAATGGCAGTATTGCTTACACACACTTTGGTGTACTTTAGTCTACTTACAGAGGCTGATGCAGGCCACACTGAATTCATGGATGAAGTGTTTCAGAATGAGACACGTTTTCCTGGTGGAGAATGGAAAGCTGCGTCTGAGCCATACACTGATGTGGTGAGGAATATGTCATTTAGGGTTCAAATACAAACTTGCATACTTCATGTATAGAAACCGTTTTTTTCTCTGTAGAATGGAGAGAAGAGTCGAAATCCTGGAGAGTTTGAATGTCCAGCTGGTTGGAAGTGGGAAGATGAGTGGACAGTGGATGACAACAGAGCTGTTGATGATCAAGGTGTTGATCTTTTTCTAATCAAAACCATTTAATTTGATAATTTTTGTTTAACTTGTACAATAGACTTGACCTTTTCAAATATCTTGTTTTTTCCCTCTACCTTACAAGGCTGGGAGTATGGAGTGACAATCCCACCTGATGACAAACCTCGGTCGTGGGTCCCTGCTGAAAAAGTCTACCATGTCCATCGCCGAAGAAGGTTGGTCGACCCCGGAAGAGAGGAGCTCTGCCCACGGGATCTGCTGCAGAGGTGCTGAATAAGTTCACGGTCAATGAAATGGAATTAAATGTGTTTAATTTACAGTTTATGTTAACATAACAGAGGCGGGACCAAGGCGATCCTGAGGGCTGGGAATTTTCATCTCTGATTGGATGGAAGTTCCATAGTAAGGAACGATCCTCTGATACATTTCGCCGAAGACGCTGGAGGCGAAAAATGGCTCCAGAGGATCGCCTTGGAGCATCTGCCATCTTCCAACTAGAAGGAGCCTTGGTATGAATGTATTATACTTTTTTTTTATTGTTGAAATCCATTCATAATGTGAAAACGACAGAGACTAAGCATTTTCTATCATAGTTTATTTGCTTATCCAGTTTGTTCATGTTGCAGGGTATTGATACTGAAGAGAAAGAGAAAGGATCGAAGGCAGATTCAACTAAGCTGTTTGGAGCGAACACACCCACTGTGTCCTGCTCTTTTGACAGTGAGTCAAAACCATGGATGTATTATATTATACTTCCATGGTCAAAACACACAGAAATATAAACAGACCGTGTATCCAATACTCACCGTGGATGTTTTCTCTGTAGGATCATTTATGTACCATCTCCGGGTCTATATCTATCAGGCAAGAAACTTGACCTCTATGGACAAAGATAGTTTTTCTGGTGAGTTCTATATTCGTTGTGAGATTAAGCTATTACATAGGCAGTTTGTGATTAATATAACACACTTTATTCTGGTCAGATCCGTTGCACATGTCTCCTTCTTACACCTGAGCAAGACAACAGAGAAGCTTCAAGCAACCCTTAATCCAACATGGGATCAAACTCTAATGTTTAACAAGGTGGAAATTTATGGTGATCCTCAACATATTGCTGCAAATCCCCTGAAGTTGTAGTGGAATTTTATGACCATGACCAAGTGGTATGTTACACTAATCTTATCAGAAGATTTAGGACACGCGTGGTCCACTGCAGGTGAATACTCTTGTTTCTCAGGGGAAAGACGAGCCTCTTGGACGTAGCCGTTTCCGCCCGCTGGTCAAGTTGAATCCAGGGATGGACCAGATCCCCAAACTTCTGTGGTATCCAATTTTTCAGAGCGGACACCAGGCAGGAGAGGCTTTGATGGCAGCAGAGCTCATCCTTAGAGAAAATGTGTGTTCTAAGCACAGTTTAATATCTATGTAATAAATAATGTATCTTGACCATGTATTACTGTTTCTACAGATCAGTGAGTCTGATCTTCCACTGGCTCCTTCAATGAGAGGAGAGAACCTTTATATGGTTCCTCAAGGAATCCGGCCTGTTGTGCAGCTCACTGCTGTAGAGGTATTTACCCGTTTTTGCTTTGCTTTATATTATAAACAAATACGTATATATTTTCTTCTTTCTATACAGATTTTGGCTTGGGGTTTGCGAAACATGAAGACCTTCCAGTTGGCCACTGTGTCGTCTCCTAGTCTGGTGGTGGAGTGTGGAGGGCAGAGAGTGGAGTCAGCAGTCATTAAAAACATGAAGAAGAGTCCCAACTTCCCCAGCTCTGTACTTTCATCAAAGTGGTAATTTTTTTATTTTTTTTCATGGGTAATTGCCTTTTCAGTGTACAGAGTGCACCTGATTATTAAAAATAATAATTTTTTGTTGTTTTTTTTACATTGTCTAGCATTCTTTTTGCTCTGGTTAGAAAATGACTTTATATGATACGCAATGCAAGTCTACGGAAAACTATAATTTAGCTTCATCATTGTTAGGCGATCAAGACAGATGCGATACAAGCGTCGAAATGAGTTTTCCGCAGGGTGTGGGCGCTCCTTAGAGATAAGGTGAGGACCAGTCACACGGGGAACTCGAGTAGGCGCTGCCTCCACGCGAGGAGCCATTGAGGTGCTCGGCATCTGTTCGGATGCCTCCTGGAGCTCCCGGGAGGTGTTCGGGCATGTCCACTTAGAGACTCGAGGAAGACCAGGACACGCGGGGACTATGTCTCTCGATGGCTGGAACGCTCGGATTCCCCAGAGAGTGGCGGAAGTGTGGGGATAGGGAAGTCTGGGCCTCCCGCTCAGCTGCTCCTCCGGATGAAGCGGAAGAAATGGATGGATGGATGGCATTGTATAGGCTTCAGAGCTCAAAGGTTGGGGAAAAATAGCAGCTTGTAGTCCAATCTAAGAAATAAAAAGTTATCATAGATCTACAAACATGGTACATTGTTAGTGCACGTAAATGAAAACATCAGTGCACTCATAGCAAAAGATTGCCTGGAGCCCTGACCTATGCTATTGTTGTATTTTTTAACACATTTTTCCCAATGTGATTTCAGCTTCTCCCTAAAGATGAAATGTACACACCTCCAATAGTGCTGAAAGTGATAGACCACCGGCCTTTTGGCAGAAAGCCAGTAGTGGGCCAGTGTACCATCAGCACACTGGAGCAGTTCAGATGTGACCCTTATGTCGTCACTGCAGAGGGAGCAATGTCCTCAAAAAGTATGTCTGAGTAGAGAAAAAACTGTTTTTATGTCACTAAAAACTTGTCCCAATGCAAATTTCTCTTTAACAGTGGCTCTGCTTGCGGCGGCTCCTTTCAAAGATGTTGCTATAAACATGGGGGATGAAACAAGACCCCTACTGGAGGCTCAGGTACATTTTCATGTGGTATATTACAAAATGCAGTGAGTGAGTGGAACTCATCCTCAGACCAAAACAAGTTGCTTTACTGGGAAAAGTTAAATTTGACTTGAGTCAAATTTGACTAAATTCTCACTCTGGCTTTCAGTTTATGTACAGCATGTCAGCAGCAGTGAACAAAATGGCTTCTCCTACTTCCTATGTTGTATGTATAATCAGTTATTGTAGCTTTCTAATTCACGTCTGGGCACCAATGATCCTGAAAGAAGATGCTTTACAATCTCACTGCCAACAATCCAAAAAGCTGCTGAATATAGATGAAATGTTACTTTATTCACACACATTTACCTGAAGTAAATCTATAAGCCTGAGCGCATGTAGCAAGCATGTCTATTATGATTCTCCTTATGCTGAGTTGGATAATCACACTCATATTGATACATTCACACATCTGATCGCACAACCTCAAATCTGATCTGCTTTGCTTAGTTTCTTCTGTCTGCTCATAAATCTGTTTCAACATCTCACTTTTTTGTTTCATCTTTTAAAGCTTGTTGAAAAGGTAAGACAACATTACATTACTCAATTTCTTTAAATTTTATAAAATCAAAAGTTTACATTAAGTTATGTTTGATTTTAAGGAAAAGGAGACTGTTGATTGGTGGAGTAAATTCTATGCATCCACGGGTGAACAGGAAAAATGTGTCCCCTACATGAAAAAAGGATACGACACACTGAAAGTAGGTTGTATATTACTTGGTTTGAAGTGTAAAACCCAACCTCCTGCATGGTCGTTTTACATTTTTAGATTTACGACTGTGAACTGGAAGATGTTCCAGAGTTCAAAGGTCTGACTGATTTCTGTGACACATTCAAACTACTGCGAGGCAAAAATGAAGATGGAGATGATGATCCTACTGTCGTTGGAGAGTTCAAGGTAGATACACCTTTTTGTTAAGATGTTCTATGCTAACTCCAGTGATACAGCATCACTCATGTTTTCACACTATTATTTGAATGCAGGGCTCCTTTAAGGTGTACCCTCTGCCTGATGACCCTGCTGTTGCCCCTCCACCACGACAGTTCAGAGAGCTGCCAGACAGTGGGCCTCAGGAGTGTCTGGTCAGGATTTACATCGTCAGAGCGATTGATCTGCAACCCAAAGACAATAATGGCAAGGTGAGAGCAGTGAATGAAATCATGTACATTTGTCTGCATGAACATACCTTTTCTTACCTGGATGTGTTCTTGTCAGTGTGATCCATACATTAAATTGCGTTAAGAAATAACACAATTGACGACAGGGACCATTATTTGCCTAACACAATCAACCCTGTATTTGGAAGGTAATCCTCCAATACTAAGTGAACCCTGTTATATTCCTATAAGGTAAAAATACTTTTGATTTCTTTAGGATGTTTGAAATGACATGCTTCCTACCTCAAGATAAGGATCTAAGGATCTCTGTGTATGACTACGATCTTCTGACCAGAGACGAGAAAGTGGGAGAGACAGTCATCGACCTGGAGAACCGCTTCTTGTCTCGCTATAATTCTTACTGTGGCATACCACAGACCTACTGCATGTATGAATATTGTGTGAAGTAGTTGTTCAAAGAAGCTACACACTTGCATAAACTTTAATTTCTGTACTTTTCAGTTCTGGAATCAATCAGTGGCGAGATCAGCTGAAGCCATCTCAGATCCTGGAAAATCTGGCCCGAATGAAAGGTCTGTCTAAACCCAGGAGTGAGGATAACGGCACATCCATGATGTTTAATGGCAAAGAGTACACTTTAGCGGAGTTTGGTAATCTTTTTAATCAAATTATAATATGTGACTTTGATATAATACGTATAATACAAATGATCAAGTAAAACATGTATTTGTCTATGAAGAGGGTACCAAAGAAATTCATCAGCACTTGGGACCGCCCAGTGAACGTCTGTGCCTGCATGTGCTGCGGACACAGGGCGTTGTCCCTGAACATGTAGAGACCAGAACACTGTACAGTTCTTTTCAGCCAAATCTTTCACAGGTGAGAAGACACTTAAAAACACAATTTAAATGGCCCATCTGACTTTTTCTCTCTTGTGGTATTTAGGGAAGGTTACAGATGTGGGTAGATGTTTTTCCCAAAAGCATCGGCATTCCTGGACCTCCATTTGATATCACCCCCCGAAAACCAAAGAAGTTGGTTCCATAGAATTTTTCTTTTTATTGAAAGCATTTATCTCAGTTACAATCTCAATTGTTTGTGAAGGTTTTTCCTGCGTGCTGTTATCTGGAATACCACAGATGTGACTTTGGATGAAACCAGCATCACTGGAGAAAATATGAGTGACATCTATGTCAAAGGGTAACACACACAACGCACTGCAAGTCAATCATTTGAAATATTCTAAGACTATAAACTTCACTTCAATGTGTGTGGGTGTGTGTCAGGTGGATGCCTGGGATGGAGGAAAACAAGCAGAAAACTGATGTACATTACAGATCTTTAGATGGAGATGGCAACTTTAACTGGCGTTTTGTCTTTGAATTTGAATATTTGCCAGCGGAACAACTTTGCCTTGTGTCCAAAAAGGTAGAGCACTGCAATTCATTCATTTATTACTACATTACAGAAAGTAAGTAGTACCCTTGTTTCCAAAACCACGTAGGAACATTTTTGGAGCCTTGATAACACAGAGTTCAGGATTCCCCCAAAGCTGTTAGTTCAGATCTGGGATAATGATAAATTCTCACTGGACGACTATCTAGGTACGACATGTTTATTTCCCCCATTTATCTAATTATAATTAAGTAATAACATTTTTTTTGCCAGGTACTTTGGAACTTGATCTGCGTAACCTAGTTTCTCCTGCAAAAAATCCAGACAAATGCTCCCTGGATATGATGGATGTTCTGGACATAAATGCAACAAATAAAAAGGAACAGTCCAAGTCACTGTTCGCACAGAAGTCAGTCAGGGATGGTGGCCCTGCTCCATCGAACAAGACGGAAAGAGGGTGGTTGGTGTAAGTATAATATGAAACTTTTTGAGAGATAGTCATAGTTACTGGGAGTCACAATACTAATAACATGTGAATAGGGAAAGTGGAGATGACACTGGAGATTGTGAGTGAAACTGAAGCAGATGAAAGGCCTGCAGGAAAAGGAAGAGATGAACCTAACATGAATCCAAAACTGGATCCACCAAAGTAAGCATAACTTGTAAGCAAATGTTTTATATGCTATACAAATGAGCTAGCACAAGCCCCCTTTTTATTTCTTTTACAGACGCCCAGAAACTTCTTTCTTCTGGTTTACAAACCCCTGCAAGACCATGAAGTTTATTGTGTGGCGGCGGTTTAAATGGGTCTTCATTGGACTTATTATTCTTATCATAGTACTGCTTTTTGTAGCTATCTTACTGTACTCTTTACCGGTAAGGGCATCCTTAATTTGTTCCCACTTATTTTACATGTTGGTGAAGAAAAGTTTTTTCAAAGTTCAAACTACTTATTTTCTCCTTTTGTCTCCGCACAGAACTACATCTCAATGAAGATAGTGAAGCCTTTCCAGTAATGGCAAACTATGTAAGAGGCTGTGGGTCACATCACTTGCACATGTCCAGTGCCAAAATATACTATTTATTAAATTATAATACAAATGTATTTTGTAAACATTTTGTGAAAGTTGTTGGGGGCCAGAGCGTTTGCACTTTTGCACTAAATTGTCATGACTTTGATTACATTTAGCAATTTCATTACCACGCTCTGAGCTTCAAACACATGGAGAGTTTGCTACACAAGACATTTTTGTATGTTACCTACTAAATTTTATTAATGTTTTGTTAATTAATTTAGAATATTGTATGTTTCAATGTCAAAATGGAAAGTAAAAGTGTATTATGATTGTTTGAAAAAATGTATTTGGTAAATATAATTGATGAAATGTTCTCATGTAGTTTTTTTATATACATAAAGAACGCAATTTAGTCAAATTATTTAATTAAAAAATTGCACATAAATATATGTACAATATACATGAATGCAGTGTCATCGACATAAATGACATTGTTAGTAAAACCATCATTAATTTCTTTTGCTAAATTACTCTTCTTCTGAGGAGTGAGGCTTGCAGTGCTGCTGGAGAAAGTTCTCCACTTCTTCTCTTCGAGATAAACTCTGTGCTTTTCCTTGAAAACGTCCATTTTTTCCTGCTCCTTTTCCTTGCAGCATCTCCAACACACTATTCGGGAAAAGAAACAGGTTTTACATTTGTATAATTCTAACATCCCTTTTGTTAGAAGCAATCCGTGTACTTTTGATAATTTGACAAAACAATAGCTTTTATTCTGACCACACTTTTCTGAACTCTATGTGTAAGGGTAAGAAGTCAAATTTTCATAGAACTCCACAAAATGTATTTTAGGAATTGATCAAACAAATAGTTTCTCGTCTGGTGCACATTGTTTAGAAGAATCCACAGCAGTTGAGGACCAGTAAGTTCTGCCAAATTTTTGGACTTATACTGTATGTAAGACCGATTTTATTTTAATAGAATTAAGATTCTATTAAGTTAGGAGAGTTAATCTTTACTAATCTTAGTGCATACATCCAAAAAAATCTTGAGTCTTGTTACTAAGGTCAGTACGACAATAGTACAAAAGCAGGTCTCACAAATACAGACAAAATAAATGTAATATGCTGACTTCACAGGCTTTTTGGGATCTACCCTAACACATAGTTTAAGAAAGGGTAAAAAGGAAGACGTAACTGAATAATCTTTATACATTATTTGACAAGCAATACATTTTGTTGTTTTAACACTACAACATTTGCATAATACTCTTACTTTACCAATGCTAAATGTATGAAAGATAGACCTTATTCTATATGACAAAAAGGGTCAACCCTACCGTGGTCCCAAATCTGCCACAGCTCCTCTGGGTCCAGCCAGTAAAAACAGGCCAGGCCCTTTCTCTTCCCCAACGGTAAGAAAAACTAGAGTTTTCTGAAATTACAAACCCTTTGTTTAGAAACATATGTAACCAATGACTTAAAACAATGGGCCTACCTCAGTGTTTATTTCATTGGCAATTATATTCATAAACTCATTGTCCCCCTCTTTTCTGTAAAAATGTAAACAAAATAAAATACAAATAAATAAAAGTGCTTTACAATAATAACTGATGAAACAAACAAAAAGGCTTTGTTACTTATGAAAGCTGAAAAAGTTGCTTCTGTTTGAACTATTTTTAAACTCCTGAGCAATTAGCACAGCCATATCACGCAAAAGGCTCAGGTTAGTCTGCAAAGAGAAACACATAGTTAATAAACATATTTAGTTTTAACTGCATTTCCAGTTTAACTGTAACGTGCTCATATTTTATACATGTTTGTACCTTCTGAAGCAGCTTCACAGACTTTTGTATTTTATCAACTGCTTCAACATGCTCCTCAGGTCCAGTTCTGGGAAACAAGGACTCGCTCATAAGGGTTGTTTGAAGGAAATGTTTTTTAACAAAGGATACACTTACTTCAAGAGGGACACTAATGCACGCTCTGTGTTATAGCTTTTCTCAGCATATTTCAAAACTCTGTTTCCAGCCAAAAAGATCAAGTTTGTTTTGTTTTTTTCCCTTTTTCTGTTCCAAGTATTTTTATTACCTAAAATGTGTATTATTTAGTCACTGTGTTAATTATATATTCAAAGCATGTAAACATGCAGTTATCTTACCTGTAAATGACTGAGGTTTGAGACATGAGTTCCACAGCACATGTTGGCATCAACACCTTCAATGTCAATGATTCGGATTGGACCAGCGTGATCATCTGGTAGGCCTCGACTCCTCACCTATAAAGTTCAAATGTTTATTTGTTAGCCACTTTGATTTGTGTGGAGTACAAAACTGAGTCAATAAACCTTCTCCACGGCAGGATCATCTATAGAAAGGAGCTGAACATTGACAGGGATGTGAGCTCTGATCTTCTCATTGACTGCCTCCTCCAGAGCCTGAAGCTGGTCTGGTTTCACACAAGAAGTATCCAATTCTATGGTGCTTCTCTGGCGCCCCAGTTCCCTGAGAAGACAGCACACGCAAACAAACATAAGACCAACAAGGACAGGAAAATAGAAATGGTGCATTGTGGCTGTATACCAGGATGTTGTCTTGTATCCAAACATTGCATCTGCCAGAGCTGTGACTAAGTGTTGTCCTGCAAGACATCAAGTGAATTAGAACCAGATTTAAGAGTCCACATTTTTAACTATCCTCCTATGAGTCTCACCAGAATGCTGCTGCATGTGGTCAAACCTACGATCCCAATCCACTCTGAGCTGAACCTCCTGCTCAGGCTCCACAGAAGAGGTGACAAAGTGGATGGCATCAGGACCCTGCCTGGTTACTCTCAACACTGGAACGTCCCCAATAAACCCATGGTCATCTGGCTGACACAGTGAAACAAAAATTACATTAAATGTTGTCTAAATTATCAAAGTAAACATAGAATGGAAACTCACCTGTCCACCTCCTTCTGGAAATAAGATGGTGTCTTGGAGTTTTACATTGAAACCCTTCAATGTCTCTTTCTTCCCATTTACTTCATGTTTTAGCTCCGTAGGGCAGCAGGAAATAACACTTGTGACAAACTAAAACAAATTCCTCTTTAGTTAACTTTATATTGATCTGGAAAAAGTCACAAGCATGTTAAACAGACTACACATATGCTATGCATAGTTATATCTCTATATGTATCTATACCTACCTACCTACCTAACCATCTATCTATCTTTAGTCAGGTCCAAAGTCCAAGTCAGATCCCAAGTCAAATCCCAAGTCAGTGCCCAAGTCCAAGCCAGGTCCCGAGTCAGTGCCCGAACAAATTCATGTCTTCTGATTTTAGTTTAAAGTCTTTATATCTAATTACCAAATACAGCTTGCATTATAAGATTTATTTTTGGTACATTTTCCCATTTCTGGTCACAAATGAAAGCGTGCTACTACGATAACTAACAACATCACTAATAAAAATGCAATAATTGAAAAGACACCTCTTTCATATAGCAGTCTCGCTGACACTGAAACGCCATAGTGACGATTAGAAAATATGAATCAAAGATTAAAATGTAACTCGTGTAGTAGCAGCATAGCAGCAGCAGCAGAAGCAGCAGCTCAGCTGTCGGTGCTACGGAACCCCGAAATGTCCAAACATTGTCGCAACGAAAACGCGCGGCTGGACTGAATCTACTTTTTAGAGCTGAACTGCTAAAGAAGAGACATATTATCACGTTCTGTTAATACAGACATTTTAATTCTGAATATTTCTTTCAGTGTTTGCAATGTATTAACACAGTCATTCTATTCCATTTGTGAGAGTTATGAATCATTACTACTACTGCCATCTTCTGGAGGGCAAATAGTACTGTTTTATTTTTGTCAAAAAAATAAATAATAGTGATAATAATAAATTAAATAAATAAATACCCCACCCCCCCAAAAAAAAAAAAAAAAAATAAATAATAATAATAATAAAAATAATAATACATAAATAAAACAAACCAACACATTACAAGTAGCTTTAACAATAAAGCATTTATTTACATTTTTGTGAAAGTTCTTAAACATTAAATAAATAACTGGCTAAAAACAAAAATGGAATAAAGAAAAAGAACAATAAAAATACACAAAACAAACAAAAAACAGTACAAACGTAACAGCAAAATGTTGGTGGTCTACATCAGTCAGACTGAAAAGAAAAAAATGCAGCAAAGTTATCAATTTGAAATATTTTGCAATATATACTTTTTTTTTTTTTTTTTCCAAATCTTACATCACTTAAATCATCCATAGTAGGTGCTGGTCCTTTATTATTTGTTGACATTTCCTTAATCATCTGAAAAGAATTGCGTGTTTTAACATTTTTTATCAATATTTCCCAACAATCTCATGTTTAAACCCATAACTCACATCCATATATTTGTCATACTCTTCTTTTCCGTCATCTTCCTCGTGTTCCCAGTCTCTCCAGTTGTCAAAGTCAACGGAAATCCAACTAGGCTGCAGGAAAAGAGAATACCCACATTCAATTGCATAACATAGTGGTAAAAGTAGATTTATAAATGCCAAATTTAAAATATCCACTAACTCTCTCTGTATTTTTCTGGAGTCGGGGCCAGGCAAAATCAGGCTTTATTTTCCTCAAAAGAACGTTAATGGTGCGGTCATAGACTCTTTCTCTGGAATCCTACAAGCAAAATTATACAACACATTTTGATATAGCAAGCCATATACAGATACATTTATGTCTATGTAGTCAGCTGGGTTGGGTACTTACATTTATTTGTACTTTGTCAAAGAAATGTAGCTCATTGTAGAAGACATCATCTTCGTCGTTTTTGCAGCTGTTGTGGAGTTAGGGCAGCATTGTCAGTGGAACCATTTGGGAACACTAAAACAACATTAGCTACAGTTGCTTCTTAAGGCAGAAATGAAAGTGTGTACTCACTATAGAATCATTTTGTCTGTTTGAATATCAACCTTTACATCTTTTGGTTTCTGAACGACAAAGTTGACAGTGACATACTTTTTCCTGTCAAACCAGAAAGCATGTGCTGGCTGACTGTAGAACAAAACAAAGCAATAAATAAATAAACAAAGAACTGCTTAACTGTATAATAAAACACGAATCTGACACTATACATATGAACCAAGCACTCCAGGCTGACTTACCTGTGTTCTGGTCTGGGAATCTTGACTTTGCTCATTTTGATAATAAATCAAATCAAAATTCTCAAGCAATTGCACTTTTTATGCTTTAAATAGTAGTAGTTTGGGGCACTCTTTGTAGTATGTGTTCTCTAACAGAGGCAGGCTTGCTAGAAGACTATTTATAGAGCAGAAGGTATCAGTTGCTGGGGGCTGTGCCTGTCCCAGAGCCTTCCCCACACCCCAGATGGGCTGTCGTGGAACTCTCGGGAAAACAGATGAGCTTTCTGAGCTCATTTGTTACCTCAATCACCCCTGTGTATCCTAGAAGAGCAGGGATTCCCAAATACCCCTACTGTCTCTTAAACTTTGATTACCCACATCTCAAGTACTTGTTTTGTAGATTATTTATTTATTTATTTATTTATTTAAATTGACACAGTGTAACTTTTTGGATGTAAAAAAAATCGAATGCTAGTCCCACTGAAGTTAAAATAATAGTTTGGGGCTTTCTTCGTTCTTCATTTTTATGTCATTCTTGGAAAATAAAAGCTAAAGAAACAAGATTCCATGGAACAAACAAGAGCAGGTCTTCCTCTAAGACGCAAAAAGGCGATTTTAGGAAGATGCAAGCCTGCTCAGGGAAAAGACACAATTTTATAATGTTTAGTCCAACAAAAACATGCATCAAAAAATAATTCTTTTGTTCAAGTCTATTTTTGGGCTAAATGTTACACAGTGTACTTTTAATTTAATAGTATGTTCTACATGCTATGCGGTATATGTTCAATGACAATGATGTACAAAATACAACTTTTTTCCATTGCAAACTTTTCACTTACCTCGTTATTAGCATAAACATTTTTTTTTTTTTTTTTTTTTTTTTTATAATTCTTATAATTCTTTTTTATTTTCTTATATATTATATTTATTATTTTTACTTTTTTCACGTTTCTGAGTTTTTTTTTTTTTTTTTTTTTTTTTTTTTTTTTTTTATTATTAATTAACAGATATTGTACAACATTCGTCTGAGGTACAACAGCAAAACAGAGAGCTTATGCAAAGTAAACATAAATGGTGACAATACATTCTTTATAATAGTTCAGGGTTTTCTGTGAAAATTTGTTCATAAGAGTTCAGAAAGCGTGTGCTCTTCTTATTGTTGATGTGAAGCAACGAGTTCATTATGTTCTTAAAGTCTATGAGGAACAGGGGAAAAGAAGGTTGTTGTTTCAAAAATTTTTGTTGTGAAGAAAAATTTACCAACCAGTATAAAGAAATTTACAACATACGAAAAAGGCTGTTTTTTGTCAAGTACAGGATTTTCAAAATAAAAAATTATTTCCTTTAATGTGAAATGATATGCAGATCTATCACCTGGACTATTTCTAAAAATGTAGTTACTCACATCAGCCCAAAATGTATTCACAGTGTTACAGTAAAAAAACAAGTGCTCAAGAGTTTCTTCCTCCGTTTGACAGAATGAACAATGTCTGTCTACGTCAGCAAAAGTAGAAACAAAAGAATTGACTGGGTATATTTTGTGAAGTATTTTATAATGTATTTCTTTAACTTTATTTTGACACAGTATTTGTGTGGTAACAGCCAAGTCTTTTTCCAGTTTATGTCTTGTATTAAAGTGCGCCAAAAAAATTTCCCTCTTGGAGAGATTTTGTTAGCTCTTTGAAATATCTGTCTTATGTGGTGATTATTACATTTTTTGTCAGTTAGATGAATGCCATTTAGCTTTAGTTGAATAGAAATGTTGTCGCTGTTATCAGGTTTATAAAAAGAAAAATGACATTTGATGAGATGGCATATTTCTGGGGGAATAGCTTTGATAACAGAGCTATATTCTCGAAATGTAATTGGGAAGTTATATTTTGTTATAAATTGTTCATAAGGCAAAAGAACACCATGTTCATCGAATACTGATGTAACATTAATAATGTTATTTTGGAACCACTTAGGAAGAAATAAAGACTTTTTTTTACTTGTTATGTGTTCGTTATTCCACAAGAGTTCTTTATGCGGGGAGAAATTATGATTGAAACATAGTTTCCAAGCAAGTAGACATTGTTGGTGGAAGTTGGCTAGTGACACTGGAAGTTTTTAGGTGTGTAATTACATGTTAATAGGAAAGAAAGACCACCGATCTTATCAAATATTGCATTGGGTATAAAATACCATATAGATTTGTTATTTGCTAGGCATCTTTTTAACCAGTTGACTTTAAATGTGTTTACTGTGTCAAAAAAGTCTAATACATCTAGCCCTCCTTCTGTTTTAGAGTTTGTAAGTACTGATTTTTTAAGTTTATGAGGCTTGTTTTTCCAAATAAAGTTTAAAAACAAACTGTTAATATCTTTTGAGGTTCGATCATCTACATAAAGAGATAGCAAAGGATAAACAAAACGGGATAACCCCTCTGCTTTAGAAAGAAGAACTCGACCATATAATGTTAAATCTCTCTGTAGCCATAAATTGAAAATATTTCTGGTTTTTACTGTTCTTTGACAAAAATTAACTGTTGTCTAGTTTCATGTTTTTTGTTATATAGACCCCCAGGTATTTAACAGATTGTTTAATTGGAATATTTTCTAGCTGTAGGTCTTCACAACTATGTATTGGTAACAGCTCACATTTGGACATATTGAGTTTCAAGCCTGAGGCTTTGGTAAATTCTTCAATTAGTGTGATAGCATTTTTTATTTGCGTTTTATCTTCCAAAAAAAGAGCTGTGTCGTCTGCAAGTTGTGATATCTTAATTTCTGTATTAAATATAGAAATTCCTTTTAGGTCTGGGTTATTGACAATATTTATAGATAACAATTCAACAACTAAAATAAATAAAAAGGCACTTATAGGGCAGCCCTGCCGAACTCCACGTGAGATATCAAATCTTTTAGTAGTGTTAAAATTGACGATTACAGAGCTATTGATACCTTATAAAACATATCAATCATATTTGTAAAGGAAGAGCCAAAGCCAAATAATAGAAGACATTCTTGAATAAAATTGTGCTCGATGGTATCGAAAGCTTTGTAGAAGTCTACAAACAGAATAAGTGCCTCAGAATTAATATTTTCAGAATAATCGAGTAAATCCAACACTAAGCGAATGTTATTGCTAATATGACGTCCTTTAATAAAACCAGACTGCGTTTCCGATATAATTTTGCTAAGTCCATGTTTAAGTCTATTTGCATATGTTAAAGCTAAAATTTTGTAGTCTATAGTCAGGAGAGTTATGGGGCGCCAGTTCTCTATTAAGAGGGTATCTTTATCAGGTTTAGGGATAAGTGAGATTACCCCCTGTTTCATTGTTGGCGTCATTTCTCCTTCTACTATGCATTCTTTGTACATAGAAAATAAATGTTCATTAATGATGTCCCAAAAATGAATGAAAAATTCGACTGTTAGGCCATCTATGCCAGGTGTTTTAGCTTTTTTCATAGAGAATAATGCTCCTTTAATTTCATTTAGAGTTAAGTCTGAGTCACATACTAATTTAAAATCTTTATCTATTGTTGGACATAAGTGTTTAATTTTGCTAATAAATTCTTTGCAAGATGCCAAATTGAACTCAGAAGAGTATAATTTACTATAAAATGAGGCCACATGATTAGAAATAAGTTGGGGTCAGTACATACTGTTTGATTGATATTAATGGCAGTCAGTGATTTTCGCTTACCATTTCGTTTTTCAAGAGCAAAAAAATAAGAGGAGTTAGTTTCGCCTTCCTCCATCCATTTGGCTCGGGATCGGATATATGCACCTTTAGCTAAATCTAAATAGAATTGATCTAATTGAGTTTGAGCTTGTTTAAATTCAATTTTTTCTTCTTCTGATATTGCCTCTCTTGTGACGAAATTATCTATTATATTTAATAGTTCAGTTTCTTTTTGTTTTTGGATTTTTTGAGTTGTTACTTCTTTGAATTGCTACATCTCTCAGTTTATATTTAAAGTACTCCCATTTTTGTTTGTGATTATTCTTAGAATCAGCAAATATTTCATGGGCTAGCTTTTTAACATGCTCATTGAATTCATTATCTTTGAGAAGATTATTATTAAATTTCCAATAGCCTCTTAGTTTGGTATTATTTTGTTGACCATGCAATTGAAGAATAATTTGCCTATGGTCTGATAAAGGAGCAGATAGATGAGAGGCATCTTTGAGAAGATAAAGGCAGAAGAGGAAATTAAAAAGAAATCAATTCTAGACCTTAAGGATAAGTTTTTGTTAGACCATGAATACTCTTGTTTGTCTGGGTATAGAAAACGCCAAGCGTCAATTAGAGACAGGTCAGAGCATAATTTACTAATATTATTTCTTTGGGAAATTTGAGTAATTTTAGGTGGAAATCTATCTTTGGTTCATCAGAACATTCATTAAAATCACCAGATATGACAATGTGAGCATTTGAATATTTTTGTGAAATTTCTTTAAGTTTTGAGGTAATTTCAAACAAAAGTATATTATTATGAGAATTTATATTATGACCATAAATATTGCATATGATAAAGATAATATTATCCTGATTAATAGTTTGAATTATCCATCTCCCCGAATCTGCAGAAATTGTATCTATAATATCTCCTCTAAATTTATGTATTAAGATGGCAACTCCTGCAGAATGATTTGAACCATGGCTGAAGTAAATGTTGTTTCCCCACTGGCTTTTCCAAAATTTCATATCAGATTCATTAGAATGAGTTTCCTGTAGTAATATGAAGTCAGCATCACATCTTTTTAAATACAAAAACATTGCTTTCCTCTTTGTTGCATCACGTATCCCCTTACATTTAATGAAGTTACAGTTAATGCAGATAATTCATTCACCATTTAGTTAACAATAACAACAACAACAAAAATCGCTCTCTTTAAATCAGTAATTAGAACTTAAGTTAAGTGTGTGCTTTAGGAACGTGAGAACAATAAGACAACCAACTAGAAATAGTTTAACTTGTGACCAAAAGTAATTCTGTGGATTCTTTCTTTCTCTCTCTTTTTTTTTTTTTTTTTTTTTTTTAATTTTTCATAACCAACGTTGAGTATTTAAATATATATACACATACACTAATATGTGTATACATTTGTAATGGTGCTTTGCTTATAATCATAAAATAAACTAACAACATTCAGTATATGGAAAAAATTGTATCAGCTAACAAATGATTTTTCATCCTGTGATTTTTTGTGGAATGTAACAGGCGTGTAATAAACCTTTCAAAAATCTTGGAAATCAAACTTTTTCCCATCAATCAGGGCAAATGGACCGACGAAGGTGGCTTTTTTCCCCTCTTTTCTGGCTTTGTCCACAAGGGGCCAGAGTTTCTCTCTTGCGATCCTGTCTTCCGGGGAGAGTGCCTCGGCAAAGCGCAGCTTGTGTTCGCGGAGGAACTTGCATCCTTTGGCACATTTCCAAATGGCATCCCGTATGCGACGAAGGGCGAAAAGTATGATGACAGCTCGGTGAGATCCATCTTTTCTCTTTGGTCCGAGACGGTGTGCGATGTCTACACTCTCCTCCAGGTACTCGTGCAGACCAGGCGCAACTTCTTTCATTATGCCAATCACTTCTTTTCTTACATCTTCGTTGTCATTTTCTTTAAGCCCATGCAGCTTTAGCGACCATCTCCAGCTATACCGCTTGCATTCAGCTATCCCTGCTCTGAGGATCCGGTTCTCTTTTTTAACTCCTCAATGTCGGATTTTGCGTGTGTCAACATGTCTTCGTGCCGACCAACGTCAGTCACAAGACGCTCCACAATAGATGTTAGCTTTTGTAATTCTTGTGCCGTGTTTTCAGTTGTTTTGTCAATGTCAGAGATCTTGTTGAGTGTCTCATCTTGCTTCTTTGACAGTTCTTTAAGTGAAGCCATCACATCAGTCAAAGAGCATTCTTCGCTTGCACCATTACTTTCACATTTTTTTCTTTTAGTTGAAAGAGGTTTTGAAGTAGAGGCAGGAGAGGTACTATTACCAAGCTTCTCAGTATTTGTATCCATTTGTTCTGAGATTTCACCCTTGTTTTTAACGTTTTCGCGGTCTTCTTCCATTTTTGGCTAACAGTGCTTAGCTTCTTGTTTAGCTTCTTTCCCGCTTTAAAAGTTTTTGAAAGAAAAGTTCTCACCCTGCATGAAAAGTCACTGAGAAACGCACCAGAAATATTAGCACCACCTAGGTCTTCTCCAGAGTTCGGTCTTTTGACAGTCTAGGTTGTCATATTGTGAGGTTTAGAGACGAGGGTGCATCACTGCGGTCCGACTACCGCCATCATGGGGGCGCCTCTTCACGTTTCTGTTATTAGCATAAACATATAATCAGTACTTGTATCTCCAGGGGTCTGGTTGGAAAATATTGTGCCAGAGAGAATCAAAACAAGATTTTTTTTTTAGGAAGAAGAATTATGAAGTAAGCCAAAATTTAAACATTTTGTAGATACACGGATAAATACAAGAAACAAAGCATTCTGACCTTTAACTTTGTACTCTTTCAATAAACGTTTAAAATAAACCAGGCACATTATTAAAAATTGCAACTTAATTCAAATATTTTACTAACTTGGGACGTTATTTTGTGTAGTTTATGCGTTAATATAATAGATCCATGAGTTTATGTAAGGGAAAAAAGCAACATGAAAAGCTAAAAGCTTTTACGGGCGCCCCCTGCTGTTGTGGTGGAGTTCTGCTAACCGGAAATAGAGTGCTCCAGTTGCTGCTCTGGGCGGTTAGCTTGTGTACTCCTGAACCGCTGCCCAAAATAAGGACTATTTGTACTTTTTGATCATAATTCCATCTGCAGGTTTTGGTCGATTGTTATATACACAGTTTTACTTACAAAGTGCACTTTATTGGACAAGAAAATGCCACGTAGACGCCAGGTAAGAAATATAGGTCGTTTTGAATGCTAGCTTAGCTTTAGCAAATAAGCTATCTGTTAGCAAGTTGAATGAGAATAGAAGGTTTTTGCGTTTCATTCAAAGACATTTTCCAGCAGCGAAAGCATTTTCAGAGCGACTAACTTACGTGTTTCCATTAAAAAAAGAAACTAACATAAAGGCTATTGTGATTTCTATTAATTCTATTTGCGAAAGGGATAACTGTAGCTAGTGAGCGCAAAAAGTCAGTATATGATTAGTTGTGTATTTTAAGCCTTTGTAACGTTTACTAGTAAAGTATATTGATCTTTCCACAATTTCTCACATTATGCCCACAAACATAAATGTATTTAATTGAGCTTTAGTGTGAAAAACCAACACTAAGTTGCACACAATTGTGAAGCAGAAGGACAGTCTTACATGATGTATTTTTTTTACAATAAAAAGCTGAAAGTAGGCCTGCAAAATTATCCAAACCCCTTTTTTCGGAGTACAACACATTGCTTTTAGAAGCTTTAGAAGGTTCCAATGTTGACCTAACGGATAAATAGAGTCCACCTGTGTGTAATCTACTCTCAGTATAAATGTAGCTGTTCTGTAAAAACCTCAGAGGTTTGTTTGAGAGTATTGGGGAGCAGTCAGCACCATGAAGACCAAAGAACACACCACACAGGTCAGGGAAAAAGTTGTGGAGAAGTATAAAGCAGGATTAGGTTATAAAAAGATTTCCAAAGCTCTAAACATCTCACGGAGCACTGTTTGCACCATCATTCAAAAATGGAAGGAGTATGGCACAACTGCAAATCTACCAAGACCAGGCCGTCCACATAAACTTACAGTCCGAACAAGGAGAGAACTGGTCAGAGATGCAGCCAAGAGGCCCATGGTGACACTGGAGGAACTGCAAAGATCTACAGCTCAGGTTAGAGAATCTGTCAACAGGACAACTATTAGTCGTGCACTACACAAATCTGGCCTTTATGGAAGAGTGGCAAGAAGAAAGCCATTGCTGAAGAAAGCCATAAGAAATCCCATTTGCAGTTTGCCAAGAGCCATGTGGGGGACACAGTAACCATGTGGAGGAAGGTGCTCTGTCAGATGAGACCAAAATTGAACTTTTTGGCCAAAATGCAAAACACTATGTGTGGCGGAAACCTAACACTGCTCATGACTCTAAATACACCATCCCCACGGTCAAAAATAGAAGTGGCAGCATTATGTTCTGGGCGTGCTTTTCTTCAGCAGGGACAGGGAATATGGTGAGAGTTGATGGAAAGATGGATGGAGCCAAATACAGGGCAATATTGGAAGAAAACTTATTAGAGTCTGCAAAACACTTGAGACTGGGTGGAGGTTCATCTTTCAACAGGACAAAGACCCAAACATAAAGTCAAGGCTACATTGGAATGGATTAAAACAAAACATATTCATGTCTTAGAATGGTCCAGTCAAAGCCCAGACCTAAATCCAATCGAGAATCTGTGACAAGATCTGAAAACTGCTGTTCACAAACACACTCCATCTAATCTGACTGAGCTGGAGCTATTTTGCAAAGAAGAATGGGCAAAAGTTTCTGTCTCAAGGTGTGGAAAGCTGGTAGAAACATACCCAAAGAAACTTGCAGCTGTAATTGCAGCAAAAGGTGGTTCCACAAAATATTGGTTAAATGGTTGAATAATTTTGCCCGCCATATTTTTCAGTTTTTTATTTGTAAAAAAAAAATTACTCATGTTTGACTGCCCTTCTCCTTCACGATTGTTGGTTTTTCACACTAAAGCTCAATGAAATATATTTGGGTTTGTGGTCATTATGTGAGAAATTGTTCAAGTTCAAGTTTGCAAGGCCCTTTAGTTGTGTATTTTAAGTTTAGCTTTTGTAACATTTACTAGTAAAGTCCACAACCGGTGCTTTGTGAATCCACCCGTACATTCTTATAGAAAATGTTTGCTATTCATATGATCAACAAAGATTAAACTTTTCATTCATTCTATGCTTAATGTTTAGTATCAAACTGTAACATATGTTGCAGTTTGTTCATTTTTATTCTGTAATATGATCTAAAATTCCTTAAAAATGTCGATTGATTTCCTGTTCATTTTTTAGAAAATTGGCATGGATTGTACATTTCCGGTCTCTTATTGTTGAAAAATATCTAAAAGTAGTTTTAGAATGGTCACGGTATAATCTTTGTTTTTTAGCAGAGACCGATGCCAGGGAGTGGTTCAGATGGGACCGAAGACTCAGACTCCTCGGCTGAACGAGAGCAGACCAACAGCTCAGAAAGTGATGGAAATCATCCCAAGAGACAGCGCCTTACTCGAGCCTCCACTCGCCTTAGCCAGAGCTCTCAGGGTAAGCCCACAGCTCCAAATACACTCAGAGACACCACTACTTTTCTCTTCAACTCTGTCAACATTGTGGTTTTCTTTGCATCAGACACACCAGACTTGAAGCGCACTGTTGACCACGATGAGTCTCCTCCACTGACGCCCACAGGAAACGCCCCCTCCTCTGAGTCTGAGCTTGATATTTCAAGTCCCAACGCCTCTCACGATGAGGGCCAGGCCAAAGACCAAACCAGCAGAGATTCAGATAAAGATCTTTCCCATCGACCCAAACGTCGCCGATGTCACGAGACATACAATTTCAACATGAAGTGCCCCACTCCAGGGTGTAATTCACTTGGTAATAGATGTCTTGCATATAACATTGTGAAAAGACTCCACAAGGTTTTAAAATAATGTAATTTTTCTCTTGCTGTAGGTCATCTTACAGGGAAGCATGAACGTCATTTTGCAGTCTCAGGTTGCCCTCTTTACCACAATCTTTCTGCTGATGACTGTAAGGTGAGTATTAAATCAACAGCATGGGTGATCATCAAACACTAATGACAAATGTTTACATATAGTGGTAATGTCAAACTTTTTATGCAATTCTGTTCTAAGGTAAAAGCTGTCACTCGTGACAAACAAGAAGAAGAGATGAAAGTGCAGGAAGAAAGTAATTCTCGACATGCAACTCGGCATCAGGTAAAGTTAATGTTAACATTTTAAATTCAATCTTGAGTTTTCTTATTCTTGTGTCACTTATTCCAGACACCAACATCAAAACAGAGCCGCTACAAGGAGCAGGTAACGAGATGAGAAAAGGCAGAAACTCTGGCCTACAGAAGGAGCAAAAGGAAAAGCATATGGTAATTACTTAGCTACTTAGCATCTGTTGCAGTGTCCTATGTATCATCAAAATAATCTTTCACTTGATCCTATTCACAATCATTATTATGTATATACAGGAGCATCGGCAGACACATGGCAACACTAGGGAACCACTACTGGAAAACATCACCAGTGATTATGACCTGGAGCTTTTCAGGAAAGCCCAAGCTCGAGCGTCAGAAGACCTGGTTAAACTATTGTTACTAATATTCTATGCTAATACACTACTCCCAATATTGAAAAAACAAAAGTTACGGCACTCCTTTGATAAAAACATCTCACTTATTCCACAGTTTGTTAACATTGTTCATACTCAAATTGAACACACTCTCCAGTATTATAACAGTGGCAACCACAGTGACTCCAGCAACTTTTTCCCCTTTTGAATTTTCACCAACAATGAGATTTTGTGTAATCTGTGTAATTTCTAGGAGAAGTTGCGCATCCAGGGGCAGATCACTGAGGGCAGTAACATGATAAAGACCATTTTGTTTGGTCGGTACGAGCTGGACACCTGGTACCACTCTCCTTATCCTGAGGAGGTACGCACGCCTGGGCCGCCTCTATGTGTGCGAGTTCTGTCTAAAATATATGAAGAGCCAGACCATTCTGAGGAGGCACATGGTCAGACTTAACACACAATTGTGGATTATTTTGCTGCTGTTCTTTGTGTATGTATTTTATACTTTAACATTTCTAGGCCAAGTGTGTATGGAAGCATCCTCCAGGTGATGAGGTTTACCGGAAAGGTGCAATATCAGTGTTTGAAGTTGACGGAAAAAAGAACAAGGTTTGTTTCAGTAGTATCCCAAATCCCCATAAATACTTTGGGTACAAGGTTTCTATGTATTTTTTTGTAATCTTTTTTTTTTTTTTTTTCCCAGATCTACTGCCAGAACCTGTGCTTACTCGCCAAACTCTTTCTAGACCATAAAACACTGTACTATGATGTGGAGCCATTTCTCTTTTATGTAATGACAGAAGCTGACAACACCGGCTGTCATTTAGTGGGCTACTTTTCTAAGGTAAACTCAAGTGAAAATGTATAACTACTAACTGTTAATAAATCATTATGTGTATACTATTGTGATTTTATTGTTTTGATTTTAGGAAAAGAACTCATTCCTCAATTACAATGTGTCTTGTATTCTCACAATGCCACAATACATGAGACAGGGCTTCGGAAAGATGCTCATAGATTTTAGTATGTATACTTTATGGCTCCATTTTTATGTATTTTTATTGCACAGTTGAATTCATTGCTTTGTGCATTTGTGTAGGCTATCTTCTCTCCAAAGTGGAAGAGAAGGTGGGTTCACCAGAAAGGCCGCTATCTGACTTGGGCCTTATCAGCTACCGTAGTTACTGGAAGGAAGTTTTACTAAGATACATGTACAACTTTCAAGGAAAAGAGATCTCCATTAAAGGTATGACATATTTTTACTGCGGATGTTGACTTATTTGACTGTTTTATCAATGTAAATGTGTTTCAATCTGTTTCTTAGAGATTAGTCAAGAAACTGCAGTGAATCCAGTTGACATTGTGAGCACCCTGCAATCTCTCCAGATGCTGAAGTATTGGAAGGGAAAGCATCTTGTTTTAAAGCGGCAGGTATGTAAAAACACTTTTACCATTAGAACTACAGACATTTATTCCACATGCAATTTAATGTACAGTAACACATTAATTTAGACATTAATACATATATTAGTCGTCATTAAGTAGTCACTGCCGTTAATGCAATATTTATTAAACAAAATGATTATTACATAATGTGTAAAAAAAAAACACACAAAGATGAACACTTCTTGTACATCGTTATTACTGTCTCACATATGATTTCATAACTTTAGGTATTGCTTACTCCAACATTTTCTTTTACTAGGACCTGATTGATGAGTGGAAAGCAAAAAGAGATCAAGAGAGGGAACAGTAACAAAACCATAGACCCTGCCTCACTCAAATGGACCCCTCCTAAAGGAACATAAAGCCTGTCCCTGCAGCTGCTCAATAAACTTTTTTAGCCTTAGCCACAAGTAGCCTCGACTCTAATGTCTAAGACATCAGTATTCTTTGTTTTTTTTTTCCCTCTCATGAACCTTTTTTACTTTTTATTCCACTTTTGACTGATGTTTTTCATGATTGTCCATAAAAGAACTCAAGGATTTTTTACTTGTCCAAATTGGGTTTTCACTACTTTGAATGTCAACTGTGCCACAGAGGAATTTGTTGCAGCAATTCCAGGCGGTTACTCTTAAGTTCTTAAAGAATAGCATTTTATGCTAGTTACTATTTGATGACTTGATTTCAATATTTTTCAATAGCATAGAAGTTTAAAGCAGAGAATATTTGACTAGTTAAATGTATAGTGACCTTCTTTGGTTGATGTGATATTGTATAGATTTATAATTCTAGTTCCATCAATAGATGATTTGGACCCATTCGTCTTGAGAACCTGCCAAATTATGAAATAAAATTTTTAAAGCTTGAAAAATGCACATCAAAAGTACAGGTAACCTATTTTGTAGTGCTTTACTCAACCTTGCTTATACGATTTCTCCAGAACATCAGATGCAGTTGAAGGATGGATTCTTGGCAACATTTCTGAAATGAATTCAACATTATGTTATTGTAATTATCCTGTATTCATATTTACACATTTGATATTTTTAATATCAATAAAATGGACATGGAAATATAAACGTCTTACTCACCTGATATGCTCCTGCCCATGAGACCGACAAACGTCTCCCCTTTCTTGTCTGAAATGAGTGATATTTTATACTTTATATGTAAGGACATTTTAATATTGCAAACAAGCAGCCACTTATTACTTACTTCTGTCTACTTTGAGAGGTTTTTCATTATCTAAAAAAAGGGGACGAAAATATTAGCTTTTGTTTAGTCGAATTAATTGGCAAATTTATTACAAGAGAAACATCTATTTAATTGTTTTAGTATTTAGCTGTGTAAGACATATTACTGTATCTTGAGTTAGCAAATTAGTGTTTTTGATTTAATAGACTGGTTAAAAAAATAAATTCTGTACACTACCTGAGCGTTTGCCCATGAGTCCATAGAAGCGGAGAGCTTTAGATCTTTTCATCAAAGCGTCCACAGCCTTTGTCAGACCTGTGTCGAGCGATGGATCCTGCCACCAGAAAATGTCATTCAAAGCAAAAAGAAAAACTTCATTTTTCATTTTTTTTCAGATGTTTTGCAGTTAACATTACCTGCCACTCTGTTGACCTTTCTCCATCCTCACCCATTGTTACAGACATTCCCACAAATATTTGCATCAGCGAACAAAAAGTGACAAGAAAAGCAGCATTTTCCAGAGATCCATTTAAATCCAAGTATCTCAAATGTGACACAGCAGCAGATTTGAGTTTTTTCTTGGCCCAACTGAAATTCGGTCTCATTTATACCCCAATCCCAATGCGCAAAGTCCCCTCCTCCAAAACACATTATGCCAAAACCCTTATGTTCAGACCGTTACATCATACGTTTCCTAATTTTGAAGGCACACCCCACAATTCCACGATAATTTCCTTTACTACCTCCTCTTCAAAGACACTAAATATTTAGACTTGGAATAGGCAAATTTTATAGTTATTGCTTGTTTACAGTTGTAGGTTGGTCCTTTGATGAGGCAGATGCTCCTTGACTCTTTGTAAATAGAAGTGTATCCTTTGAAGAATTTTATTAGATTTTTTTTTTCACCTATACCAGTTACATAAACCGTACTATTTCATATCTCATCTTTGGCAAAGTAAGAATAGGTAGATCATATTTATTTAATCTGTGATATAAAAAGGTTGAGTTTTTTAAGTCTAAGAATAAAACGCAATGCAATTCAGGGCAAATAGTGGTAAAGTTTAAAAGTTTAAATGAGGTTTTAAAAATAAAGTTTGCCTTTTTGAGGTACGTATATTGAACAAGAATAGATTAAAGTTTATCATTATTTATGTTGTTCATTGAGAAAAAACCTCTTGGCAACACAAAAGATTATAGATATTAGAAAGGATTTATAGAGTCCCTGTTCAAAACTGATTCTTCATAGTCACATTTCACTGGAACTAGCAACAGACTTTCATATGTAAGTTTTTATATTTGTAATGTTGCTTCATGACATTTAGAACTCTACATGTATCACTCCGGGTTTAAATAGTTTGATTAATAATATACTATAATATATAATAAATACATGAACCCCTTATGAGGTTATTCTTAATTCATTTTTGCATACTATTTAATAAAAATCAACTCTGAAGCTCCCTGACATGTTATAGATAAAAATCAAATGTAAACCTTCTTTTTTACAATCAAACTATTTTGAAATGGATCTGAATCAGTTTTTACTCTAAACTTACAAATAAAAAAAATGACTCAAAAATTCTTCATTATTTAATAGGAATTTTTAATGAGCTCTGCCTAAACTTTTTAGGTTAATACATGTGCCTAAAACAAAATATCTTCAGCTTTTGAAGAGGAATTGTCAAAACCCAAAATATGCCAAATCCAGTGTCATTCTGTCCACGGCTCGTGACACCAGCTTCCCTGATTCTTACATTTACCAAATAAATTTTAAGGGGACTTTAAAGCTTGATGTTCTTTTGTCAAGGGCTTCCTCTTACTTAAAACAAGAGTTAGTCAGACATCAGAGGCTAAACTATAGCCAATTGTCTCCAGCCAACTGTCCAGAAACAGTTTCCATTTGAATTTTAGATTAATTTAGTCAGGCGTTTTAAGAAAAATGGCCCCCTTAATGTGAGTGGAACAGGTGAAAACCGGAATTTTTTGAGCACTGAAATAGGGATGGGTGATATGGCAAAAAATTAAACCAGTCCTGAGCAAACTGGCCCATGGGCCAGATGCGACCCTCGTTCTGTTCTGATCAGGCTCGCGGCACGTTTTTAGAAAGACGTGTTGCTCTTAAAAGTGTGGCTTTATAATATATATATATATTTTTTTTTAATACTTCGCTATGGAACATGTGCCTGCAGCAGCGTTCTTAGTAAATATCACAATAAATGGACAAAAACAGTTTAAAATTACCTATATTTTACAGAAATTTGCCAGAAATAATGAGAATTTGTTACACCAATGACTGTGGTCCGGCCCTCTGCCATTGGTCTGTATTTAAATGTGACCCTTGGTAAAAAGTAATTTCCCAATCCTGTTGTAGACGGTCTATTTTGCTATTGTCTCTGTCTTTCTAAAATATCTTTTTTTTTTCAAAACACTTGGTTTATGGTTCAGTAATATTAGGAATAGGAACTATAATGCTGCAGAAATAGCTCACAGCAATTCAAAAGCGATGTTTATTCAAATGTATTTACCTTTATAATGACTGTGTTGTATGTCCTCCCTTCTCTATGGATCCAATTTAGTGCTCATTAATTAAAAAAAGTTTGGTGTTTATAATTTTGAGGTAAACAGCAGCTTTTACT
Organism: Mugilogobius chulae; assembly: GCA_038363315.1. Classification (NCBI taxonomy): domain Eukaryota; kingdom Metazoa; phylum Chordata; class Actinopteri; order Gobiiformes; family Gobiidae; genus Mugilogobius; species Mugilogobius chulae. The sequence goes on along the minus strand of CM076401.1, from coordinate 35,961,934 downwards.
GTGACGTGTACATTTTACAGAACCTAAAAGTACATGTGAAAGTACATGTGCATTTTATTTATACATTAAAATATTGCTATACATGTGCTACAAAATGATAATAGTAAATAATATAATAATAATAAAAGTAAATTTTGCACATCAGGCCATTTCTAGGTTGTTGAATTCACATTCAAATGTCAAGTGGAGTCCTGTTTTTTTTTTTTTTTAATGTGTGGCATATGAAAAAAAAACAAACAAACAAAAATAAATTGAACATCCCATAACACAACAACCGCTGGCTTCTAACATTGTCCACTTTGCAACCTTACCAACAAAACCTAAAGAGATTTTAAGGAAATGTTTTGAAACAACATTTTCTCAACGTAGATGCTACAGAAATGTCTGAAGAGCCAATTACTTGACAGTATGTCCTTGTAAGAAGCCTCACTTGAAACAAAGCTGATCCAAACCACCACAGCTTTGATCCGAGCACAGGTGCTTCTGAGCAAGAAAAGCAGCGCGACAATTATCCCTCAAAAGGCAATTAGAGCTGAACAGCCCTTATGAATGTGTGTGCACTGCAAACAGACAGAGAGAGAGAGAAAGCGAGCTGGAGAGAGAGAGAGGGAGGAATCAAAAAGAATCACAAGAGATGAATTAACATATGAAATGCGTTAGTCACAAAGAGCTGGTGTAATGACAGGGGACAGGGTGTGACGCAGGGCCCACGTTCGCCGGGACCGTCTGAGGATCTGGCAGGACTAGCCTCGTGTGATTCATAGTTGAGTTTTATGGTGACCTCTCGTGTGCTGATGTAACACAGGTGCAGCTTATTTCAGCTCTAATAAAAAAAGCAAGAGAAGGCAAGATTATTTATAGAGAACAAATATTTACAACCAAGTCCTTTACGAGACAGGAAACTATGCGTTATTGGGCTGCAACAAGTTACTAATCAATCATTTACTAATCAAAAAATGGTTAACTGGTCTTATATTGGCTTCAAGACATGCCAACAGCTGAGAAACACCTCAGACTGAACAGCAATGCCATGAAAATAGCAGTAAATATTAAAGTTTGCTTGTAAATCTATACCTCAAGTGATGTTACAACAAGCAACAAATCAAAGCCAATCGAAAGAATAATCGCCCAACTAATTAATCAAAATAATTGTTAGTTGCTGCTGTAATACGTACGTCCAAATAACAGTACGAACAAATAAAGACATAAATAATCAATATTTATTAATACCCGATCCATGTTTGGCCATCAGCAGAAGACTGGTCCATGCTTAGTTTCCGACTCAAGAAAAAAAACATGATGCCAGTCCATAAAAGTTGAAAATAAAATAAAATGTTGTGTTCTTCTTATTTGTTATTCTTGCATTATCATGTATAAAGTTGTTTCTTTGATTTTAGCTAATCAAAGACACATGGGTTTTTGAAAATATGGGTTTGGAAATTTTGTGAAATTACAGAGGTTGAGAGAACCCAACCAATAAAGATTTAGTGCCTCTCATCTTTGGACTCAATTTTACTCTTGAGAAAGTCGACAATATTTTCCATTTTGTCTTGCATTGCATCTTTCAGGAATAATAAGTCCACCAAGATTTAAGTGCTTCTTCATAAAACGTGATTATATTATGTGCTCTTACATACGCATTTGATTTGTGCCTTAGATGAAGATTGTGTGTGTGTTAGTTAGGGCTGTACTCAATGTATCGATACGGGGATATATCGTGACAAGCTCATTGGCAATACGCGTATCGTTACAAAGAGGTGTATCGGGATACGTATCAGCATACTTAAATTTATATAATTTACTCTTTGAACCTGGGCTGCAGCTTTAAAGCTGAATCTATTGAGCTGAACAATGACTTATTTGTAAGATACTTGTGTCTAACATAAAGATGAGTTAGAAAATACAATTCCTCTGCATTTGACACTTGATAGGTGACATATTAAGGAAATTATATCTGCATATACGTGTATCGGGATACGTATTGTATCGGAAGGCTCTTGGCAATACCCAGCCCTAGTGTTAGTGAACTTGAATCATTTAGTAAACAAACTGTACAACATCTGTTGTGTTTTTGATACACTCTGGAAGCTACCATGTGCTTTATATGATCCATTTATTAGGAGTGAGATGTCGATGTAACCACAGAGCTTACTGAACTATTGTAATCCCACTGCAGAACTCATCACTTCTGTCACTGTAATTGTACATGACACACAGTATGCAGGATCTGTGTCTCATTTCTCTGTGGTTAGAGTTAATACAAACCCCCGGTCGCTGTATTGTGAACTGCAAACTATTTCAATGTTTTCACATCCAGTTATGGAAAAACTTTAACTTGATTGTCATTTGTCTGCTCAAAATAACAATGCACTGCTTTCTTTTCTCGGTTGCTTTTAAGGCCTGGTCAGGGATGTTTAAATAAAAATAACACTGGAAAATAAACAATAGCATGCCATTAAAAGTGCTTTTTGTTATACAAATCATTAAAAACATGCTTGGACATATGATCAATAGGCTATTATATTTAAGCTTCTGATGTCCATTTTTTTTGCAACGTACTACCATGACAATAAGTAGTGTCACACACACACCACACACACAAAAGAAAAAAAAAAAAGGTTTTCTATGTTTTGTTGCCAGCTTCAACAACTAAAACTTGTTCTTTTTATACATGTTTACTTTACTAACACATTTGAAGTTTTTAAAAATATGCCCCTTTGACGTATAAGAAATGGACCCATTTGACACTGAGCAAAACATACCAATTTTACGTTTTTAAATGCACCAATTTGACTTCATGAACATGTAGCCATTTGACGGTTTCATAACGTACCCATTTGACGTTATGCAAAATGTGCGCATTTGACGTTTTTAAACATATGAACCTGACGGTGCTAAACGCGCACTGATTTGATGTTTTCCAAAACCTACTCGTTTTTAGTAATAACAATAATGTTGAACAGTAGTTACAGGTAGTAAACACTAAGCATAAAAATACATAAATAATAAGACAATTTTTTTAACCTCCTGAGACCCGAGGTTTTGTCTGGTGTGCATTTTATTTTTATTGTTGATATTTGGAGTTGTTAGGACCTACTAAGTATACTACCTAAACCAGGATTTTTGAACAGGAAGTAGTTTTTGCAAAAAAGCATGTCCTTGTATGAGGACAGTAGGTCTATCTTAACGTTAAGAAACATTCTTTGCTCTTTGAGACCAGAAGGTTCTAATTAGTATAAATTCAAAATTTCAGCTCAATACAATCAGTAGTTCTCTCAAAAATAAATGTCCTCATACGAGGACAGTGGGTCTTTATACAATGTTATATAGTCAGACTCCATTGGTCAAAAAATTATAAAACATTTTATTTGAAAATGTAAACATCAAAAATCATTCATAAAATGTTAACAGCTCTTTTTTTGGCAACCTTGAAACAACCTAACATGACAATTTCAAGGTTGGTAACCCTAAGCCTATGCAGCAATGAAACTGCAAAATTCTGTGTAAACCGTTTATTTCATTTATTTTAATTAATGAAAAAGGATTAAAAAGATGTAGAACAAATATTGTTAGAGTTTTATTTTATGGTAACAGTCTAAAAACAGTAGAAATCATTTTTAACCTGAACCTGGTCTAAGTTTGGGCTAAATGGAGCAGATCTTTATGCTCTCCACATCTATGATGTTTTTTTAATTTTTAGAGCTAGATGAGGACGAGCATGGATACAGGGAGACAAAACCAGAACCCAGAAACACTAGATTTCATTGTAACGCACTCAACAAATTGAAACAAATATAGCTAAAGTAAAAAACAGAATGGCCTTTCCCACAGTTTGTTTGTTTGTTTGTGGATGTGTGCGCGCAGGCCTCAAACGCTCGTGAGACAGGGACAGTGTGCAGAAGCTGACTGACAGGTATGAGATGATGATACATCAGAAATACATTTGTGTATTTTGGTTACAGTCTATGATGAAAAACACTGGCCCTGTCTCACCATCATTCTCAACATGTTGTTAACAGACACATTTCTGCAATTGTGGATGATGTGGTTGACCTTCATTCTCAGAGTCACTACCTTGAGCTGCATCAGATGGAGAACAATGCTCATGACAATTGCAGACAGCTCTGAGGTAGAGGACTTCTCAGGTGGGAAAGACTATGATAATGCTTTGAATCAAGTTACTCATCCATAATATCAGCATCTTGTGGAATAACTTCATTCAAAGCAGGACCATAGTCTTTCCCAGCTGAGAAGACTTTTACCTCAGAGCTATCTACAATTGTCATGAGCAATCGTTTCACTTTTGACAATGAAAGACTTCCTATGATGATGATGTGAAAATAAAATAACATCAAAATCTATAATATCTCAGAGATGCGTGACTATGATGGAGGCTAGCTAAATCAATTAAAACTATGCTAATATAATATTTTTTATTTTAATATACTGTTTAGAACTGTCAACCACATAAATAAGCATAGAATAACTACTTACAACTGTAATATCATCTAAATATTCCAAAGTTTAGCTGACCATATAGTAGAATAAATAGCAGTACATAGTCCCAGTGTCCTCAAACGAGTGCTTCACTTTACTGATGTCCCAGCCTGTTAGGACTACGAAAAGTTTTAAACTTTAAACCCCATATGAAGCTAGAGACAGTTTTTTACACAAATACATTGGTTTCATTTATAAAATTTTGATGGATTTTTTTCTGGGTCATTTTTATTCGGAGAAATCTTACAGAAGAATTTTGCTGACTTTGCCGCCATTTATTTTCTACTGACATTGGTGTAATTCTGTGATATGCCACAAGATGGCGTGGGCAGTGTCCCTAATGAGGCCAACAGGTAAAAGATTCATAGGAATAAATATCATTGTGCCATGAGGCATAAATGTAATGTCCTCATATGAGATCGCAGGGACTCAGGAGGTTAAATACTTAAAAAAATCATCAGCGGTTTGCCAACCGCCGTAAAACTCCAAAAAGAAGAAGAAACATCAGCGGTGTGTTACCTGTCTCACGCGGTCTAACGACAGGACACCTGGTTGCGGTGTCAATCCAGTTCCTGTACTGGGTTTTTTGTACGCGCAGACAGGGGCATTCCTTGGTTGCAATGAGCACATGGGTTCCAGATACTCTTGGGATTTTGTGCACTTTCACTCGGTTCTGCGAGAGAAAAGCCATGCCACTAGTTCAAGAGAAAGCTAAGCTAGCGAGCTAACAGCGCTAAGCTAACGGCTAATTGAGTGACTGCGTAATTGTATTACGCAGGCACTATTTGCTCTTGTAGTTCTTTATCTTTTATTATTATAGACAAATTTCGGCGATTTTCACAGGTCGCATTTTTGTGTCGATTTTTATCGTTCTAACTTTTTTGTGTTTGGTTTGTAGGTGTGATGATTGCTATTACTTTTGGTATTCGTAACTTTTGTAGTTTTGTAAAAATTAAAGCTCAATGTGGAATTTTTTCCTATCAATTATAATGGGAATATTTTGGCAGTTGTATTTTTTGTGTCTTTTGTCTTTTTGCAGCCATTTTTTTTGCAGCTTTGTATTTATTGCAGCTCTATCAGTTGTGGCTTTAATTGCAGTACTTGTATCTCTTGTAGTTTTGCAGTATTTGCAGTACTTTGTAGTACTTGTACTTTTTCCATTGACTTTAATAGAAAATGTTTTTGCTTTTACAAGTTTCACTTTTTTTGTGAATTTTCATTTTTCAGCTTTTTATATTCTGTATGACAAGGCGACTCCTCGCATTACTTTTGGTACTTCTACACATTGAAGTATTTGCAGTACTTGTACTTTGTAGTACTTTTACACTTTCCATTAATTTCTAATGGGAATTTTTTGGCAGTTGTGTTTTTTGTGTCTTTTGCTCTTTTGCAGCCAAGGTTTTGCAGCTTTGTATTTATTGCAGCTCTATCAGTTGTGGCTTTGCTTGTAGCACTTGTATCTCTTGTACTTTTGCAGTATTTGTAGTACTTTGTAGTACTTACACTTGTTCCATTGACTTTAATAGAAATGTTTTTGCTTTCACAAGTTCCATTTTTTTGTGAATTTAAATTTTTTTGCCTTTTTTATGTTCTATGTGACGGGTCGAGTCCTCGCATTACTTTTGGTACTTCTACACACTGTGGTATTTGCAGTACTTGTACTTTGTAGTACTTTTAGACTTTCCATTCATTTAAATAGAACTTTATTGGCTGAACCTTTTACAGGTTTGTAACTTTCTTTACATGTTAAACATTTGTTCAGTTTGTGAAGTTGTGTGAGTTATACTAACACTTGTACTACTTGTAATTTTTGAAGTAATTTGAAATACTTTGCAGTACTTTGTAGTACTTTTCATTTCCTATTCAAATGAATATGATTTTTTCATAAGTTGTTCTTTGAGCAGGTTTATACCTCTTCTGAAACCTCTGGTTTGTACTTTGTGTGTTTCACAGTCACTCAGGCCAGACTCCAGGACTAATGCAGTAAAACTACTACAGCAGAAATACAGGAAACCGTTTTCCAGATTTCCACAATAAAACCACTGGAAAACAACGTTTTTGGACTTTTCACAATAAAAAAACATGTAAAATAATGTTTTTGGGATTTTCACATAAAAGCACTGTAAAACAACGTTTTTGGACTTTTCACAATAAAAGCACTGTAAAACAACGTTTTTGGGATTTTCACAATAAAAGCACTGTAAAACAACGTTTTTGGGATTTTCACAATAAAAGCACTGTAAAACAACGTTTTTGGGATTTTCACAATAAAAGCACTGTAAAACAACGTTTTTGGACTTTTCACAATAAAAGCACTGTAAAACAATGTTTTTGGGATTTTCACAGTGAAAGCACTGTAAAATAACGTTTTTGGACTTTTCACAATAAAAGCACTGTAAAACAACGTTTTTGGACTTTTCACAATAAAAGCACTGTAAAACAACGTTTTTGGACTTTTTACAATAAAGCACTGTAAAACAACGTTTTTGGACTTTTACAATAAAGCACTGTAAAACAACGTTATTAAGATTTTACAATAAAAGCACTGTAAAACAACATTATTGAGATTTTCACAATAAAAGCACTGTAAAACAACGTTTTTAGACGTTTCACAATAAAAGCACTGTAAAACAACGTTTTTGGACTTTTCACAATAAAAGCACTGTAAAACAACGTTTTTGGACTTTTCACAATAAAAGCACTGTAAAACAACGTTTTGGACTTTTTACAATAAAAGCACTGTAAAATAACGTTTTTGGACTTTTCACAGTAAAAGCACTGTAAAACAATGTTTTTGGGATTTTCACAATAAAAGCACAGTAAAACTACGTTTTTGGACTTTTCACAATAAAAGCACTGTAAAACCACGTTTTTGGACTTTTCACAATAAAAGCACTGTAAAACTACATTTTTTGACTTTTCACAATAAAAGCACTGTAAAACAAAACGCAAAAACCTTATTGCATCTCTAGTTTCAGATTTTGTTTATATATTTGTAACTTTTGTAGTTTTTGTAAAAATTAAAGCTCAATATAGAACTTTTACTGTTAATTATAATGGGAATATTCTGTCAGTTGTATTTTTTTTTCTTTTGTACTTTTGCAGGCAATTTCTTGCAGCTTTGTTTTTATTGCAGCTGTATCAGTTTTGGTTTTATTTGCAGTACTTGTATTTCTTGTACTTTTACAGTATTATTTAATTTTTACAGTCAAATATCTGTTATTTCTGAATGATTGTTGCTGATACTTTTTAATGTACTGTTTCGTTTATTTTTAGTTTGAGTCTTAGGTGATTTTTCAGTTTCTGCTTGTTGTAGCGGAGTTTGTGTCAAACCCCTTCGCATCAAAAGCAGTCACTCGCAATGGCTTCAGCCATTGCATAAGTATCTAGTTGTATTTTGTTTTCAGCAGCAGCAGTTGAACAGCTACCTCAAGTTCGTCCGCTTGATCTCAGCATGTCCCAGGTGTGTACTTTGTCCTTTTACCAGCTGTAGCCATGTATTAGTTGGTTTAATAAATGAAACTAGAAAATAGATGCGATTAACCTAATGTTAGCCAACGTTAGTGTTAGCTAAATGAGACTTTTTCCAAAACGTTTTATTCAAGTGCAATGTAGATTATTTTAGTAAGATTACAATCTGTCTGTTTTTTTTATTTTGGAGAAAAGAAAAATCATAGACATGAAATAACGCATAAAATGTTACTTTTTTAAAACAGTGTGTCACTTCTGTATTTGCCGACACACGGTGGCGCACTTTACCTGTTTCATTAGTACCTCACTGTCCTGGATTTTCATGCAGTTATGCATAAGCCCCAGTTGACAGATACCACGTTATCAGATGTGTCTAGCCCTGTGGATGTGGCGAGTTTAGTGATGATATCATCGAGTGTTTTGGGCTTGTAGAGCTGCTTAAAGCCCAATAGTAAACCTGTTATCTCCACACCATCTAGATCTGGCTTAACACATACAAATGAGTCCCATTAATACGACTGACAGATTTACAGCAGCAGCTGGTTAGTCAGGTGCATAAGCTAGTCCATAAAATAATCCCTCTAATGACGCAATTATTAGCCTAATAAATCGTACAAAAGCGTATACTTTTCTCACTTTTACTGATAAGTTGTAATTTACTGCCAATTACTTTGGTTGCATTTCCCGACTTCCCTTATTGTGTTCACCAGGGGTCACTATTGCTCCACAGTTAAACCGCCACTTGCCGTTTCTTAAAAAGCAAAGTAAAAATATTGTATAACTCGAGTTTTGCTGTCATGCACAGAAATATGACAGAATGCTGGTTTTCTTAGTCTGACTTGACAGTCCTAATGTGTGGTGTTTTCTTATGTGGTCAAAGTGGATCATTTTAGTAAATGAAAACAGCAGAAGTGTCAGTATTGTATTTGACACTACAAAGAGGACCCTCACTGAGACAAACACAGAACATGTTTATTGGACATTCTGTGGCTTGTTCACATCTTTATAAAATGGTTTTCACAATTTCATACAAAATAAAGTCACATGGCTAGGCGGCAATAGCCAAAACCTGCCTCATTTAGACCCGCTTTATTCACTGTAGAAATTAAATAAAGTATTTGTCCAATAATTTTAGTAAACTTGCTTATATTTGCATTTTGGATTATATATTATCGTGAGTGTGATGTGGTGAATATAAAGTGCTTTTGTTTTTTTTTAGGTTACAAACCAGAACTTTTGACCATGTGAATGAAGTCAAGATCTTCTCATGGTAAGAAGAAGAGACAATTTCCTCAGGTCTTGGCCCAGTTCCAGCTGTTTTTCTTTCATAGAAAGGCTTTTTATTCAAAATAATGAGTACCTTTATTTATTCTTTATATTGATTAACTCTTAAATCATTTATTATTTATTTATTTATTTATTTATTTACAAACAAATGATCACATGTTTAGCTCCACACTAGGTATAAATTGCAGAGAACAAATGCAACATCTGAAATTAGGTTAAAAATGTGTATAAAAAAAAAAATAAATAAAAAAAATAAACAAGGAACACAGTCTAACCTCACAAGTAAATTTTCTCAGTTGGAGATATTCATTTGTTCTTGTCTTATTTTTTAACAGAAGCAATATGCATTGTCTTTCCAACCATCACTTTCCTTTAAAGCCTCAGTAACATGACCTCTAATGTCATGTTAGGATACAGTTGAGTAATAGGATAGAGTCTACTCTTGATACAAATGCGTGGCATCTACAGGTGGTTGAACAAGGAGAGTATGCTATTCTCATTTATCTTTTTCACAGTTAGCCTGAAATGCCTCACTCTTGTTCCTCAAGTTGTTTTTCTCGTTTGGTGCCTTGTGGCTCTTTACTGTGGTTTCTACACAGGCATAAATTTGGCTCCTTCAAGTCCTCATACCAGTGTCTTTGTCTTTGCATGCAGACAGACTTCAGGGGCTCTACTGCCTGTAAGAGTTTGATGATTTGGATCTGGCACACAACACAGAGGTAGCGGCCTCCATGTTGACTTATGCTGCAGGTGCTTTGACACGCTCCATAGACAAATTTTACACAAGTGTGACACAGAGCGGGTTGCAGTGTAAACACCTTAAGAGGAGATGTCATCGGTGATCCAGTGATAAAGGCATTCCCCCGCCTCACGCACACACAAGCCCGCTGTGTGTCGTCCTGCTGGACACGCTCGCCTTCAGCTCATGTCAGGCGCAGGCGGCCTCAGAGGACCTGGATCAATAGCTTAGGTTTTTTATGATCAAAATAATGTTGCTCAGTGGATCTTGTTTTATTTATGTTAAATGGCTCTGCAGCCTGCACCCTTTTGTCATTTGTTTCTGCTGGGTGGTTATGCAATGATTGTGGTTGTTTATGCTATAGATTGGGCATTCCCATATCTTTTGAGAAGCAGGTCATACAAATGAAACTTACTAGTGTCTGACCTAGATTAACACATTTTACAATTGCATCACAGTGTGAGTGTATTGTATGTGATAAAAGCAGTTTTTTTTACATAAACCTATGTATATTTACTTCATGTTTTTTAAAATAATTTTTACCATTTGATGATTGAAATAAAAACGTTCAGCTAAACATTCCTTACATGTGCTGATACATGAGATTAACTTAATCATCTCATGTAGTTTAGGTTCAGAGCTCTTAACCTCTCTGAACCTAACTCTAAGGTTATGTAGTTGTCACGGGCAGGTTAAACCAGGTTGTTTGCTGTGTTTTTTGTTGCAAACATTTAAAAAGATTCCTTGTTTTCTTGGCTGTTAGCCTGTTTGAGTTCACATGTTTGTCAAATGTCAAACGTTGACTAACCTGGGAATCCCATTGGGAAGCCCATATTGCGTTTGTTCAAAGTATGTCAAACATTTAAACTGGGAGTGTGTCGTAGAGCTGCGTTACAAATATATCTCTGTTCTACTTTATTTACACTCAGATGGTGGTGTAACATGATTTTAATTAAAGACAGGGTAGAGTGTGGTTAGAAGCGTCTCATTGTGTATCCTCTCCTGGGCAGAGCCTCTTCTCCCCTGAGGTGCCCTGTTAGTAATGGACTTGTTTGCTGGGCTTTTGTGGCTTCACGGACACTTTCTGAAGGGCCCTTGGTGAGTTCCCTACGGTCAGAAGTGCACTGCTTACTTTGTCGTCAGGCCAATCGACTTTTTTCATTTCCAAAACCCTCAGAGGTTCAAAAGCCAAGTGCATAATTGCTCCTTAAATCAATCTGCAAATTCTGCGGTATCCGTTCTGCACCAGTCGGATAAATTATTCGCTGTATGTCTTTACAGTGAGTGAAAATCTAACGCGGAGAAACGGTACACTACAATCACACAAGATACATTCAATTACAGGCTTGAGGTTTCCATACATGTCCTATTAGGCTAAGTAAATCGTGCCCTATTTGTCCAAACATTACAGCTATCATTGTGTTTTTGCGGTCCCAAAACGATGGGACCGACCACACAACTTGCAATTTTCTTTCTGCACAATTATTCGCCACAAACTCTGAACTTTCTGTTTCATTTTTCTCGTTGCTTGCTAGGTTTAGATCTTAAAGGGAGAGTATTCTGAAGACCAACGCTTGTCAACCTGGTGTTTCCTCAGCACTGGTTTATTAAAAGTTATTGAAAGTTTTATAAAGGATCTATACTGTAAAAATCAAGATGCAGAGGGAAATAACATTGATAAGCGACATAAGAAATATTTGAACACATTTGTATGGCTGCAAAAAGTAATAATTTAAGCGCAACAAATCATTTATCCCAATAGTCGTCTATTTTAGTAATCAATGTTTGTTTATTTAGTTGTACTCAAATTACAAGTCTGAAAAGTGTTGAGAGAAGAGGTTTTAGAAAAGTAATAACGTTAAAATGACACTAGACATATGTAAAAATGCCTTTAATGGTAAAAAAGTAGTTTCATTTAAATATCTGATCAAGTTCAAATGTCACAAACAACATATTACCTTGAGTTTTGCAGACTTGAGTAAAATTTTAAGAAAATGATCTGCCAGTGTCATGGAAACAAGACTTTTTGTACTTAAAATAAGAAAACACATCTTTTCTTAAAAAAAAACTCAATAACTTGAAGTAGAAATAAAATGTCGCCTAAATAAAGAAAGATAATATGTACTACGGTAAATTCAAGAATTTGAACTCGCCTAAGATTATTTAGTCATTAAAAAATCTTCATGTCTTTCAATCTTTTCATCCAAACATAGCTGCAATTTTTTTTTTTGAACTCTCTCATCCTAAAGGCACTGTGTACTTTCTGGTGGTGAAAATCTTACATAATAAGTAAATTGGAATTAAAAATGCTTTTGGACTTCTGATGGAGATGAATACATTTATGCCATAATATGAAAAAAATCAGCAAAGAAACACTTTCTGCAAAACAGACGTTTCGGCCTCACCAAGCCAAATATGACTATTTGTGCCATGCAAGCCCTTAAAGTAAAAAAGCAGATTTTATTAATTATTTAGTGTAGAAAGAAATGTAAATGACAAAAATATGCATTTTTCAAGTTTATTTTGGCTAAAAGTTGCACAGTGCACTTAATCTGCAGTTTGATTTATCATTACAGACTTTGCGTTTTATGCTTGTTCTATGACTTTGGCTGCAGCACAAGCTTTATAAAGTGGTTGTTTGTTTGTCAATATGAACTATATGAATGTCTTTATGACGCTATGAAATAATTGTTTTTGGATCTAAATACAACCAAGTGCCATTACTTTGTGTGAAGGAGACGCGTTGCTTTTAAAATTAAAATAAGAAATTAGTCCACAAAGTATCGGCATCGACCAAAGAAAGCAACCATATCAGTCGATCTCTATTGAAGTTACTAAATTCTTACCTGATTACAATTTTTGATGACCCCACCTTTACAAGAGGCGGGGCTTATAAGTTTATAGTTTTGAACAAGAAGTCAACGAACCCCTTCTCTGTTAGTAAGATGTTTTGGATCAGTTTTGTGGTTTGCAATACTTATCTTCATTATTATTATTATGAGTACCTAAAAAAAGCATACGTTTTGTCCGCTCTTGTCCATGCACACTTTGATACCACAACTCTTCTTAAGCCCTAAGCTCCCTTCTTTCTTTCTCTCTCTCTCTTCTTCTGTCTCCTCACTCCTCCTTCCTCACTTCCTCTCCTCTCCTCAGCGCTGTATTTGCAGGCAGCTTTAGTGCCAGACACCCTGAGGCAGCGGTAGCGCCAGTGAGTCTTCCCACCTCTGTTTTTGTGGCTGGAGATGACATGTCGAAGCTTTGAAGGCTGGAGGAAAGGGAGGGAGCGAGGGAGGAGACGGGAACCCAGCGAGAAGGAGGAGGAGGAGGGAGCACATCAGTCGGAGCGCTCAGAATGTCATGTGGTCCACAGTCCGCCCAGCTCTGCTCCTTCTGCCGCTGCCGCTGCTGCTGCTGGTGGAGATGTGGGCTGGAGGAATGGAGACAGGAAGCACACAATCGACCCCTCCCTACCTACACTGCCCTTCCCCTCTCCCCACTCTCCTTCTTCACTAATGAGCCCCTCCTCCATAACCTGTTGCCATGGAGTTCTGTGAGTGACAGCTTTCACACTAACAAACTTTTTTTTTTTCTATAATTTTTTATTTAAAAAAAATCCTTCTCAAAAAAGTAATTGTAAAAAACTTTAATGGGAAAAATCAGACCTCTACACAATTATCTAGATCAGTGGTGTCAAACTATTTTGACTAAAGGCCATCAAAGAGGTGGTTTTAACTTAGGGCTGGGCGATTTGGGGAAAAATATAATCAAGATTATTTTTTCTTATATTGAGCGATCTTGAGTTTTGATTTTGTTTAATCTTTCCAAAAACAATTAAAAAATTGGTTGTACTAAAATCTAACTTGCAGTATGCAGAGAATTCAGTTTTATTTAGTTTTACTCAGCAAAAAAACATTACATTTCAACTTCTCCTGTTAGCTGATAGCTGCTGATTAGAGCAGCTATCAGCTGTTAAATACTTAATATACATACAGTATGTCTAAGTCTGAAAAATGAATCACTCATTAAGTTTCAGACAAATCATTCCATTATTTCTGTTTTTAAAAGAAGCTCCAAATAATCTTTATACTGTACGACTTTGAGGACTGTATGAAATGATGTGGCGGGCCTTGTGTTTGACACATGTGATCTAGACAGTGGGGCTCACCGGTCAAACTTGTTCACACAAAAAAACAAAATCTGCGTACAACTGGTGCACTGATCAAAGTAGTTTGGGCACCCCTGATCTAGATATTTTAACATGTACCTTTCCAACTTATAGTAAGAGAGTCGTATGAGTCACTGTATGACTCATTACATAGGCAAGCATTAGCGAGCTGACAATAATGATTACATTTATTATTACATTACATTACATTTGTTTTTATTCAAACGTTACGCTTCCAGTTACTCCTACTTGAGAACTTTCTCCCACAAACTCAAGTTATTTCTTGAGCCTCTTCACTTTTACTTGAGTAATATTAGTTAGAAGCAACTTTGCTTTTACTCGAGTACAACCCTCATACACATACTTAGAGGTTTTTGCCTTATTTATTTGTGCATTCTAGTAGTAGAACACAGTCTGAATCCAGAGCCTGAAGATAAACTAGCATAAACAGGCTAACTATCTGTTCTGTCTCATTTACCTTATTGTTTTAAGCTACAGCAGCACGTAAACAGACTTAAGTCTCGCTTGTTTATCTGCGATGTTAGCAAGCTTTTATTATGTCTTTTCATTGTTGACCTGTATCTGTAATCACTGGGCCTATCCACATGAAACAAAAACTGGCGCAAAGTTAAACATCTTCTCTGTCTGCACAAAAAGAACGTAGTATCATTATTCAACCCAAAGAACTCACCTAGTATAGATTTTTGCATTGGAACACAGCATTTTTTGGAAAACTATATCATTTTTACTTTGGTAGCTGTCATTTAAACCATAATTCGGCCAGTCTCCACACTTTCTTAACAAACCGTAGCTTGCATTAAAAAGCTAAGTCTTCTTGAATTCTTACACACGCAGCCTTACTTGCTTATGTCATCTTTATCCTCCTCTCTCTCTCTCTCTCTCTCCATTATATTTCCTGAAGCGTTTCCCTTGTGTCATCCCGGAGCCACAGGCCAGTCTGCCCATCATTACTCACTGTGAGCTCAAGTGCGATGAGGTGTGTAAAACGCACTAGACAAAACATGTTTCCAAAAGCACCACCGCGTCCAAAACCACAATATTTTCCAATCCATAAAGACCCAAGCCCATTGGAACTTCTGCTGCCGCCAAACTTTCTGCTCCCAACATTTCAGAGCCGTATTGTTGTATAGTTTGAACAAAAGCTAAAGTATGTTATAGGGTCATAAAAGATCTCGCTGTTTATATTTCCTCTGGGGAGTTTGTGTACTAATTTGTGTAGCGGGATTAGCGTTAAGCCAGACAGGATGGGGCCACAGCGACAGCATCAAACGTAGTCCTCAGATCTTATGTCTATGTACGAGGAAGTCTGGCTTGGTCGGACAGAACACCTGACGCACGGTGGATTCTCGGCACATAAAACCATGAAAGGAAGACGGCGGGGTATAAAAGTTTCCGCTATCTTTGATACAGGGCTCCGATTGTGCTTTAACCAGACCTACCTGTTCCATGCGGTGGCCTTCTCACCTGTTTCAAACGCGACTTTGTACTTTCTGTGGTAGTAAAAGTACTTCAAGGTGTCAGAGAGTACACTTTTATGTTTATTAGGAGTTTCTACTAATCATTTCATTTTTGCTAAATAATTTTAAAGGTAAATCTACAACACCCGTGTAGCAAACACGTCATTGTCACTATTTCATGTGGTGAACAAAGATTTTTGACGTAAAGACAGCATTTTAATAAATATATGGAATAAAGAGGCGGCATGGGAAAATCTGCTCAAGTTTCTCTTTGATCTGATGATATATCAAAACCAAGCAGTTTTTTACAAGACTAAATAAGAATAGTTTAATGGGAAAACAACCATTAATACATAACAATGTACTAAACATTGTATTTTTTTGTAAATAAATCCTGATATTCTAAAAACAAGACTATGACAAATTTGGACCCCAAGACATGACCAGATTAACTGATGAAGTGACTAAGGACCTATAACCTTAAAATTGACAGTGCCATTTTTTGTAGTTTTGACTGAACCTGAGCTATACATTTATTCTTCGACAGTTTTTGGTCAAGCATTTGCTCCTGGAAAATAGGTTAGGAGAACAAAAACTTGACTATCATTTTTATGTCCCACAGACAAAAAAAAAAAAAAAAAATTAAATTTGAGGTGGTACATAACTGTTTTGTTTAAGCTGCATCTTCTAGTAGTAAATTGCAAGCAAAACACAGAGTAAATATATTGTTTTGTGTTTAAACTCACAATTTAACACTGGGGATGTAACTATATGCAAATCTCACGATACGATATGTTTTTGATATGAAACTCACAATACAATATTTATCACGACAATACAATATTTCTTTCTGTAAGCAAGGAATCTTTTGAGATGTGTATTCAGTAATCTGTATCAGTGATTAATATAAGCATATATTTAATTACCTTATACATTTTATGACAAAGTACAATGGCATTAGGTAACAGTCAGCCTGAAAACCTCTACGTATACCTCTATATTGTGATTTTTAAATAATTTGAGTGTGAACCTGTCATAGAAACCCATAAGCAGAACAAAACTATTTAAATCTAATGTAAAGTAGTGTAGTTTTTCCATCACAGCGAGCCTACACAAACAAATCCTTGTGTGTGCCTGAATAAGATTAAGATTGTTGACTGCGCCGCCTCTTTGGCTGCGGTGAGATCACTATGACAGAGTATTTGTGTTTGCGGGGCTTCCACAGTAGGCCGGCAGCGCAGCCCGGTTTAATATTTTGAATCACGGCGACGTCAAGAAGGTGGCGATTACAGGGTTCTGCGCCAATAACACACACTATTATGCAGACAAGGTGTTATTAAGTTACTGATGTCAGGTGAACTGTCAGAGCGGGACAGAGGGATGTGAGTGCTCCTTCAGCAGCTTTGAGACGGGAACAAGTGACTAACACTGCCACAACAAAACACACTTTTCACTGCTGGACATGTTTTCTTTTCAACAACATTTGTTTTTTTATAAAGCAAAAAATAAGTAAATTAATGTAGGGTGGTGCAATTAAAGTTCTATTTCAATTGATTTTGATTACGTTTTTTTGAAGAAGGAAATAGAGCGACTGAGGTTGTCTTTATGCCATGACAAGATCGCAAACCCATCACAGTGAAAACCAATAATCTACCACGTATTTCTTATTATTCAGATTTTAAGGCTAAGGACTGTCACACAAATTATTCCAAGACCGTGGTGCTGTAGTAAAAAAAAACAACGTTTTTTTAGTCTGTGGAGCACCAAGGCACAGTAAAAAGTCGATAAGGTCAGAATATAAACCAACAGTGAGGTGATTACTAAGATTACCTGGTAGCTTCCTCCAAGTTTCTTTGTAGAGAAAATACAGCACCAATGCCTTTTCCACAAGTTGTTAGAGACGTCCAATAATTCAAATCATAGTGCAGGGATGAGTGAGGGACATAGTTGAATTTTTTTGTGCTACAATGAATCAAAAAAGATGCGTCTTACAAAATTCAGCATCCCTTTCAATTCTAGACCTCTGGTCTAGAATTACGTGATGGCTTAAATTCAGCACCCATTTAAAGTGCGTATGACAGGTTAGACAAAATTTTTAGTAAAAATTGTAAATATGGTTATGATAAACATTTCATTAACATTTAGCTTGTTTTGAAGGTGTTTTTAGTCGCAGTAAATGACATATGTGAAGGGAAATCCACAAATTTTACTTAGCACATTGTAAATCTGGGCCAAAGTCGACATAAATAACACTGGAATGAACATGTGACAAATTGTTATAAATTATAACACTTTATTGTGTTAAATGATTGCTTTGACTCCGGAAAAATGTGTCAGTTGTGTAAAATGTCTTTGCATTTTGGCGCTTTTGATGACACGTGGAGACGAGAACTTAAATTTCTTCCTGTAATTTTCTAATTTTATTTGTAATTTCTTCATAAATTGCAACTTAACTGCTGTAAAACTGTGATAGTATTTAGCACTAAGACTATCACACCAAACTAAGTAAACAAACAAAAAAAAGTTATAATCTGTCATGTGGGCTTTAACTTTTTAGGAGAGTCACTCTTTGTGGAGAAAATCCAAATTTAAAATCCAGTTGGCTCCACAAACCCAATTCAAGCCATTTTAGACTGAAAATCGTAATAATCAAATTTTGCTATATAATAATGGTATCAAAGAATTCAGAATTTTTTATATTTGCGTTCCTTTAATCATCAACAGGTAGCCAGTTCTGTATTCTTTTCTTAAGGTATGGCAGTTTGATCTAGCAAAAGTTGACTCAGATAGCCAACAATCAGAATGCTCTCTAGTCTATCATACGGACTTTAAAGTAATGTTAGGATCTGGGATAACTTTCCAAATTTGGATTAACTTAATTCTTCAAATCTGGTGTAATAAATCTCCCAATCTTCCTCTTCACACATCATTCCCATTACGCTCTGCTATTACATGCCGCTGCTTACAGTAAACAGTAACATAATCCCATCATTGTTACAGTAGTCCTCCTCTTTTTCTTTCACTTTCAAGCACAGAACTCCACTGTGAGAACTCTTGCTATTACACAAATATGTTTAAAGCATTAACAAAATTCTCACAACCGCAAACGGCAATGAGCACATAAATTCTGACTGCCCCTTTCTCTCTCTCTCTCTTTCTTTTTTTTTTTTTTTTTTTTCAGCGTTCCTGCCTCTCCGTCTCTCCTAGCGTCTAAACTTTCCGTGCCTGGCCTCCCTACTGCTGAGAGTGCTGTTCATGGAAGCCGCAGTGTATTTTGAAGCAAGGTCGGGAGAACGCTGGCGACTCCGAAAGCGGCCCAGTGTTCCAGGACGAGGTCTGCTTTTGGCACGGGCTCCTGACCAGTGAGGTCTAGCGAAGCCGCAGCCACTACTGTGTGTGTAGACGTGAGCCAGGAGAGGCACATGGGCTGCTGTGTGAACATATTTAACCCTCCTCCACTGCCGTATAGAAGAAATACTCATTTACAGGCTCTCCCACATAGAAACAGTGCGATCGGTGAGTCAGGCAAACCACAGTTTCTGTTGGTTTTCGTTTGTTCTCCGCAGTCTTCATAGCCCATCGAGTGTGCTTCCAAAAATGTTCACGTCAAGTTTAGCAGAGTTGGTGCTGCAGTACTTGAAAATGCTGGAATTTAACTGTTATTTCCAAGAAAGCAAAGGTGCTTCAAATTTGGAAAAAAGATTAAATTTAAAGTCGATATGATAGATGGGATGTGACAATATATCGCCGTCATCGCCTGATGATATTAAACAGCATGACTTAATGTCAGAACATTAACACACATTTTATGCAAAAAACAAACAAACAACAACATAAAATTCTAGCTATTTTAATACGCAAACAAAAAAACCAAGACCTTATAGCTCATATGATGAGAGAGCAATTTAGTCGGAAGAAAAGGAATTACTGAATGACAATAATGATTGGAAAATATCTTTTAGGTTTGTTAGCATATCTCAATATATTTGACCCTCTGTAATATTGTGATATCGTGATAAATATCGTATCATGAGCTTCAAATTGAAAAAATATTCAGGAGATTTGCATATTGTTATATCCCTTTTAAAAGATTATAATATACTTATAAAAATCAAAGAAAATTTTGTAATTTTCCTCAGTTTTGAAACTTGATTGGAAATTACATTTATGTGTATTTATCCCCTTTCCCCCTTTATTCTTACTTGTGACTGTTCAACAAAAACTCCTTGTCATTACTTCTAACATCAGTAAGAAAATATCCTCAATGAAAGGCTGCTATGAAGAGGCGGGACTTATCAGTTTTGCAGTTTTGAACAGGAAGTCGATAAACCTCTTTCGAAGTTGTTTCTGATCAGTTTTGTAGCTATTAGATTAAGATTGTAGGATTGTAAATTTACATAAAGTGAAATATTGCTTAAAGATGCACTATGTAACTTTTCCAGCATATATTTGAGTATTTGTTTTGTTGTGGGTGGTTTTATTGTTCAGCAATAGGTCGAAAGACATTTTAACAACAACTGGGTCACGTCTCCCTAGATCTGCTAAAAAACCTGATAAAATACATACAATTTTCTGAAAGCTCGAGCATCGGCTGCAAGACTTACTCAAACATGATATCTAAATACAACTCTGAGAAAAATAATGATAACTAATATCACATGGTTAAAATCTCATAAAAGTGGATTCTAGAGTTTCCTCTTTAACTTAGCCTTTAAAATTGACACAGTTATTATTTTTAGTTCTTGCCTAATCTTGACATCCCTATTCGCGATTCAGGGAAGGCGCCTAATTGCTTCCATACCTTGACACTGGTGAAGTAATCTCAGAATGACAAAATCTGACGCGCTCCGATTTCATATTTTTCCATTTTCTTTCACCGAAATCCTTCACACTTAAGAAGTGTACTGTATTTTGGTTGAGATAGTTTTACGGGCTTGGGTACGGACCGCATATGAAACGCTCACATTCGATTAACACATATGGATCTGACATTAATCCCAGAGTTCCTTTAACTGTGTCAGTGGAAAGCCATCCGTCTGTCTTCATCCCGAGTTGGAATATCCAGCCGGGGTCTGAATGTCTAGGACGCAACACGCAAAACCACAGAAAATATAAATAAATGGCTGTGTTTCTCTCTCCTCTTTTGTCTGGTCGAGGCGCTCTGTGGAAAGGCTGCCAAAGTGGAGCATCTACAGCCCTCTGAGTCCGACAGCTCAGCCCAAGGCCAAACCACAGGAAAAGGAAGCAAGAGGTCCTCAGTGAAGGGCCCATAAAATACTGTCCTGGTTTAGAAATGGCCGACATGAATGGCACCAGTCAGTGGCTCCACTACAAACAAAGACTTTGATGGAGAGACATGGGCCGTATACTTTTCAGACTTTAGTCATCCAAACCTCATGTTTAACTGTTCTTCATGCTTCATTTCCATTTCCTTTAAAGCAGCAAAATGACTTTTTAAAACTATTGTGCATTATGTAACGTCAAAACAAACAGGAGCCTTTACGGCAAACAAAACTAAACTGGCTGGTGATGAATCTGAATCACACCTGGTTGAGCACATTCCAAGTTTAGGACACAATAACTCAAGTAATTGTATAAGCAACACATTAATATTCTTTTTTAAAGAAAAACATTTAAGTATTTTAGAAGTAAAAAGTGAAAAGATTCCCTATTGACTCTGAGAAATGCTCAAATGTGTGCTGATTTGTCTTCAGGAGTAGCTGTTCAAATTCATTTTTTAAAAGGGACCTATGGTGTTTTTTCTGTGTATTGAGGAATACACTTTATACACAAGTGGATCATTAATCTATATTTAGTTATTTTGTAAAACACTAAGTTGATGTAAAACAACAACTGAAATAAAAAGAGGTCAGTTACTTCCTGTGCAAACCTGCAAAACTGATAAGCTCCGCTTCCTCATTGTAAGATTTTAATGTAACAAGCAGCAAATGTTAAATGTGTTATTTTTATTGTTGTAAAGTGGCATTGTGACTATTGAACCATGCATGCTTTTTTATGAATATTCGGAATAATCACAACTACATACAGAAAAGTGGGCTGGGATAGGTGGTAGGTGAAGACAGCTTTCTGAACACTCATTCTTCAGCTGCAGGACAATACAAGATTATGCAAACATGCAGGAATTATTCTTAGTAAATTTTGAGTAAACTAATGATGAGAGACTGCAGTTATAACAAGGTTTAAACTTGGAAAATTAGATTTTACACAATAGGTCTCCTTTAATGTTTATGTAATACTTTGTTTTGCTCCAAGTAAAAAAACAAAAAAACAAAAAAAAAAAAAAAAAAAAAAAAAAAAAAACTAGGCAAACAGTTTTGCTTTGTACTTTGTTGTAATCATCATTATCCAGGGTAGCTTGCCTTACCCCCCTCCTGTGTTTAAACTTCTTAAAACTATAATCCACACAAGATTTATTGAAATTGAGTTGTCAGAGAACAGAGAGTGCTGTACCAGTGTTTACTGTCTGAAAAACAAACAAGACTAGTTGATTAAAAAAAAACTTGCGTTCAAGAGAGCAAGCTCGGTCTAAAAACATAAACAACTCACTTCCTCTTTAAAAGGCAATTTATTAATTATTATACAAAACAGATTTTAAATCACATAATTACAAATTTAATATCTATTAAAATGAAACAAATTAGAAAACAGGATTTTTTTTTATGTATCACCCAAACCTAAACGTTTTAAATTTTACTACTTAAGCTTCAAAGCTGCCGAACTAAAATGTCTCCAATACAAACGAAGTTTTTTCTGAACCCTTTGAAGTTTGGCTAGTTTTTTGTGAAGCTGAGATGTAGTTTTTAATTATAAGTGAGAATGAGATCAGACGGACAGAAAACCAATCAGAATTTAATTTAATTTACACCTGATTTTACTTTGGTAACTATAGGGAGAAGTCAACATGATATCTGTGGCAAGGGCCTGAAGCACCAGCCCACATATTTTGGGTTCTGACAAGTCATTTTCACAAGGTGAGGATAATTTAATTTTGGGTTATTTTTTTCCATAGGTAGGTTCTGAGTCTGATTAAAATGTTTGATTTAGCTATAAAAAAAGGGAGTTACAACTTTCTTTTTATCTTTCGCATGCACAGGAGCTGAATAGTTTACTTTTATCAGATGACTGACATGAAGGTACTAATTAAGAAAAAAGTTGGAGGGCTCTTGTGCGGGCCCTCGGAATTTTAAGTGGTCACATTTTTTGCATGTTGTGTTCCATGACAGCTCCCAAACTCCTTGACTCCCAGTGAACCTCCGCACACTGTACCTGCAGTGGTGGGAAGGCCTTTACATGAAACTGAACTGATCTGTGGTTTGGGTGGTAAGGGCCGCGTCCATCTTAATGTTTTTCCATTTCTCACTCTGTGGAGGCCGGCCCTGCCAACAAACACATACATATAAAATACAAACCAATGTCACAAACGCTTAGACTCAAACCTCCTCCACAAACATCCTCTCTTCTCCCGCCCTCTGTCCCACTACACTTCCACCAAATGCATCTGAACACGTTCTTAATGATAGCTCTTCTGTCATAGTGTAGTAGCTTATATATATGTAGAAGAGGAGGAAGTGCATGTATGTACAGCTGAATGCATGGCTGTGTCTTGTATATGCAGTTGCAGTAGGTGTGTGCGAGCCATCTGGACACCCCCCGGGCCGTGGCGTGGTCGCTCTGAAGTGCCGAGAGCCGTGGCCGTTGTGGTTACCCGTGGCGACTGGAGGCTTGCACTGCAGCACTTGCATCCCGGGCAGCCGACCTCAGAAAAGGAAATTTGGGTCGTTCAAATGGTGGGGTTGCTCCGGAGCTATTTCCAGAGCGCTCTACCGGTCGAGCGCCACCCACGATATTCCATATGAGAACCAGTGTGTGCGGTGCCTGCGGTGCCTGTGTGAGTGGAGGGGGTTGCAGTTTGTGTGTGTGTGTGGATATACAAATGATTTTATGGGGAAAAGCAGGGTTTAGATTTACTGAAGCTCTACTGGAGACTTGTGTGTTTCTATGGAGCATAAGCACAGAAGGCGAGCTAGTCAGAAAATTCTTCAACAGAAAGATACTGGTTTTCTTTATCAGTTTCCCTATTTAGTCGTAGTCGTGCTTTTAATTCTCTTACAACAATTAAATTTAGTTTTAATTGTTTTAACAGAGTTGGACTAACACATTAAGTTATAAACGTATTATATATTGCAATAATATCGATCTTGCACTGTTTAACAGCCATTCAGTATTCCAATAATTTCCAATATTGTGCAGCCTTACTACCAAATTTCATCTCTTGGAATTCAACTCTGTTCCAGTTACATAATTTAATGAAAATATACTTTAAATCATTTATTAATTTTGCGCAATATTCATCTAAAAAGACCTATTTGTTTGAACAGGAAGAATGAACCTGTTCACCTCGAGAGACAGAGAGCGACAGAGAGAGCTGATAAACTGCTTGTAGTGAAATTTCCGCAGTGACTATTTTAACTTTTGAAAGACTTGCATACAGAAGAGATATGTGTATTTTGGATAAGGAAGATGTCTGCGCTTTTCTTTCAATTTCTCGGCTACTTTTCAGTTAAGGTCTTTTGACCAATCAGATTAAATATTGCCAGCCATGATATTTCGTTTTTTCTCTCTATTCAGAGTAATCACAGGTGAAAGTAGGTCCGTCTGAGCACTCGAGACTAGAGGAATTCAATATATTGAATTTTAGATAATGTTGTTTTGAAGATATCCAAAAATGTTACAAAACCAGCTGTTAAACAATGCAGATGACGAAAGTTACATATTGAACTTTCAAAAAAGGTATAAATGTGATATTTTAGTATATTATTCACTCATTTGGGCCTTTGTTGACCAAAGAGTGAAGTAGTTTGACTTTTTATACCGACAATCTTATTTAGCTACATTTTTTTTTCTTTACAAATAGTCATTTAAAATGAAAAGCCCTGGTTGTGAGTGCAGTTTGGGTCAGATGTTTTGTCAGTCATTGAAGCACACATCTTAAGTCACTACAGCCTTGTTGTTTGATTATTACATATTTGAACACCTCCCGTTATTTGACATATATTGTTATTGCCAAATTATCAAGATATCTAAATTTATCAATATCGCCCAGCCGTACTCAAGCCTCAGTTTGGTTTCTCAAACATACAGGATTTATCAATCAAAAAGGAACTTTGAGTAAACCAAGGTTAGGTTCTTTTTAAGATGCCAAGTTTTTCCCAGTACTTCCACTACCTCTCAGGTGCTGGAGTTCATTAGCCATTCATTTGAAATTATGATGCAGTAAATGTGGAGAAGTTGACTTGATGCAAAATTGGAGGATTTTGAAGTATTTTCAAGCACCAAAAATATTATAGTCCCTTTTCACTAACATACATAACTTACATATCTCTGTAGAACCTGCTCTTAACCACTCATCCAACATGCGCTTCCTAAATCCTTGTCAGGTCTGTGCAGCATTGTCTGTTGATGCCCAGGGTGGGGAGGCAGTAGTTTCTATATAAAAGATCTGGGGTATATAGTACGGCTGCCCACCATGGAAAGAGCGGAGCAGTGCTGGGGAGAGGAGCAGGAGATGGATGACAAACCTGGCTGAAGGAAACTCTGGTCTCAGTGAGATCATGGGCAGGACTCTTTGATGCCATCAGGCTGGGTTAGTGGTTTCCTGCTGCAGCTCACACACTCACATAGAAGGCTGGAAGAGGCCAGAGAGGCAGATGGAAATACATTTGTGGGACACTGCTTGACATGTACCCATCACTATTAAATTCAAATTTTTATATGTTTTTCCAAATTGTTTGACAGAATAAAATAAATATGGGACTTAGGCAGATTGACAGCAAAAGTTTCTTCAAAATAATATAATTTACAATTTAATCTTCAACCTTTTTGTTTTTTTCTAGCTGAGCTCATAACACTGTATGATTGAGAGAATAAAATGTTAAACTGTATTCCTCAAGGCCAAACACAATAGCTACAACATAAAACAAGAACTTAATGTTTACTTGACACAATTTGTTCCATCTTGGGGTGCGGATCACCTAGTAAAGTACACAAATAATTGTATAGCCCTTGTAGAGTTTTACCGGTTTGTCTAGTTGTTTTTACAAAGTATGTTGTAGCTCTTTAGTTGACATAAATATATGGCGTCTGGTTTATTATTTTGCTGACAGTATAAGGATTTGGGAGGACATTGCATGTTTGTAAGATTCAGATACTGTTTTAGCCAGATCATTGTGAAACAATTTTGACTGCTTTTGCCAAACCCCTAGTGGACTAATCGATCAATAGAACATATTGTCAGCTGCAGCTAGGACACCCTCTCTCCCATATTGTTTAGTTTGAATTTTCAATTTTCCTCAATTTAATAGAAAACAGACAGTTGCCCATAAGAATGGAGCTTCTAAGTTACTACTTTTAGAAGACAAAAGTAAAACTTTAGACAGCTTTTTAGTACACTATTAGGTTTAATACACACGCATGCTACAGTTCTTGGCAGAAAAAATATGCTTGTATGTGTGCTGTTACTGCCACATGATTGACTGAAAAACCTGACAATTAAAAGTTCTAGTCCTTTATTGAGATTGAGCAAAGTTAAGATTGCAGTTTATATATATTATATATTACAATCTTTTGATTTTTGGCACAGCCTGAGCTACTACAATCCTATAACAAAAAACAAAAATATTTATTGTTTTTCTTTGTATTGTATTTATAATTTACGCATCAACAGGCCGTCTTTCACAAAATAACCACTGGACATGGATTAAGCTTCTTCAAACAGACGTGCCAGGGACTCATCAGCTTTTTTTGGTCAGACAACACGTAACTTCTTAAATGTTTAACTGTGTACTTTAATTAGCTGAGCACTCAGTTTTAGTAATGAATATGTCCTTAGCGTAAATTTACATTTTCTGACTCTAATGTGTCATTCTAGAAACAATCAAAACTTTTCTTTAATTTATCTAATGTATTATTGTACATGATCTTATTTTATAGGTTCTTTTCATATGGCATCACATCTTTCTACGCCGATAATATTTCAATCAACATTTCAATTAATATTGTTTAAATGCAGTTTGTTTAGGGTCCGTGTACAAAGTATAATTCATTTTAGGTTAAGAAAGAAAATACTCGTAGTCAGCGGCTTTTCCTAATTTCATTCTTCAAATTGAGGATACGTACTTTGAAAAAGGAAGCATTGGATGTGGGCCCCAAATGGGTTTTATCTGGGCAGTGTGGGCTTCACATGGGCAAGTGGGGCCACTTGGATTTGTTATACTCGGACCCATGTGGGGTGAATGAGCATGGGTTACAGGTGGGGGAATTTATGTGGGCCCCAGTTGGGCTTGCCAATATGGGACCCATATAGGTAAAGCAGCATAGGCCCCATTTGAGCCTTATGTGGGACTGGCGCATGTTGTCAAACTGGGTAAGTTGTCACGCTGGCTTTTTTTTCCACAGTACCAGGGGGAGCAGCTCAAAATCGTTTTGTGTCTGTCTGAACTACACTGTCATAAATTATTTGATATAAAGCTTTATCATGTGACATAAACAAAATTATAATCAACAAAAGAAAAATCGCACCTAGAGAGGATCGATCCATAGACCTCAAGCATGGGAGCGTTACGCTTAACCCAGTGCGCCACACTCACACATCAGTGAAGTTGCGTGTTTATCATAACACTGCATTGTAAGGAAAAGGCCAAAAACAAAAAAAGAGGTAAAAGAGTTTAATTAATAATAAATTAGGCCTTTATTTAAGAAATGACACATTAAGAAACACATTTGAAATGAACGAAGCATCTAAGTTATTGAAAAGGACCCAGAGACCATAAGCCATCCAAATTGGTGCGTAAAATCGTGCACATAGCTATTCAATCTCATCAATAACTGTAGTGTTCAAAGTGGCCAGTTTTAGAATGGAATGGAATGGAGTAGAATAACTCCGGCAATCAAAATGGCCAATCAATATTGTTTTTCAACCTTACCCCGCTTTATCCTGACACTGGCCTTTATTTTGAAGGCCAAATGTCTTTGTTTACATTGTGCTGCTTCCTTTTTCAAATAGGCATCTTCAATTTGAAGAATGTAATTAGGAAAAGCCGCTGACTACGAGTATTTTCTTAACTTCCAACAACAAAAATGAATTATACTTTGTACACAGACCGCTTAGTTAAACTTTAGTTTGTTTAGTTTTAACCTGCCCTCCTCTATCTGGGCTTATGACATCTTTGAATTCTGGAACAGGAAACTCGACTTTACATCAAGTAACTAAACTTTTCCCTAGAAGTTACACCAGAAGGAAGCAAGTGCATGACCCTTCCTTACAAATCTCTCTCAAACTCAGATGTCCTAGAAAACGTGAACTAGCTTGGGTCAAATGAGTACCCTGCCCACATAGTGTTGGTGTATGGAGTAAGCAGGTAAACAATCTGACTGACCACACTCTCAGGACTGACCACAACCACCCAAGAGAGACCTCCAGCGCTCCCCACTTCTGTCAATATTAGGCCCGCTTATTTTAGGCCGACCCACTCCACACATGAAATTACAGTGCTCCAAAAGGGGGTGAAAGAAAGAAAGAAAAAAACACAAGTGGACTTTGGAGCATGTAATTTTGTTGCCTGTCTTTGAAAGGTTGAGGTATTCTTGGAGGAAGCCCTGTTAAGTTTACAAGGCCTGACCCCACATGAGCGCTAAGGAGCTCAGATGTAGAAGAGGAGGCAGCTTAATGACTGAAGCAGCACGTCCTACTCTGTCCCAATCTTTTATGGACACTCTTGTTTTTGTAAGTGTCTGTAAACTGGGCAGTGAATGGGTTTTTATAACTTTTTTTTTCCATTCCATCTTCAAAAAAAAAAGATTTATCTCCAATGTGCTTTAAAAAGTAATCCATGTGTTGCACAATTATAGAAAGCAAATAAGCAAAATAAAACTTAACTAATATTTTTTTTATTATTTCTTTGTGTGTTTGCCTGCTCAGTTCACAGTACCCACAGTATGCTGGTGGAGGATTCCTGAACAGACCCTCTGGCTGATGTGAAAAAGTTGCTTTGCTGTTGAATAAAAGTCTTTCTTGTCTGAACAGGAGCAGCGTCAGAAGAATGAAGATGATCACTGCTTACTTCTGTGTGCACGCAGCGCCAAGAGCATCGCGCCGGCTGCAATTATGCCAGTCTGCAGACTCCCAGGTACCGTGGCATTATGTCTCCACCATCAAAAGGTGTTTTTTCATGAACCCCTGCAAAAACCATTTTGTTCCACACTTTGATGCTTGCCAAGTTTGTTCTCGTAGCTGTAATTATGCATCATGCTAAATTGCAAAGAGGAATTTAGGACATTTATGAGCACTCCTGTGTGTTGACATACGTATTATTGTGAGATCACATATATTGTTGAACTGATTGTGCATTGTCACAGTATTGCACGGCCCTAGTGAACAGTGTGTGGGGGAGGGGCCGCTGATGTGCGGCTTGCTGCTTAATTATGGGTCGTGCGCTGCAGCTCTGGCCGGGGCGGGTGTTGGAGCCAGTGGGTCTGGCACAGGGAGGTCTGGCCACAGACCCCGGTGGTGACGGCATGAAGTCTGGGACGAGTCAGAACACCAGCCCGGTCGGGTTTGGAGCATTCCTCACATTCCCTCCTCCCTCTGCTGCTCTGAAGCAGCCTGTGAGTGCAGGAGAAGGAGAGGAAACAGGCCAGGATGGACCTTCATATGTGACTGTACACGAGCATCATCAGTGATATGTGAGCTGAGCCCAGCAGACTGACTCAGTCCTCACCAAAACAGCTGGAAGTCAAGAGACAAAGCCAGCACTTAGGCTAGATCGGAGGCTCTTGACTGATTTGACATCCACAACTATTGTGGTGTCATGTTGACTAGTTTGAACCAGCTCACTTTCACAGTTCAAGCTAGTTCAATTCTCTGAAGCCTGAAGTCTTGATGTGTCATTTCCGGTCTTTAGAATAAATATGATCCGACAAATTTGAGTGTAACATGAACTGCATAAGAGTTATCACAATGATCGTTTGGAATCTAAGTTTAAAAGTGTAAACATGAGACTTCCCTGCCACACCTGGCTCTGGTTAGAAGAAGACACCACTGCATGGTGCAATATGAAATGATATGACAGCTAGATGGCTCACATACTTGATATTTAAACCAAAAACACATGACTTTCCCATAAACTTTCTTAACCTTCCATCCATCACCTCGACCCGCCTCCCCACATTTTACCTTGTTTAAAGTTGATTTCATTACTTTTTGTATATTTGAGTTGTTTGCTTCCAACATATCATTATGATCAATTGTATGGTCATTCCAACACTTTGGCAGTACAAAAGCAGTAGCTGTCAAAATAAATAAACAGAACAAAGCCGTTGTAGTACCATGAACAAAAACATTTATACAAACTGTTTATTCAATACAAGTTCTGGAGATCCTTCTCTAAACCTTCTGCCAACTGTTTTGTCAGATAAAGTTGACGTGAAAATGCAAACCAGGAAGTCCATTCCATTACCTCCCACATACAGTTTACCAAAGTGCAGCAATCCTCCTCCACTCCACAGTAGCAGCGGAATCACTAGCCCCCTCAACCTGTTATTCTCCTCCTCTTCACCAACACCAGTGTAAAGCCCATTGAGGAAGTTTTCAAAGTTTCAAACAAATCTTTCATTCGCTCACCCCCCTTTACCGCAGACCTCTCCACCTGCCGGCGTATAAGCTTATCCATTGACTTAAAGTGTGTTCAACCGGTTTGTATGACTGTCACTACTTATTTATTAGATCCACATTAGTCCTCATTAGTATTAAAAACTATTCTTCCTGAGGTTTTTGTAAATTTAGTACACTAATTATCTAGTATATTGTGACAAAAATCAAATTTTTCTTGCATGAACATAGCAACATAGTGGTGTGTTCATATATTTTATTTAGTTAAATCATTTTTTGTGATATTAAAGGAGTTCAAGGTGTGCCTTCCTTGTGGCTGCCAGTTGACAGTTATGGAATTTTCTGATGAGATGTGGCTGGTGCCACCTAGTGCCTTCACTCAATTTAATTTCAATCCAGCTACTACGTCACGTCAGGTATCGCAGGACTGCAAATGGTTTCTAAAAAGCAGGAAGTACAGTCAGTGAGAAGGAGCGGAGTGGTGCATTAGCTACAACCAACTTGAGTTGAGATAGCCTACTGTATATGTTCTCCTCCTTTGACCTTGTGTCAAATATTAACTTAGAATATGATATTGAACCTTTTAATTGACCACATAGAAACAGCAACAATCACAGACACACATGACTAGGCTCTACTTCCTGGATGACAAAATGATATAAAAGCAGTGAATCGTTAAATTAAAAAAATCAAAAATCCTCGTATCCTGTGAAGTGAACAAGCACCAATGATGCGATGTCATAAGGTTTCCACAAAGTGAAATGAAATCGGCTGATTCATCAGTTTACTATGAGAAAGTCAAATTATATACCTAAACTAAAAAAAAAAGTGACCTTAAACATAAGTGTGCTTTTGTACAAGCTGTTGTAGGAACATTTAAGGCAAAGCTAAGTCACTTTGTAGAAGAGCTCCTCCAGCAGCTCTTAATAATATTTTTTCTTTTTTGATATTTTTTGTTTTTTATTTGAATAAGACAGCAAAATTACAAAGACAAAAAATCATTAAGTCAGTCATGTTACAAGGCTGGTTTTCTGTGGAGCCACAGAGCAAAAGGAGCATATTTAACCATCACATGAACTTATAAAGATTTTAATAAGGTCAAATATTTCTCCTTAACTCATGGCCACACTTGGCTGTGTCTTCCACTTTTAAAAAATACTGACCTACTTCTCACTGCAGCATGATTATTCTCTTTTTGCGTTTTTTTTCCTCACGTACACCTGACAAGTTTTATGAGATATGACGTGTAGGTTTTGTCGCCCGTGACGCAGAAGAATGAAATGTTGTAGGAGAAGCAGACCAGACGGCAGCACTGGGCCTACAGGTGTCTCAAGTCTTCTTTCTTTCTTTCTTTTTTTTTTACAGTGCATTTGTGTACAGAGCAGAGAGAGAGAGAGAGAGAGGCCGTCCCAGAGAAGCAGACAGGTGAGTGGGACGTCGCGCTCCAGGAAGTCCCCTCAGACGTAAACATCAAAGTAGGCTGTGTGTGTTTACATATGCTACCACTTCTTCAGCTCTGGATGTTGTAAGACAGGCATGTTGTCAGCAATGTGCTTCAGACTGACTATTTTTAGAGGCTTTGATGGTAAATGTAAAGCAAAGCCACCAGTTCAAACATGTTGGTGCAGCCCTGGTAAAAGTATACAGTATTAGAACTTAGTCTTTTGAAAGCACAAACCAAAGTTAAGTAACATTAATACTACATTTGCATACCACTGTCATTTTAAATCACTACTGGTAGACCTAACTGCTACTGCCACCGTAATTATATCACCGCATACTATCACAATCATTTTATTGAAAAGATTTTAGATGGTAGCTCTAGGAGAGGTTCTCTTAGACTAGTATCTAGAAATAAGCCGAAGCCAAAATAATTAGTGATACTTTAAAATAATAATGATAGTGATTGAGCTTCTACTGTAGTTACTCATTTAAGAGTTAATAAAAATGGAGACTAATACTCTGATACATACTATCAGCTTAAAACAACATAAAATGCACATAATGTAAGTACATTTTTTATGATAATGCAGTTAACAAAAACAATAAATAATACACAGAATCTTGTAGTTCCACACAAAAGGTAAAAATATCTGAAATGGAAACATTTGTCATTGCAGTGAGCATACAGTCACTTTGTGTCTGTTGGATTTGGAATTCGTGGAGTGTATTAGCACACAAAAAAATAAATAGAAATTTACTCTCAGAAGAGTTACCAACACTTAAACAAAATTAAGGACAGTGTATTTAGTTGCAGAATATTTAACACCTCCATGTATTTTAATGTACTCATCAAGGATTCATTAAGTAGATCTGTGCAATATATCGAATTTTAGATAATATTGTGAATGTTGTTTTCAAGATATCCAAAAATGTAATATCAATGAAAGATTGATATTAAATGGAGAAAAAATGGTGCTAGTAACTTACAAGTTAAGATATAAATGTACTATTTCTGCCCTTTTGGATTTCATTTGCAAGCATCTCCCATTTGACTGACAATAGGTTGTGTTCTCGTGGATCACAGCATTCTCTATAGTTTTTGACACAGATGTTTGCAGCACAAATAAATCTTGTTCAAAGTCAGTTTTTTGTTGAAATACAAAGTTGAATGGGTCTAGTCACCAATGGAAATCACCAGACTGAAAAAGTTTGAAATGATCTTTTAGATATTTTAAGGAAAAGTCCAGTTATCGTTATAGAGATATGCCCAAAAATATGGAGATATTCATCTTTGTCACTATCACCCAGCCCTACTATTAAGGCAGTATTGTAATAAAAATGAAGTTGCAAGTTCCTCTCTGACAATCTGCTTTTTTGATAAAATAATTTTGAGATTTACTATTTCTCTATGATGCAGCTGTTATACAAACATTTCGTTCTTACATACTTCTTTTTTATCTATTTTGTCATGTTTTTGACAGTTGGACTTAACCAATCACATTGTGGACCTTCTGAAAAAGCAGATGATCTTATTTCAAAGTCAACAGAAGAATAGATGGATGACACTGTAACGGTGACCCGGCTACAAGAAAATAGTAACAATCTCTATTATTTTATTATATCTGTGCAGTTTGAAACTTAAATAATGTGATGAAGGTCTGACATGACAATGATTTCTTATAAAAGAAATTGAGTTTTAACTACTGGCTGCAAATACAACTACATAAAGAAAATAATCAAACCAATCCTGCCTGAAATGCTAATGCTTTAGAAAGGAGCCTGGGTGATTTATAGACTTTAAAACAGTGCAGAACAGATTGTGGAAATTCAGAACATTGTTTTCTGAGGCTCAAATGGAAAAGAATAATATATCACATACAAAACGTCTACTACTAGGATGACTTCTATTCTTAGATCAATTGAAATGTCAAGTATAATGTGCTTTGAAGTAACCCAGAAAGTCATCCAAGTCAAAGCTTTGAGGAGGATTTCCAGTTATATTTCTGTCTTCTAGTAACCAACTGTGCAGCTTCACCCAAAGGTAGAACAAGCTCTAAAATAGCTCTCCTAAAGTTGGGGAGAGGGCCACCACCAGAAAGAGCCTATTTCTCTCTCCCCACACAACCTTTATTTTGACAAGGCTGGGAGAATGGAGTATTTATATATGGGGCTGTGTGCTGCGGCTTCCCCAAAATTACAGAGTGGCAGAGCTTAGACTGGGAGGCGTGTGGAGGTTTATAGAGGGGGACAAGAGGGGACCAGCCCGCCTCAACCTGACACACTGTTCCACCATTTCACATGCTGTACGAGCTAATGCAAACTATATGTGGGCTTAACGTGTCAGGTTGGACTACCCATGTTGCTAAATTGCAGTCAAAAGTAATATTTTAAAGGTTTTAGTAAAAATGTAGTTGGCTTATTTTTTTTTCCTTTGCTCAGTTCTACATTAGTGGCTAAGCTAGCGAGCATTAGCCTCATAGCATAAAAGGTTGCGTTCATGTTCAGGAATGTGATACTGACACGGGAGCGGATGGTGAGCAAGAGCCGCATTTTTTTCCCATCAACCCTTAAGGTGCCAGGGTTGTTAGCCTGAAACTTAAGCCTGGATAATCAAAACTAATATCTCCCTGTATTATCTATTGTTCAAAATTTTTGAACATATATGGAACGGAGGCCCTCATGGTACATAGCAATGAAATATAGATCATTTAGAGTGTAAGCGCCAACAAAAATTGGTCCAAGGGCCGCATTTGATCCTCAGGCCACAGTTTGGACTTGCCAGGCCTAGAATAACTTGGTGCAGAAATGCTACTTTGTCTCTTAAAAGGTTTAATAACTTTGGCATGAAATACCTGCAGATTTTTTCAGTGACTTGACCTGCTAACTTTTTGTGTTATTTAAAAAAAAAAAAGCATTTAAGCCATGAAATATAGCTGCCCTAAAACTCCGAAAGTTATTGGCGTCACACGAACACAACTTGTACCCTTTCCTTGCTCAGTTTACAGTAACTAACTTTACAAAAAAAAAATCTTTAAAAAATAGAAATAAAACTTCTCACTTTTTGAAAATTACTTTTAGTGGACAGAAAGTTTTTTTTTTTTTAGCTATAACAATTTTTTCTGATTGGCTCAGAACTGAGCGAAATACGATATAGAGTAGAGTGACACAGAAATTAAGATTGTTATGGCATTAGGTGTTTTAGGTGTGAATTTAGAGATTTAAGAAAAGTTTGCTGGTTTAGGTTTATAGTTTGACTTCCTGGTCATAAGTGGTAAATGGTCATTGTTTATATAGCGCTTTTTCACTTTTAAAGGCACTTGACATATATCCGACCATCTTTTACTCCTGGACAAAAGTCTAATGTCTGAGAAATTAAATGCAGTAGTATACTGTATATACCTTTAAAAGTGTCTCTGTTGTATGCATTGTGCCAAATTTGACCCAAGTGACCGTAGATGTCAAAGCGTCATCGCCAGTGTTTAAACTCTGGTCAGTAATGTTTTGAGCGGTGCTAGCGTGGGCAGGAGGCCACTCTTTGTAGACCCTCTGTATTTTGGTTGCGATATAAACAAAGATTTTCAACCAGAACCGTCTTGCTCAAGCGCCGCAAGCCACGTTGAAGTAGATGATAGTGTTTATTTGGTGGGCCAGGCCTGTGTGTCGGGGGTAACGTGGGGAAGAGAAGGGGGGACTCTGTGGTCGCGTGGACGGAGCTGAGGAAGTCAGTGATCCAGGGCGAGGCTCCAGCGCTAACATCCTACCCACTCCTCACCAGATGGAGCTTGTCGAGGCCTCATGTTAGGCAAAATGTACTCGAATGGGTGTTAAACCTTGTTACAACTAGAGATTGACCAATATGGGTTTTTCTTTGGCCGATACCGATTTTTAAGGTCTATTTTGTGCATGATTTTCTCCGCTTCCTTCTCCCTCAGAGAGATGCAAAAAGAAGACACATCCGTTTTGTACATTTAAGAGACTTTTTCAGACATTTCAGGGTGCAAAGTGACGACTGAAGCATCACACTCTTTATTGCATTGCAGTCACGAGCTTTCTCTGTATTAAACCACGAGTTCAAATGGACAAACAAACAAGCACTTATCAAAGCTTGTGCTGCAGCCATGGTTATAGAACAAAAATAAAACTTAACTTAAAGACATGTTTACTATAAAATTGGTGCTGCATGCTAATGAACAGCGAGGGATAATAGAAGTCTCACTGTTTTTCTCCAAAACTAACTCGAAGCTCTACTGACCACAGTGAATGCAGAGGACTATCCAAACAACTGCCTGATCAAATATCGATATGGCTGATATGCAAAAAAATTTAAATATCTGCACACAGATGCTGTTTGTCGTGAAGGTCCTGTCGTGCAGCATGTGAACCTCACGATGATGCGCCCCAAAAAATATGCACAATAATGCACAGACATAAGGAACAAAACAACAAAAAATCTCTTACAAAAATCCTTTACATTGGCCACGCCTCCCCGGACTCATAAAGGGGCACATCGGGCTTAAAATCGGGCCAAAACTCTTGTAGTGTGCAGAAGGCTTTAGCCTTATTCAAGACCTTGAAATGCCACATTGTATTTTGGCAGTGCACACACAATATAGTATTTTGTACTTCTCTTTTGCCCCTCAGCCAGACTTGCTCTCACTTGTCTGTTTGTTGTCTGCTTTGGAATAGAATCTATATCTGGAGGTGTGAATGACTCAACACAAATGTGTGCCGAAATGACAGAAGGTTGACAGTTGAAAACAATCAACTCAAGTCACCGCTGGTCACGTGTCTGATTAAACTTTTGAGCTATGGGACTTTCAATCATCATACCATACTGTCTTACTTTCCGGGTTCAATGGAAGTCTCATTCATTGTACGGCATTTTGGCAGGTTTTTCTGCCTCCAGGGCATTGTTGTTCATTTCAAATTAATTACCAAGCAAACCACTAACTAATTAACTAACTAAAAATGACTAAACTGTACTCTGGTTTTACTTTGTCTACAGTTTATTTTTAGATGCAAGTTATTATTCTAGACCTAATACTATTCTAGACCTATATTCTTCATTGATTTATTATAATCACGAGAGAGAGCGTAGCCATGGTAACTTACTGCCAAAAGCATCAAGTTCTAGTGCCATGTTTGTAGGATAATTTTACTACATCATTTTTTTTTTCAATCACGCATTTAACCAAACTAAAAAAAGAAGAAAAAAAGTAGAAGAAAAAAAGTATTATTAGGTTGTAACTTGTCTTTTATAATAAAGGTTTTGAAGTAAACATTACTGCTTCCTATAGTGTAATGACACAGTAATTATGCTAGTTTGATTTTGCAAATATATTTATATACCAATGCAGTGTCTTTAGGCTGAAATTTTACTCCTGCAATCAAATTCAATTACATATTTTATGGCCTTGTTTTTGCACCAATTTCTAGTTAGTTAGTTGTTTGTTTTTTACAATTTTTATTTGTATTTGTATTTGTTTAGTTACTCTATTGTTAAAAGCTGTGGGTTTGTTTTACATCCTGCCTGCTTGCATATCTCTGTTAGGATATCATGCTACATTTTACATCCTTGAAATTGAGTAGTATCTTCATTGACCTATTGCATAACAAAATAAATTCCCATGATATTTAATCTATCTAGTGTTGCTTGCGCTGTTTCGTTTGAGTTTGAACTGTTTTTCTATGATTCAAAACTTATGTACATGATTTCTAGTTTTTCTTCTTTTCTCCAGTGTATAAAATATGACGTTGTTCTGTGCTTCTAAGCCTGGTGCTTGCATGCTTATCCCTTGTGACTCCTGTATTTAGTCTCTATGACGGCCAAACAAATACTTGACAGAAAAGTGGCGTTTGGCCCTGAAAAGTGGCCTCACCTCAGCCACATCAAAGACGCGGCAGACTCTGACTGGAGACAATGGAGCTTTAAGGTGTACTGCAGGTCTTAGGGCGCTGTTTGCACTTGTGGTTTACAGTATTACGGAGTATTGTGATGCTCAGTGCGGTCATTAAGCACAACTGTCTTAAGGAGATTTTTCTGGCATCACAGGTACAATGGAATCGTCAGATCGAGAACGCTGAATGAGCTAGAGTAATATGAGCAGGCTGTAACTCTACCCACACTCCTGGCTCAGAACTTCCAAAGAAATATGACTGTTGGACTTGTGTCAGTGCTTTTATAGTCAGCTTGGCTCAGCAGGTAATATTAGAGGCCTTATTAAATGTGCTGTGTTGAACATGTTCAACTACATTACTGGTTGTTTTATGACTTTTTCTTAATTGGTTGTAAAAAGAGAGACGTTCCAATGTAGACATTCTTGGGTAGTATTTTGACTTTTCGTGTGCTTAATGTGATTTTATATTGCCAGCTCTCACAACCTAGTTAATTGCATCAATAATGTGTAGACAATTGAATTTTTGAGTACATGAATTTGTGAGAAGGTCTGGGACAACTTTTATCAGAAGAAAAAGCACCTGGGATATTCCTTTTCAAATCTGAATTTCAAGTCCAGTTGACATAATCTTATTGAAGAAACATTCATTTGTGTTCTTATGCATGCCGAGTTTTCAAAGAATTTTAGTTTTTCGAATGCAGTAATGGCTTGAACAATCCATTTCACCCATAAAAGTAGAGTCTCGCACAATGAGCAGCACCTCAGAGAGCCTGTGAGAAATCCCCTGTATTTTTCCCTACCTCCCATTGCATATTGCGTTTGGCTGCCAAATATGCAAGTTATTGAACACAGTTAAGAGAAGTCAGACTCTCATTTGAAATCACTCTAAAATATTGTAAAATATATTGTTTAGTAAATTTTTTTATTATCATAATTATCTCACTGCTGTTTTTGTTTACGTGTTACTCTTGCATACTTTGAGCCGTTGGCTGTGCGAGGAGAGTCGGGAGACTTCCCGAAGGGCCGGGGGCTTTGAGGGCCGGTGTGGCCCACGTACATGTCAGTGCAGTTTGTAAAGATGTGACTGGAGCGGCCCGAGCCCCGTCCCAAGTCAGCCCACATTTCCCTTTCTGTTGCCGGGTTGGACCAAGACGCAGAGACGTGCTGAAAGCACGAGGGCAGTCGCTCTAGAGCAGGGGTGGCGAACCCGAGGCTTGCGAGCCGCATGCGGCTATTGACCAATCAGAGTGCGACTCTTTGGCTCATTCAGAAACATTTGCGCCTCCACGCTCTCTCTCTCTCTTTCCCTCTCGCCGACATGAGGGAGCCGCATGTGTCTAAAACATAGAAATCCTGAACCTTGTGAGTGTTTTGAAGTCCACAGTGACACTCTACTACTCACAAGCTTTCAGCCACTTTTTATTTCACGAAGATAGACCTCAGATTCACGGAGTTATGATTGTTTTCGCCTTTACTGAAAATTGGCATTTATTTCAATAGGGCGGGTGCGCGGAATTTGACGGGACGTTACGAAGCATTTCATTCACTGTCCCAAAAAACAGGACATGTAAAAGTGATACTAAACATGAGTTCAGACATCCTGATCCAGGTTTGTGAAGTTTGTGTTTTTAGAGCCTCTACAGCCCCAGCTCCACTGTCAGTGCTGTGTAAAGGCCTCTGCGCTGGGATGAGCAGGGCCGGTTTAAAGGAAAATAAGGACCTTTAAAGGGGGGCTCTTCTAACATGAACATTTTTAAATTGATATTAGAATTTGATAATAATTATATTGTTAATAAACTGATTCATGTCTTTTTAAATCATAGTCAAATTACATCACATAATAAGAATATCACATCTAAAACTCACCAAAATGCAGCAATTTTTAAAATTCTCCTGGGGGAGAATTCCCCCAGACCCCCCTGAATTACATCAAAACAATGTTATATTAAAAACATAAAGATTCAGTTGACTTTGCTGGGGCGCTAAATAACCCATTCATTTTGAGTACCTATAATAAAAGTAAAAAATAATATTAATAATCGCATACATATTTACATTTTTATTTGTCAGAGGGCTGGTCCATTAAAAATTTTCCCGGGCTGAAAATGAGTCCCACTCCGGCCCTGGCTGTGCTCTGCAGTTTGGATCGGGATATCCAAAATGATTACACTTAGCATGCATACAGCAGGGAATCTGTTTGCTCACGCATGTAAACAAGTTCTTCCAAATGTTTCAGAAACCGGAATATTGTCCTTATCTCGAATATTGAGTCTGTATAAAGCCAGTCAGTGTGACTCTGGCTACACTGTTCATCATCTTCAGAGGATGTGCTGCAATGTCAGAACCAGCCTGTGGGCTCGCTCTGACTTTACCTGCTTTCTGTCCTAGGACATTTTCAGGTGTGCTTGTTTACGAGGTGCACAGCCCTCTCAGGTCACATGATCAACATGTCAGGCCCTGCTCAGGCCGAAATGCTGTCTGCGGTTTAGACAGGGCGTTTCAGTGCGCTCCAGCAGCCCAGAGAAAGAGTGGGATTTGGCATGTGTCAACAGGCATACCTGTAACCAGGAGATGTGCCCCACAGGCACCTAGTGATTTTCTCATGATTGTCATGGCCAGACACAGACGACAGGGCTTGCAAAAGTCGACTCCTCAGCAGGACTGAGGTGGCTTAGCGTGGCGTCAGACACACACACCACTGCATTCCTCTGGGATGCGCTCTGTACACTGGGAGGAGTGCTACACAGTTCCTCTGTATGTGTTCCGATGTTTATGTGAGCCAGAGAATGACTGTTTGTGTTTGTGGCCTGTGTGATGGCAGCAGGTACAGCAGAGCAAGTCCATCCTGAAGGAACCTGAGGAGCCGTGAGGGATAAGGCCGTCTCAGGGGCTTAGGCCTGGGCCGACACAAACACTTAACTGTCTCCTGCTCTGTGTACTGAATAACAAGAGCTTTGGTGGAGACATGGATACTGTGTACCTGTGGGCCTCCTCTCTGTTACATCTTCTGTTTGTTTTCATGTTGAAACAGTGCTGCAGTAGCTCACACCATTTCTCTTATATTATTTCTTCGTCTGTCTCTGAAGTATTCCCAGAGGTGGCCCTGCGTGGAGGTGTGTGAGGCACATTCGTCTGTGTCAGGTTGACGCGCTTTGATAAAAGACGAGGCTCGCGTGTGAACACTGGTGGTCTAAGTGACGCCTGGCACTGACAAACACCATCAGCTGTCAAGAGGTGCAAGATGAAACGCTCAGTCAAGACACAGGAAGAGCAGCTCCTGCATTTCTCAGTGGCCACACCTTAGACGAGCTCTAAAACTGCTCTTTTTGTGAGCTGACGCTAGGCTTTTGTCATGCCGACTATTGTGTACCTGTCAGGGATGAGTGCATAATTGTGTTCTGA
Organism: Mugilogobius chulae; assembly: GCA_038363315.1. Taxonomy (NCBI): domain Eukaryota; kingdom Metazoa; phylum Chordata; class Actinopteri; order Gobiiformes; family Gobiidae; genus Mugilogobius; species Mugilogobius chulae. The sequence goes on along the minus strand of CM076401.1, from coordinate 35,920,869 downwards.
ACTGCTAGAGTAAATCTTAAGGTGTGTATTCACTTTGATTTTGCATATCATTTACCTCAATTAGTCACTGAATTGATGTCAATAATTTACATTAACAACCATTACAAATCAGCCTTGGCCAAACTCTAATGGAGAAAGCTGATACAATAATTAAGAAGCTGGAGCAGACCCTGAGGTGAAATTTTTCGTTCCATGTTGTGTAATCATAATAGCAGGTTTCCTCCGCCGCAGCGGCAGGGATAGTGGAACAGGGAATCTCTAATTGCTCCAATTATCAAGGGAAACCTACATTCCAGCAGGTGGTAGAGTCACTCAGCATGGACTGCTGCTAACTGTGTTTATGATTGTGATTTTTACTGTTGCACTTTATTATTGTTGGCTTCCGTGTGCTTTAATAACAATCATCTGTTTAAATGTTTATGACTGTGGTTCAAAAAAATAAACACAAGAAACTATTATGTATACTTACTTATCTTTTAAGGGAGTTTAGCAGGTGTATAGTAACAAATCTGTTTTCTACAATGTTTTCATGTACCTTAAAAATAAGTAATTATGTAACATATCAAAATACAAAAAAATATTACTGATATTTGATTGAGCAGATCATGTGTCAGGCTGGTTTCAGGACAACAAACTCTAGCACAGGCATCGCAGTCAGGTTCAAGTGGAGCAGGTGAACTCAGTCCGGAGACACATGACAGTCATGTTTAAATGCACTCTGGAGACACATCACAGTCTGGTCCAAATGAACTTTGGAGACACATCACAGTTCGGTCCAAGTGAACTCTGGAGACACGTCACCGTCAGGTCAAAATAAACTCTGGAGACACATCACAGTCAGGTCCAAATAAACTCTGGAGACACATCACAGTCACTTCCAAATAAACTCTGGAGACACATCACAGTCGGGTCCAAATAAACTCTGGAGACACGTCACCGTCAGGTCCAAATGAACTCTGGAGACACATCACAGTCAGGTCCAAATGAACTCTGGAGACACATCACAGTCAGGTCCAAATGAACCCTGGAGACACATCACAGTCAGGTCCAGGCGGACCAGGTGAACTCTGGAGACACATCACAGTCAGGTCCAAATGAACTCTGGAGACACATCACAGTTAGGTCCAAATGAACTCTGGAGACACATCACAGTCAGGTCCAGGTGGACCAGGTGAACTCTGGAGACACATCACAGTCAGGTCCAGGTGGACCAGGTGAACTCTGGAGACTCATCACAGTCAGGTCCAAATAAACTCTGAAGACATATCACAATCAGGTCCAAATGAACTCTGGAGACACATCACAGTCAGGTCCAAATGAACCCTGGAGACACATCACAGTCAGGTCCAGGTGGACCAGGTGAACTCAGGAGACACATCACAGTCTGGAGACACATCACAGTCCGGTCCAGGTGAACTCTGGAGACACATCACAGTCAGGTCCAAATAAACTCTGGAGACATATCACAGTCATGTTTAAGTGAACTCTGGAGACACATCACAGTCAGATCCAAATAAACATCACATTCAGGTCCAAATAAACTCTGGAGACACATCACAGTCATGTCCAAATAAACTCTGAAGACATATCACAGTCAGGTCCAAATGAACTCTGGAGACACATCACAGTCAGGTCCAAATGAACTCTGGAGACACATCACAGTCAGGTCCAAATGAACTCTGGAGACACATCACAGTCAGGTCCAAATAAACTCTGGAGACACATCACAGTCAGGTCCAAATAAACTCTGGAGACACACCACAGTCAGGTCCAAATAAACTCTGGAGACACATCACAGTCAGGTTTAAATGAACTCTGGAGACACATCACAGTCAGATCTAGGTGTACACTTATATGCTGAGAAAGCAAACTGACAAAAAAATTATAATAATAAATAAGAAATGTGTTAGGGTTTGATTATACAATACACTGCAGTATAACTGAAAGTGTTATAGAGTAGATGGACTGCGTTTTCCTCCTCTCACCTGTGCTTTAGGAATGTATTATGCAAATCTTAACTCTTGCAACGAAAAGATCAAACGTGGGCGTACTGCTTTTGTCTGACATTTCTCACTCAACCAGTGTTAGATAGATGAAACAAACCAATAAATCATGTTTCCTTCAACAAGGATTTAATCGGCGCTAGCTTCATTTACACTTAAACAAATGTATAGGACTGTTTTGCTTAGTGTGTGGTCATGTGTGAAGTTTAGAATAATAACGTGGACTTGCCCTGTTTGCAAATTTTAATAAGGGAAAGTCTGTTTGAATATAATACAAATCCTTGCCAACTATGCGGGACACTTGAATAACATATTGGTGTGGGTGTGGTGATTGGTGGCATGTCATCTTCACCAGCAGGACAAACAGGGTGTCAACCTTCACCTCACCTGACATTTGTCCAAAAATGCTTTCACCTACGAAACAGTGACAAGACTATGCTGCCACACCAAATAGCACACATAAAAAAAATGACTAATGGTAAATAAAAATGTATCGGTTTTATGATGCATTTTGTAACAGGTATGACTTGCAAAAACTCCTTGAGACAGTTTCGTTGAGATTAGACATTAAATGCATTTTAAAGTATAATTGTTCAGTCTACAATATAGTTCTAATAGACACGCAAGGATCATTCTGTTGTATTTTTGACCGGGGCTCTCCAACCTGCCAAATAGTTCCTTAAAAGATTTTTGTTTCATTCATATTACGCTTTAATATTTTATTTAGGTAACATGCCTATTTCTAAAGTAAATATATCTTTAGTTGCCAAATTGTGTCTTCTTCTGAATGAATAATAATTTAACTGTCTTCTTTATCTTTGGTTTCTTGGGATTGATAAAGTACTGGCGCAGCTTTGTTTTGCAAATGTATCCTGGGGAATAAGGGGAATTTCAAATTGCAAAAGGCATATAGCTAAATTTATTGAACCTATTTTGCATGAAGAGGGGTTCGCTTCAGTGCAGATGCCTCGTACTGTGTTGCTTGCAAAAATCAGATTGTTGAATGAAGTGAAGAGCAGTAGGTGTCACATGATGATTAGCTTGTTGGCTTGACGATGAATCGGAGAATTAAGACCACTCAAATGCAACTTTGAGAAGTTTAATTTGAAGCAACAAAATAATGGTTAAAGGCTCCTTAAAGTATACATTTGCTAAGCTTTTTAAAACAGAATGTCAGATATTTTTCACTGCCACAAATGTTGTACAACTTTTATTTTGACACCTAAATGGCTGACTGTGTTTACATGTAAACAGAATATCCTATAAAATTCATAATTTCAAGTTGAGCTTGTACAAGTCAAAATTCTAAAGTATGATTTACTGTTTGAGTGATTGAGTAATTGATTGATAGAGTGATGCTAGTTTATGTTACATACCTCTGTAATTACAGAGAGATTAATATTACAAGTTTGTGGAGACTGTTCCAAATAAATCATGAAAGCTTAAAGCTCTCATAAAGTTACTGCACTCAGGCCACTTGCTTACCTTTTAAATGTATTAAAGGTTATGTTTAAAAACATATAATTTCTAAGAAGGATTAAAGTTTTTAATGAAACAATTTGATTTAGTAAGTTGGTAGGTTACCAATGCCATGTGTAAACCCATGCTACATGGGTTGGACATGTATTTTAAGCAGGTTAGTTGCAGAACGCCTGTTGGCAAACTATTATGAAAAGTTCATTCTCTTCAATACTGTTCTAAAAGTGTTATCAAGAATAGAGTTTCATAATGTTTATTGCTTTAAACTTTGTGAAATAGGTATGATGTATGTATGATTTTAATCATTTTCTGCTATGATTATTGCCTTTCTAAAACATGAAAAGCAACTATTTTATTTTCAACTGTGTCCAGAAGTTTTAATTGGTTACTGTACCATTCTCAGCATACAAATGAGTTCATAATCACCTTTCAAGACTTTCAGATGCCAGAGAAGAGTTTTTCACTTTATTTAGATGCAGATAGTACACAGTGGTCTCATTTTGACCCTTAGACAGAATATGGGGGAGAAGTATTAACTGCTCTTGTGTATGTATTTGAGAACCACTCACAAGACAGACAAGCTAACATGTTAGCTACCTTAACAGAGACAAACAATTTGGGCTACTAAGAAAAGTGGGGAGGACAGAATAAGGTGAAATGGCAAAAATTGATACCACCATTTTCTTGGAGATCAATTCAGATTTTTAACACAGTTCATGTAGACTGTCTGTTTCCCTATTGCCTGTGAGGTAAAACAAAATCATCTGCTTTTCAGAAAGTTCCTACTTCACAGTGTCATTCACTCAGAACAGGACAAAGGTTTGCCAAGGTTGCCAGATTGATTAAAAAGAAAAGAAAAGAAGAAAACTCTATAGACTATATAGAAAAATCTGAGGCTGAGAGAAGAATTTGGGGAAAATAGTCAGTATTTGAACAAACAGATGCAATTGGGAAATCACTATTCCATTTTTTGTTACATTATTCCCCAGCCTGACAGTATTTAATTAATATTACATCCTCTTTAATCTTTTTTAGACTCAAGGCTTTATTGAATCACATTACTACATAAATAATTCCACCAGATCTCCCTTTTATAACCTGATCATCCCAAATTCACTTGTGGCAGATTTGTCCAAGGCCAAGTTGAAGCGTTCGGAGCAACAAGTCAATGTCGAGGCTAAGCCCTGAGCATCTGATGTCAAGAGGTGTGGATTAGTCATGCTCCGTGGCCCGCCGCTGTATTATTTATCACGGAGCTCTCCTGTCACCTCTAGCACCTCCACTGTGTTCCTGGCAGCCCGAGACGCACACATTAATTAAGGAAATGGAGACAAAGTGCATCTCCACCGCACTGACATCAACCTAATGTAGTACTGCCGGGTTTTAGATGGCCCTTTGTACAACATATTATACAGGTCTTTTGTGAAACAAAAGAAAGAAAATTATATATTAGAATGGTGTGTTGTCTTCTTCTGCTAAAGAAGTGATGTCAGCATGATTTGTCAATTCAAGTAATATTTTTCAAAAGTATCTACGAGTGCTTTGAAATTGAGCTAGTGAACTTAGTTGTATTATTGTGAAGTAATAATACAGTATTTGACTAACATAGAGTACTACACCCAGCTCAAATGCATGTACCTGATCATGTAGTCAGGCACATGGCATAAAGGTCTTATTTTAAAGGAAAAATAACAATACAAATTTTCTTCCTGATCTCTCTGAATTTTGAGAAATAGCATTATCAAATGGGGAATTAGAATATGCTTAAAGCATTAAAAAAAAAAAAAAGTTTGGGGTCACTATGAGCTATGTTTTTCTTCAATGAAGTTAACTTTAAACTAATCAGAAATACACTCTTAGTTTGTTAATGTGGGAGATATTCTAGCTGCAGATGTCCAATTTTAAGTATTTTGAGGCCTATTTCCAGCAACTATCACTCCTGTGTTCTAATGCTACACTGTGTTTACTCATGTGTCAGAAGGCTAATGGATGATTATAAAATCCTTGTGCAATCATATTAGCGGAAAAGCTAATGAGAGAAGCTATAAAACTGGCTTTCCCTCAAGCAGGTTGAGTATCTGGAGCTCACATTTGTTGGATTGCTCAAATGGTCAAAAAAAGAGAACCTTTTATCCAAAGCCACGGTTTACATGGTATTGTAAGAAATAAAAATTGCTAAAAATAACTGGTCTATTATGTGGGTAAACGCATAATTAGAGATTTTTGCAATCTGTTGCAGGAATAGTTAACAAAAGCTTTTTTTTTTTTTGTAAATAAGTGATGAGATGTCATTATCATCTCTTGTTCTTATTGTTAATAGGTTTTAGCCCATCACTACATGTTTTGACCTTTTCCACCTTTAAAGTAGGACAGGAGTGGACAGTATAGCATACATTTTTTCTTATGATAAAAGACAATATTTATTATAACAAGCAATGACGATATATGATTGCCTAACCATGGCCAAAGTTTTTGTGTGCACAATTATGTCACAACATTTCACAAAGTATATCATCAGTGATATATATATTTTTGCTTATTTGTTTTTTAGCGCTATTATCACCAACGATATCATATAGCTCTGCGCTGGTTTAAAGTTTGTAATATTTTGCTTTGAATGGTTAATTGTTATGGTGAAGATGCCGAAACCATATTTCAAAGCATTACCTCAGATTCTTTCTGATTCGCCTGCAGTGTCACAAAAAGTCATGCATGCATGGCTAAAAATCAGAAAATCCGATAAAGATAGTTGTAGTAAAAGTACTTTTTGTTGTAGATCTTTCTATTGACGCCACAGCATAAGTGTAACAGAACAAAATCTCATGTACTTCAACTCAGAGCCTATTGCCCATGTCAGCCTTGTCTTTTGACTTCATATCCATCTTCATTTTGGCGAGCTTAGACATACATGGCAGACTATGGCTAAGCACTTGGTAAATGCTGAAATTAGTCACTGTCAAGTCAACTCAGACAGGCCATTGAAGAAAGCCAGCCGGCGCACTCATGTTCAAGAAGTTACAAAGTAGTGTTAGGCCAGAGGTCTTAGAGAAACTAATGGACGGAGGTGAAGGGGTTTCAGAGCGCGCATGCATAATTGAGCAGAATCAGGTTACATGGGCACGCACACAGGTGAGAGAGGGGAAGGCGGCTGGGCCATCCAGGCTCCTCTGTCACAGTGGAAAGAAAGACTACACCTGTAATCCCTACAAGGTGTAAAGCAGCAGGAGGGACACCTGTTTCCGTAAACACATAAGGTCCAATGTGTGCCAATCTACACCAATCTGGGCTGGAGGTATTTTTAACACCGCCTATAAATTGTTAAGTATCGTCACTGAAAATAGATGTAGGTTGGACATAGGGCGTTATAATGAGACAAGTTATAGCCTACTTATTAACTGTGACCATAACATTATAACTTGTCTGATGTCAGAAACTAGCCAGGGTTGGGCTTGGTTAGTACTCGGATGGGAGACTCCTGGGAAAACCTGGTGATATACTGCTGCAGTGGCTGTAGTGCAATACTGTAGTTTACAACCTTTGACCCAAGGAGAGTCTCTTTCTTGAAACAAGAATGAGAAATTGTTGTAATTTTGTGCGCACCTGAATATAAGAAGCACCAACTAGATTTTAAAAGATCAAATAGGTACATAGGCCTTACGTGTAGATTGTAGCTGCATCGTTGTATAGACTACAAGTTTTAAATCTTGTAAAAAGAGGTAGCGGCTTAATACGATATTGTCCAACGACCATTTCTCTAAAGCACTACTAGATAATATCTTAAGTCTGCATTTACAGTGGGGATCTGCAGGTTATGAATCAAATTTGATGTATTTTCTTTATCTTTGTAGCTTAAAGTGATAGAACTTTTATGCATTTGTCCCACAGTGAGAAAATTCAGGTTGCAATCACATTTTGTACAGTAGTGGCTCTTGGCCAGATTTCCCTAGAAAAAGATTTTATCTTAAGTGACTTAAGCCACCAAGATGCTAATGATGATGTAAGTTGTGTGTTTTTATTGTGAGCAGGCGTGCATCTCCCTAGAATACATCTTTAACTATAAAGTTCTACAGTATGGGATAAAGCTGATCAATATCAGTATGCCTCCAACTAATGTTTCATCCATTGGATTTTTCACCCCCAGAGAGTTACACTCCTGTTTATAGATCAGATTAATTACTTTTATAGATCTCTTTTATGAACACAACATTCACATCAGCAAAGTATTATTAAAAGTGTGAAACTGCATGCCTTCGTGTTACTCAATCTACATTATTTTGATTAACGTCACTAACTAGTTGCAATAATTAATTACTGCTTGTAGAATTAGAAAATTTATAGAAATCCACAATTAATTATACTCTCAAAATACATTTCTTCCATTATTTACGTGTTGCCATTTCTCTTTCACTTATATTTGACGCCAGCCCATATTAGACCTTAGCCTTTACTGTATTCCACTGTGAATAATTCAACCTTACGCCTCTCTCTCTCTCTTTCCAGAAGGTGTGGAGGTGCCCGTGTCTCTTGTTCAGCTAATTACACCTCCTCCACCTTCTCCTCTCTCTTTTAAAGAACCGCTAATGATGCCGTCACTATTAGCACCAAAAAAACGCCGTTTCGCTAAACGACTGCTCAGGCCTAACCCACTTTACCTGCTGCCCCACAATGCTCGGCTCTTTATTATTGCGGTTTTCAGTGATTTATTGAGCCGCATTCTTTTCGGTGTCATCTGAGGACTGACATACTTCCTGCGTAGTTCAGAAAACGCCGACACACACTTTTAGTCACGCTATGAAAACACCTATGTGATTGTCTCTCCGCCTAAGACTCGTCAAGGTGTCAGCGGGTGCAGTTCCTGGATCACCGTCCAATACTAATAAACTTACAGGATTAGCCACAGCAAATAAACATTATGTACTAGAGTTAAACAGAACGGGTTGTGTTTGTCCTTTTACAAATGTGTTATAAAACATCGAGTATCTTTGAACATGTAACAAACCATCACTGCTACGTCATTTTCACGTTTTAGAATGATTTGATTTTGTTTAAAGCAGCAGTACGGACGTCACAATATCAGTTTTTCCCAACAATAAAAGCTGTAATTTTTTCTCTTTTCACATTGTTATTGCTTGAGTTTGTGGTCAACAATAGTTAAAACTCTAGTTTGAGTTAAAATGAAATATGCATCAAGGGGTCTTGTCACTAATTGGTGTTAGTATGATTATTGGAGACATTGGCATTGATAAAAAACATCTAGTTACAAATAAATCTCTTGTTTCTGTGACTTCTCTACTTTCTGTGTGGCATGTAGTCACTGTCTGTTCTCAAAGCCTCAATTTGCTCTCTTAAATTAAGCTAAAAATATGTCTGAGTAATTTCGTCATAATGCCACAGAATATTTTATATCAAAGATAAATGCATTTTGTTTACTTAAGAGTGTTTGGGTGGCTTGTAAAGTGCTATATGCTGTAAATCCGATGCATTGTTGTTTTTATAAAGTGAAACGTATGTTTATGTTGTTTTAGCTAATGCGAACGTGTGGAGAAATACTGGTTATCGAGCACAGCAAGAGGCCATGTGTCATGTTCCTGAACCACTCTCTCACAATGGAATCTGCTCATAGCATCAGGATATCTCTTCTTTCTGATGTTCAGGTTGTCAGTTCACTGCAGTCTTTGTTTATTCACGATGTTCATGTTGTTCGTAGATTTGGGCTGTTTCAGAATGGTCAGTAGTGGGCTGATCTGATTTTTTAGTCACAACGTCATCTTCTCTAAACCTAGTAAAGTGACTGTCTCTACAGGTTGTAAATAAAAAACAAAATTAAATTACAAACTAGTTGTAATTTGACTAATAATACGTTTCATATTACATTTATTCTATTGCATTTTTATTTAAACTGGCAGAAATGTTGGAAACGGAATTTTAGTTTTAATATTTTCATTCTCAAACTGACAGAGGCAAGTTTATTTAAAGCACAATTCGTACATTCTAAGCTCAAACCAGGAAAAGATGCAAACGACAATTAGCTGTAATGCTAACAACAATAACAAGCCAACTTAGTCCATTTTAGTGAACAAAAAAACATTAAGTTGGAACTTTGGAGACTAATTTTCACCTCAACACATTAAAAACATCCTTGTGCTTGGAAGAAATGGGCTTAAGTTATTTACTTAAAAAAAAAAAAAAAAAAAGAAATTCAACTCTAGGAATCTTCAAATCCAAGCAGATTAAACAAGCTTCAGTGTTTTTGTTAAATGGTTTAAATTGCGATGTTAATCCCTTTCCACCTTCATACATCATTAAAATGTTTTCTTGTTTGTAAGAAATCTATTTTATCTTAAATACTATAACTTTTACTCATACATGCCAATAAACAAATGACAATCATCGATTTAGCTTTAAATTGTGTAATTGTTTTTTATGTAATTATTATTTTGAAATTAATTTCTTCACACTATGTTCTCTCTGCTTATTAAATAGACAAATAAAATTACACATTACACAATCTGGATAAAAGAATTGATTAGGCCATTCTTCAGCAAAAACCCAAAGCGTGCAGAAGAACATTTGTAGCATAATTATTAGAAGTCTTGACTCACTTCTTGACGATTTAGCTGCACAAATCCCTTCTGTTGTCATAATGATGCTGGACAACCTTCAAATGCTCTGGTTTTTTCTGTCTTTGATAGTTCGTTAATCCCAGTGCAAATGTGATTTTTGCTAAAATTCAGTTAAAGTTTGAGTTACATGTTGCTGAGTTACATGGTGCATGCTGAAGTGCTCTGCGATAGCGCACGACAACTGCATCAGCTCTGTAGTTGGGCTGTTACAACTAATCGATTAATCGCAACTAATCAATTATTGAATTAACAAATGTAGTAGTCGATAATGTTAATGATTCACATAGTTTCCTAATCATGCATGAACTGAGCTTTATAACTCATTTGAGAACAATGACAGAAATACTACTTTTACTAAAACATATCTTAATTAAGGCAGTACATTTAATCTTGATTTGATAAGTTTGACTAAAGTCAAGTGCTCAAAAAAAAAATCTAAATATGAATCTTGTCAATAGATCAATTTAGATAATTGTGATTGTGCAAAAGCAGTAAACAATGATCAAATTAAAATAAACGTTACTTTAATAATGATTAGTTATGAACTCATGATCTATTTAACCCATGTTTGATAGAAAACTCCAAAACATCCAACAACAATCTAGCTTTGTCTGGATCGAAATTGTAAAAATCTTCTAGTCAGGTGACTTCACTTTGCCTAAACAACATTAAAGAATTATATCCAACTAATCATTAGCAAAATAGTTTCAATTTATAGTTGTATTCTAATTTAACTATTTTGTTAGTATTCTTTTTTTAGTAATACATATACTCCATTTCTAGTTATGTTTAACCACAAGTTTACCAAAGTAATTAAGGTGGTTTAAATACTTTGTTTTCTCTCTCAATCCACTGAATGTTACACATTTCAAACAATAGCATACAAATGATTCCGGCTTTAATGGTTCATTAAAGTTCACACCTTAAACAACCTTTAAGTGTAGTAAACGCGTCAAACTCCCAGTGATTTATAACGCCTCATTTGTCACATTGTCATTACAAGCACATGTAAATAGTTGTTTGTCAATGTACGCCTATTTTCCCATCGTAATCTGAATGAAATGGTTATACAACTTGTGCTTTACTCTTTAGCTCTGCATTGGGCTGATGTGAGGAGGTCAAAGGGGGCAGAGGGTTGGTTTTTGGAGGGCTGGGGGTGCACTGGCCTCCGGGACCCTGTGGAAAATCCCTCATCTCGTCCTGTCGTATGTATTTCCCTGGCAGTGAGGTCATCAAACTGTCTCCCAAACCACAAGCCCCGGGACTCATGCCTGAACACTGCTCTGGCTGAGGAGGGTACGAGAGAGGGTATGAGAGAGGGTGAAGGAGGCGGCACTAGGTGGCAGTGTTGGGCCAGGCTGTGGGTGAGGACGCTTGGTTAGGCTGGGGGGAGTTTTTAGGTTCTAGTGGTGGGAGCAAAAATGAGAAAATTGAAGATTTCGGTTCTGCTATCTGATTGTAATTTACCAGTGCGTTTGTAATGTGCTGTTTTAACCTCAGCAAGCGATAATCTGGTTTAAGGCGGAACTTTTTTTTTTTTCTTTCATTTTAATATTTTTGGTCAGTTTCTTCTTTGAATATAAAAACTTTCACCAGTGCACAACGACTACAACAACAACAACAAAAATAACTACAAAAACAACAACAGATTCCAATCTGACCCACTCATGTAAAGTATGTAAATTCAAAAATGTTTTTCTCAAAATCCAAATGAACTTAAAGACCAGCCCTTAAAGAGACACATATAACCAAACTGTACATTATTAAATGTTTAAAAATAATAATAATAATAATAAAAATCTAATATTTATACAAATTCTAGATCAGTAAGATCAGGTTTATTCAAATATCACGTCAATAAAAAATCTGTTTTGTCTCGGTTATGTAATATTTTTATGTCTGAAATATGACAATGTTTGGACATTTTTAAATGTAAAATACATTTACAGATATTAACATTGTATATGGTAAAACTATGTTTGCAGTTGAAAAATACCAAAACTGCATGTATTTTATTTACGTATTTAATTTTATGAGTATATTTCAATGTACCAAGCAGTGTTGGGTGTAACTTAGTTACTGTGTAATTTAGTTACTGTAATTAGATTACATTTTGAGTAACTAGTAGTGTAACTTAGTTACTGTGAAAATACTTGTAATTAAATAAACTAAAGTTACTAACAAAATGCACGTAGTTACTTTTCAGTCAAAACATCTACAAAAGTGACTTATTGTGTGAGATAAAACTGCTCAGAGACACAGACCAGCAGCTGGATCAGGTCCAGAGTCATGTGAAATGTTATTTTAACAAATTTGACCCAATTAAAGCAACTCATTTGTTGTTTGTCTGTTTAAATGCCAATAATTAAATTATAAATCCCATTTTTGATTGATGTTTGCAATAAACACACAAAGTAATCTAAAGTAATGTACTAAGTTATTTTCTTTTGGCAGTAAGTAGTGTAACTAATTATATTTTTATAAAGTAATAAGTAATGAGTAACTAATTACTTTTTCAATACTTTTTCCTCAACATTGGTACCAAGCTATGAAAGCAAGTCATCAGCACAAAAGTCCTAAAATATAATAAAAAAAAAATGATGTAACATTCACATTCGAGAGAGTTGTGTTTAACATGAACTCCTTCCACAAAAGAATGCATTTCTACCTTCTTTCTTTCCCTCGCTCGCTGATATGATTTGACCACTCTTCCCTGTTCCTGTTGCAGACTGAGGCCCCTGTGTTTTCGGTACGTCCTGAGGGAGTTTTCTGTCACCGGCCCCTCTGCCCCCCGTCACAGGACACAGTGCTCCGTCACCGCGGCGACAGACAGGGACAGAGGGAGCACCTTGTCCTGTGATCACATGATGCTATCGCTGGATTCACAGGTGAGGACGGAGCCTGTCGGAGCCTGTGTCTGAGATGGATGTTTGAGGAGAGGGATCAATAGTTTGTTTCAGTGTTTAGTGAGGAATAGAACACACAAAGAAAGAACAACTAAACTTCACAAATAATCTTATAAAAATGGATACTTTATTGAAACTTGACCTGCTTTTTGTCTTTGAATTAAAATGTAAAAATGCTTCAACATTAAAAAGAAATAATAGAATATAAATGACAAATAAAACTGGACTTTCAACTGATGAATAATAATTACCCATGAGTCAGCAATCATTTTTAGTTATTTTGGGCATATGCAAAAGTTATGAAGTAAATTTATTATTAATGAAAATCAGATTTAGTTTATTTGTTACTTTTTATCTATGTAATTTATTTATTTCATTTTATCTATTTATTTAATTCAAAAATGCACCTGTATGTGTTTCAAAAGTCTTATATTAGTTGACTAATTGTTGGACTTAAAATATACTTAGCTGCCGTGTTTGTATCACGATAAAGGGTGTTTGAATGTCCAGAATTTAGTCATTCTGCTCATAATAATTTACAAAAACAACAATATTAAGAATAAAGAATCCTATGCTTATAGTTTATATGACAGGTTCTTGTGTTTTTAAAATTGTAACTTTCTTTGATGGGATAGTTCATAATAATCACAATTTTACATCAGTCAGGTTGCATAGTTTGAGGTAAACATGACAAAAGTTGAAAATCATAGAAAATATTGACTACTTCTAAAACAGAATCTCTAACAGAAAAGTGACATTCTGTCCAAAATGCAAAGACACTTAACACACATCTGACACTTTTTACTGACAGCTTAAAGTCAAAATGTTATTGAGTATTATTATTGAAATTATCTACCTCGCTTGTCACTACACAAGTTTGAGTTTGTCTTGTTATGGTATTAGATTTAACTATGAAACATGTCAGTTTAAATACTTTTACAGCAAAGTTGAACCATTCCGCTGTGTTTATTCACAAAAGCGATCGCTTTATCTGCTCTTCAACAAAGCTGAGTTACTTCTTAAGTCAGACTTTACTAAGCTTTGCCCAGCTTTCAACTGATATGTATCACTTGTTTAAAGTTATAATTTTCAAGTTGAACTACTTATTTCAATGTTTAGACCATTACATTTAGGATTTTGCTAAATGTTTTACAAATTGCATCAACATTTTTGAGAATGTATTTAGTTTTATTTATTTAGCTACTATATTTGCCGCTGTGTACCTAATAAATATCAATACATAGAGAGTAATAGATTAGATAATGAGAATTTGTGACACTAATGATTGCAGTCCAGCCCTTCGCCACGTTTTTTTTTTTTTTTTTTTTTTTTTTTGTAAAAAAAAATGATTGAACAGTCCTGCTCTACTGTGATATCATAGATTTAGAACTCTGCACTACCTCCTGTTACCGTCAACATATTTTCAAACTTTTCTTTATATAAGTGTTCTTGATTCACTAAAGCTATTGTTTCTATGTAGAACAGGTAATAACCTACCAATGTAAGTTAAAATCATAAAAACAGTTTATATTCCGAGGCTAAGTTTGACCCAAAAAATCTTTAAAAATTTGGTAAGTTATCCCAAGTACGTGCAATTTATGAGACTGCCCTTGTATAACCAGAATAGAACATTATAAACGTCACCAAAAAGACCAAACACAAAATGTTTTTTTGCCAATTCATCATTGAGAATAGTTATTATCATTATGCATTCTTGTTACTTAAAAGAGCACTTGTTCTTGAGCTCCTCTACCCCTTCTCTCTCTCTCTTCCTCGCTCTGGGTCAGACGTGTGCGTGCTAACAGTGTGATCTACAGATATGACCGTCTCTATTGGACGTCTTGGTCAAAGGCTGCATCTCGTCTGCGCAGCGGCCGGTCTCGTGCGCACACTTGTAAAAAAACACAAAAAAAACTCTCTGTCTCTCTCTCTGTGACGGCGGAGACATGCCCGGCTCTCCTTAATGGCCCTTTGTTCAACCTGCAGGCCCGGAGGTCAGAGGTCAACTGCACCTGAGGCCAATTCCCACCAACAAAAGCCCTGTGTTTACTGCTTCCACGTCTGCAGCAGGAGGAGGGGTGAGTGTGGAACTATTTCTGTGTACGAGAGGATGTCAGATAAACAGGAGTGATTACAGTAATGGAGAAATGGGTTCTTTAACATCAACACTAATGGACACAAACAAAAATACTAGAGTTTGAAATTTCCAGGATCAAACAAAACTGTATTTAAAGAGCTTATTTTACTGTCAGTTTTGATGTATGTTAAATTATTACTTTCTCATCAAAAACATATCTGGAGCTGTGTTTATCTGCAACTGCTCTTGAACCAAACGCCCAGTTCCACCTTATAATGTTAATAAGAATAAATTGAAGATTTTTTGTGGTAATCTCAACAG
Source organism: Mugilogobius chulae (assembly GCA_038363315.1). Classification (NCBI taxonomy): domain Eukaryota; kingdom Metazoa; phylum Chordata; class Actinopteri; order Gobiiformes; family Gobiidae; genus Mugilogobius; species Mugilogobius chulae. Next base: position 35,905,460 of record CM076401.1, on the reverse strand, counting down.
AATAAAAGTATAATATTTTAGTATATTGTTGCGTAAAAGTGCACTTTTAGGTACAATAGCTGCAGCTACAATTGTATGATATATGCAAGATTTTTCAAACATTTGTGAAGGAAATGAAGCACAACTTTTTTTGTTGAAGAAGCTCAGGAGTTGGCTTTGCGTAATATCAGACCTTCAACAGAATTGAACCAAACTGAAAGAATTCTTTACCATATTTGTTGCAATTTTCAAAAATGTCCAACCATAAAGATAAACTCATTGTATGTAGTTTCCCAACGAATCTCAATTAAATGGAAATATTTTTTATTGTCAAACGAGTAGAAATGAATTATAATTATGTTAATGTCAGCATGACTCAGCAAATATTTTATTAGTCATCTATGAAAACGATTATTTTTGTTTTACACCGAGATTTTTCAAATACATAAAAACAAGTATAGTTTTGATTTAATAATGCCTCTAAACAAGGATTAATTAAATAATCATTGCACTCGGTTATTACAGTTATTACTTGGAGTCATCCATATTTCAGTCCTTACTGTGATCAAAGACTCAAACTAAAACAATATGATGCAATATAAGTAGTAGCCCTATTTGTATTGGCACTTAATTTATTGACTTAGACAATAAAACAACTCAAGAATTAGCTTAATGCTTTGTCATGTCCGTTCTGGTTTATTTGCTAAAATTCCACCCACACATGACGGTAGCTCCTAAAAAAATATTTAAGCAAGAGCGTATACAGTACATACTTTAATTACAATGACGCACCTGCTAGCACACTGTCTTGCTAGCTTGCTGCTATCTAAAGCTAACTTATAGCGCTGAATAAACAACCAGTTATGATTTAAAGTAAAGACATCTGACTGTTTTTATGTGAAGATTATTTCAGCTTTATTAAATAGATACATTTTGAGTGACTAAGTAAAAACGTCCATTTTAATTTAGACAAAAAGTACTGATGCTAACACTGAACTAGCCAGATGCTACTATGCTCAAAACTCTTAATTAAATACAGTAACTTTTGAATACATTCTACCAAAATAATATGTATTCTGTATATTCTGGTCATCATTCACCAGCAGCTCAAGGAGTTTGCATGTTCTCCTTATGTCAGCATTGGTTTCCACTAAAAACATGTACAATAGGCTCCACCTCTCTCCCCTCCCATGACTTGTTTTAAAAAGAAATTGTGATCTTGGCAGGATTTTCATGGTTTAATTAAGGTAAATAAACAAACAAACTAATTAAATATTCAATAACTTGAGGCAAGAAACATAAAACTGCACTAAGCAAATTCACAGATATTAGCACCAAGAAGTCTTTATCAAAACACCTGCGTCTCATTTCGCTTATATCCTGTGACCATTTGTGATTTGGGAAAGTCCGCCGACAAACTGCTCTCATTTTCCAAAACTCCAGAACAGTTCTATGTTGTCACTTAACCGTCTTTGGGAAAAACACACGGAGCAATGGCGAGTATCAATAGTGCTCTGGGCTCCAAAGTAAATAGGTGATGCTGTGTAACCCCGCGCCTCTGTGATGGGACCACTTCCTGCAGCTCGTCTGGCACCCAGTCAAGGACAACAGATGGGAACCTTTAAAATCTTCACTCCCCCAACTCTCACTCAGCAGAAGGCTTGGCTGCGCGGGCCAGATTGAAGCGTACGCTGAATAGAATAGGCCTGTTTGATGCTAGTGGGCTGTGCTGAAAGGTGATTCTGCAGATCCGGAGGCTGCACTCTTAGGACCGTCAAGTCATCTTCTTTCTGGATTTAGTTCTTCTTCATTGGGGGATTCTAATTGAGGATATTGTTTGTAGCGTTGATTTTCTAAATGTTTTTGCATTTCATTTTGACATGTTACTACAATCTTTGCAGTAACTAAATGAACATATACTCTAGGCCAAATAATAATGTATTTTATTTGTAGCTTTTAGTGCTTTTCAAGACTCTCAAAGACCAAACCGACCAAATTAACACTGATGATCACATTGTCTCACCTCAAAATTTTCTATTCAATGAGCTCTAAAAAAAAAAAAGAAAGAAAAAGAAACCCCTGCTTTGTTAAACTCATATTTTAAAGTTCTTTGAGTTTATAATGATTCCATCTCTGGAGCTGAGTAATCCAGCCATCATTTTCTTAGACTTGGAACATCTAATGTCACTTTTGTTTATTTATACTGACAAAACAGATCTCAGTTTTTGTTACATGAGTTTATTCTAAGTCAGGGGTCTCCAACCTTTTTCACCTGTAGAGCTACTTTTACTAAAGAAAAATTACAGAGAGTTACTCAACGGAGTTGATATGACAACGATCATCCACTTATCACTTATCAGTACATGTTTAACCTTTCCAAAATGTTACTTTACTATGGTAACAGGCACGTGGTGGCTCAAATTTGAATTATTCATTGCAAAATCTAGCCCTTGGCGAGCTACTCGGAGATGGTGGAAAGGTACTGGTAGCTCCTGAGCTACAGATTGGAGACCTGTTTTAGCTAATATGATCCATAAGCCAGGTCAACAAGTTAAACAGCATATTCCACCTGCACATTCTAAACTTAATGCTAATTCTAACCCACCCTGTAAAAAATTCTTTTGACAAGAAACATTGCAAACAAAAAGCCAAAAATCTACATCCTCAGAACAAAATTCTGAGTTCCTTTGGAGGTGCTTCAGGTTAGAACATCCTATACAATCCATATAAGCTATTACATAGTAGTTTACTTTAAACAGCATTGAAAGTTAGTCATCAATTCTTACCAATACTTATAAATTCATATATACAATTGAAGTTGGTGTAACTAACTTTTTAGTCATAAATAATAACCTTTGTGTATTCCACTTAAAAGTGCAGCACTGAGTACTGTCTGAATTGAATATTAAAATTTTATTCCAATCAAGAGCCAAAGCAGTGCTCTAATTGGCTGAGCTTTTTGGTCCTTCCCAGTTTCACTTTGTATTTATAAAAAGAAGTTTATAAGATGTAAATGCAACCAAAATGACTACATGTTGATATTAACCATGTGTTGAAGGATTTATGAGAGGAAGTTGTCAAATTTAAAACCTAAATCGCGTTTGCAGTGGGAAAACCAGCAACCTCACTTGACTAGATAGCATGTATGTAGTCAAACCCAATAAGCCAAAAGTCTGTCATTTGTATCAGTAGTTCATGGGAGGAATACACATTTTCCCAGAATCCTCAAAAGCAATTTTTATTAAAAAGTAATATTGCCAATATATCCACAACCAATCTTAATTGTGAATAAAAAAATAGGCTATATGAGTTGAGTGAAAGTGTGAATAAATGACTGACTGACTGAATTAGTTGCATTAACCTAAAAGTAAAAAAAAAAAAAAAAAAAGACTGTACATCTGAACTTGGTCCTTAAGAGTGCTGCCTCCTGGTCTACAGATTGACAGCACTGCAGGAGTGGGCAGTGACAGGGGGGATGTTACCTGTCGGGACATGAGTGCTAACAGGTGAAGGCCGTCCCCAAAGCCCAGCCCACCTGTCGGCCTGTCACCCGACTTGAGCTCGAGCAGCAGGGGCCCTCCTCCTCCTATACACCTCCTATAGACCAGGATGCAGCGAGACACACCCAGGATACACCCCCATCTCTCTCTCTCACACACACTCTGCCCCTGTGCCCCGTCCCATTAGCTGCAGACCGGAGCTGGAGCCACACTGACACCTTTTAACCTCAGCATTAGGCTCACAATAAGAGCCAACATGTTGTATAATGTTTGTTTTCATTGGGATCAATTTCTCTGTAAACAGTGATGATAAATTATAATACATGTTTGCTTTGGATGTGCAGCAATGGTTTTATATATTTAAAGGTGCACTATGTAACTGAAGGGGCCTGAGATTTTCCCATTCAAGTCTCTCGTTTAAGTCTCTTGTTCAAGTCTCCCGTTCAAGTCTCTCGTTCAAGTCTCTCATTCAAGTTTCCCAATCACATCTCTCGTTCAAGTCTCCCGTTCAAATCTCTCGTTCAAGTCTCCTTTTCTAGTCTCTCGTTCAAGTCCCTCGTTCGTTTAGTTGCAAGTAACAACTTGAATATCTAATTTTACATGCAGTATATATTTTTTTCTTGTCACTTGTAGTGTCTCATGCTTAATGCCATACTGTGAATCATTTCAATCAAAGCATTAATGTTGTAGAGAGATGGTGCACTCTCCAGCAGAGTCATAGTGCTTCTTTAAATATGTTGTTTATCCATTAAATAGGAATAATACACGTATAAAGACTTATAATGTTATATTTAGCATAAACCATGATGTTAGCTATCTAATTAATTTCAGTTTAATCCTCTTGAGTAAAAATGATTAACTGTTTAATATATACCTGTAAGACAGTGATGTGTGAAAGTTCTTAATTAAAAAAGGGATCAGTGAAATCACATTGGCATTCAAAACCTGAAAGGTGTCTTCTCGTCAGCTCACGCATTGCTCACTAGACCGAATGGCATTTTGTAAACAAGCCAACACGCTCTTTGAAATATTTCTGCGGTTTGTTTGTAGAGCTTAACTGGAGCGGTTACATCAGTCCAAGAATCACACAAATAACACAAAGTACAGAAATGACTAAGAACAGACAGGCCTCGCAGTGATGATTAACCCTGGGTCTCTGAGGACAGCACCGCAAAAATACTCCCAACCACAGAGAACAGACACAGGGACACAATGACACACAGACAATACCCAAGACTATACTCTGTGCTCTGTGCTCTGTGCAAAACAATACCGCTTCTTACAATGCTAAGCCATGTGGAGCTCTGTCTGTCCTCAACAAATCACTCCTATTGTTCCTTATTGTTCATGCTCACAGTCACTACACCTGCCCAAACTCACACTGTATTTCTGGGTTTATTAAGTTGAAATTTAGGTCTGCATAATTATTATTACATGTAGATTATTATTCATTTTTTTGTATATGTAGGTCACATAATGCTATTTTGTAAACTACTTACAAAGCATTAATAGGCATGTCTTTGTTTAACACTTTAAAGCTGAGATGGGCATTTATTTTCGCCACTTAAATTCACAGCAGTGGCAGTGGGCCGGACCACAGTCATTAGTGTAACAAATTCTCATTATTAAGGTTAAGGTACACTTTATTGTCCCCGTAGGGAAATTTGTCCTCTGCATTTGACCCATCCTTCAATGCCTCTGGGGCATCTCCTCAGGAGCAGTGATCGCCACAGTCAGCGCTCGGAGACCCATCTCCAGATATTCTTGCTAGGCTTGGTCAGGACTACCATAGCTGGAGGCACATTTCTGTAAAATATTAACTTTTTTAATCTATTGCTGTCCATTTAATATACAGTATTTATTATGAACACACGTGCACACATATTCAATAGCTAACTAATACATAAACAAAAAATAATAAAGAAAGAAAATAAGAAGTAGCCTAACACTGACCACAATAAGTCCAGGACTGCATCTGGTCCCAAGGCCACAGTTTGCAGAAGTCTGCTTTAAAGGCATTTTACATATGAAATTTAATTTGCAACTAATTAATGCTTCTGCACTTTTGTACTTAGTTTATTAATATAAGTGGGATTGAGATTATGTCATTTTGCATTGTCATTATTTGGTTGGTGGTTTTGAATCAAAAGATAGTTAACTAATCTTTCATTATTATTCATTAATTTTCTACGCTTATCGTTAGGGTCGCGGGTGATGGAGCCTATCCAGTGACTTTGGCCTTAGGCGGGAACACCCTGGACAGTGGCCAACTGTGTCAGGGTAACTAATCTTTTGTCAGTAAAAAAAAACAAAAAACACGTAGTTTGGAGCAGAAGTCAAACTTCTAATAATTGCTATAAACGGAAGAGTAAAATTTTTATTTATGTTCATCAAAGCCATTTTTAATTCATTTTTTAACAATTTAACAAAATCGCATCGAAAATTAAGATTGATCAACGTGAAGAAAAAAAATTGATTTAATTTCAGATCAGATTATACGCCATATACAAACAGTGAAACATCTCTAAATGCTAATAAGTAAATATCTATTTTATACTAATGTCTTAAAACCCACTGCAATTTTTAAGTAAAAATAATACAAAATAAATAAAGGTAATTAAGTGGGCTGGCATCTCGCAAAATGAGGGGGATAAATTAATGATTTGCTTCCAAAAAAAGTTGCTAAAATATTTCATTTTATATTTCTTTTTGCAGGTGAAAGAAGAAAGTTCCATATGTCACTTTAATTATATATTTTAATGACTTTTGCGTGCTATGTACTTCTAACCCAAGACACCTGTTATTCATTTTGATTTTTGTCATTTTAATAACAGCTCTTAGTTAGAATGACTTAATAAAAAACATCTGCTCGCTTCTGTATCAAAAATTAGCAGTCAATCTTTCATAAACGTAGATCAGTCCACACTACAGAGATAGGAAAACAGTGAAAAAAATCTTCGAAGTCAGGATAATGCAGGATTACTCAAACACACATGAATCAATCCAAATACAGCTCTGAGTAAGCTGATGATGACACTGTTATGACACGGATAAAAGCTCATAAAAGTCCGTTTACACAATATGTCTGCGATAAATGTTGACAGTGAACATCTGTAATTACAGTGTAAGTATCCCTGCTGCTATTTTTCATCCTCTGTTCACAGACACCAGCTAAAACAAAAGTGTGTATTAAAAACATACAAGCAAACAAAATATAGTGCTCACAGACATTTTAACTCATATTTATAGATGCAACTTATTGGAATTCTCAGTAGATTTCCAGCTTGTGCTAGAATTAGAAAACAGTTTTGTCATGTAATTCATTTGCATGTCTTTTATTTTCTTATTTCAAAGTCAAAACATATCTACTTTGTACTTGCTGCTGATTGTTATCAACAAGGTTTTCCCAATTCCGCAGGGACAAATTTACATCCGTAACCTGGCAACATTAAAACGTAAGCAAAAACAATGTTGTGCTTCCTGATTGTACAATACAGATGCTGGCAGACTTCCCTTTTATCTGTTTGGGTCAGTCAGATATAAACTATGCCACTGTGTCACTGTACAAAAGCCTGGAATGAGCTTGTAAAATGTGATTAATCTGAGCTGTTGAAATAATAAATATCGCCCAAGTGATTTGGAAATATACACCGTTCGTCACTCTTCGCGTATGACTCAGAAAAGTCCGACCTGAAACTCCACTCGGCGACATTGCAAGCAAACTTTGAATTTGAGAGAAACACGTGTAAAGATTGCGATAACGCCTGCGTCGCTACCTCCAGGCCTCCTTTGGTTCAGCTTTGCCCTTTTAAAAAACTTTGCAGCGGGATTAAAAGAGGTTAGATGCACACTGCTATTTCCCTCCGGGCGCGAGAGGAACCTTTCCACTTTCAGCTCGCGCTCTGCACTAGTCACGCAAGCCCCGTCACAAGCAGAGGTATGCACCCAGTCCCACATGAGAATACTACCCTTTTAGAACACTGAGTCACAGCAAGCTACCAGCCAACACCACACACTTTCTCGATAAATTAGTTTAACAAGAACTGTGGAAGTGGAAGTTGTAATTCTCTGATACGCGCCAAAACAATGGCCAGACAGTTGGCGCCAGGACAACTACCAAATAATAATCATAAACAAATAGATAGGACATGAGTTTGCGTGTTAGTGTCATGCACTGGTGCGTGTTGGAGTGAGTCTAAAGGGGAAATCGAGGCTATGCTAACACGCTATCTGGCTATTAGTCCAAGCTCAACTGACCGCAAAGTTTGTCACGATACTAAACTTTCCAACTCAATTTCTATTCTAAAGAAAACACTCAGTAATTCTTGATTGATTGAAAAATAGTATTTTTGAGTAAAGTTTGTAAACAATTTTGACATTTGCGACACACATTTTTGTCGTTGTATGGGACTGGGCAATATTGAAAAAAAAATATATATCTTGGCATTTTTTTTTGCTATATGCCAACAATATTTAGTCAATATTCTTCAAATTTGTTACTTTGTCAAATAACAAAAGTGCAGCAATCTTCCATTATAACCTCATTTCTTGTTTTATAAAGTACTATGAATCCATAGTCAGCAACGAGTCATATTTGGGAGTGTGGCCTGCTGTGGGGGAAAATCGAAGGCAAAGTTTTATGAGAAATTAAACTTTTTTCTCTTTTCTGTGTATTTTTAGCACAACTGATTCAAATTTACTCAGAACAAAGTTTAAATGGAGGTTGTTGATGTGGCATTATCTCAGAAAAGTAAAAGAAATTCTGTAGTTGTAAGGGCTAGCTTCTCGTTAGCATTTAGCCTTGCAGCTATAGTTAGCATTGCTGGATAAACAAATTTGGACTTTGGATTGCTATATTCATAACCATGACTTCATCACCTTATTTGACACAATATACTGTATTTCCATAGTTTCACACTTGCTGTTATAGTTTATGTCATTGGGCGTGGCCTCTGGTGCCGACTGTGTCTGTTACTTTCTGTGCTTTTCTGTCACCCTACTAATTCTTCAAACCTGCTTTTAAAAAAAATGCTTCTCAACATTCTGACTGAGTAGCAAAAATATGATAAGAACATCTGTTCACATGTGTTTACTAACTTTTTTGGCCTAATTTTTTCATTTTGTAGCATTTGTTTGGCAGAAATTTTAAAATATAGCTTTCTGTTGTCACAGCAACAGTGCAAACTTTAGTTAGCTAACAGAAGTTGATGATTTAGGGCTTTTTTTTTTTTTTTTTTTGCACAACAAATAGTTTGCTCAACAAACAGAATAAAAACATCTTAGTCAAGCAGAGAAATGTAATGTATTGGACTAAAGTCTGTGTCGTGAGAAATGTGCTGTTATTATAATTATTTAGCTTTTCTGCAACTGTTTCCCTGATTATTTTTTTTACATGTCACACACAAACTCAACATTCAGCTGTAGCTTTGGTTGTTTGTATTTATTATCAACAGCTGCTTTTTTTTTTAGTAGTGTGTTGAGTGCTTACATGAGAAACCGTAATTTCTCTGTTGAATTTCGTAACTCACTGTTGACATTTAGAATGCTGTGATGTCATCTGTACAACCTCTGTTTATAAAAACTTATCTTGCCTATTTGAAACAATTCAATATCACACATTTTTCCTAGCTTTTTTGCCTCGCTACATACGTAGTTGATATTGAATTTTTTAATATCTTCAAAACAAAATTCACGATATTTGTAAAAGCTGATATTTTTCCCACCTCCAGTATTGAAACTTGATCAAATGAATATCAAGTTTTGTTACTAATTTCAGTATCGATTAGTAACAGATTTTCGATACTTTTGACAACCCTACCACAAACCACTTTTCAAAACGCTGACCAAAATATTGAAGAAAAAACGACACTAGACTTAAACCTTTCGATATGTCTATTCAAATCCCTTAATCTTGGGATCTCTTCACTCCGTCGATCCCTAATATAGTGTGACATGGATGAGCTCATGACACACAACGTTGAAATCACAAACAAAAGCATCGAGCGTGTCAGTCATCGCTCTCTCTCCACCCTCTGGCACAGACCAAACCTGCACCACACCAGACTCTCAGCCACAAATGCCAACAAATCCACACCAAATCCAGTTTACAGCCATCATGCTATTTTAAACTTCTGCAACATACACCACTGTTCAAAACCAACTACATTCCTAAACTAAGACACTTTTCTGTTATTGTTTTAGCACACTCTAGGTATGGCCCTAAAGTGTCTCCAGCAACTCATTTATTCAATCCAAAGCAGGCTGTCTTTGGTTCTCTTTGGCTCCAGCAGCAGCTCCACTTTACCTAAAAAGCTTTCTTTAGAGTCGCTGTGTGTGAAAGTTAATGTCTGTGGGGTTGGTCCAATTCAGCAGTTTTCTATGTAAATGTGTTAATTTTACAATAACTTGAATTTCATTGACACATGCCCATATCCATAACCACCCACGCTCTGTGCAGCTCGCGTTTGGAACAGGGGAAGGGCTGTGTGTCGTCAGAGGAGTCGGTGCTACCTACAGTACATAACTACAGTGGAAAGTACACTGTATATTCACAGATTTTTCTTGCGCTCTTGCAGCTGGTGTGTCACCAGAAGATGACAATAGAATGCAGACTCATGTGCAGGATGATGTACTGACAGACTTGTGCTATGTTATTTTAGTGTGTAGTGTAGTGCATTGCATAATAAATCTACCATATTAACATGCATTACATAAAGAGACATTTGGGCTGCTCAGTTATGATAAAAATAATAATCAAGCTTATTTAAGTGATTGTTTGTTTCTTATTTGGTGTACCTGATGACGATAGTCAGACGATATTAAGTAATCTAACATAAATGTGTTAAAAAGTGTCTCCAAACTTTTTTTTGCTTAGGTTTAATAGGTTGCATTCATGTTCTAGGAAGTGATTATGTCATAGCTACAGATTATGGGTTTTCCTATTAAATAATTAACATTGCACTTTTACATGAAATATGGAAAATCAAAGTAATAAAAGTTAGACAGAATGAATTTACCAAGCGAAATATGGAAACTCTTTTGACACATTTTCAGTTATAATAGTTGACAGTAGGATGGGACAATTTACTTAAGTTTTCAATTTTGCTGCCACAATTTTAGTTTTGTTTGATTTTGTTAGTTTACTTATATTAATATATAGTTTTTTCCTTAAAACACAAAAGAAACCGTATTAATTACAATTAAAAAATAGACACTGTTCCTAGAGTTCAGAATTTTTTATAAACATTTAAACAGTAAACAGTAATATTTGTGTTCGTATTTAGATGTCCACCCGCCAGTTGTTGACGCAACATAATGCACATTCAGTCAGGTCTTGCACAAGTTGACACATTGTTTCTTCATATATCATGGATATTATTGTAATATTATTTGTATTACACAGCTATAGTGTATGTGTAGGTCAGTGGCTGCATAAGCAAAACTGGTAGATTCGTTTCCATCGCTTTATACTTCAAACAATTTTCAAAGTTTTCAAACTCTTTTCCAGCCCTAGTTACCAGACTCACTTTTTTATTTCAACAAAAACCTGCATTTAAACCACGTTAATGGTTTAAATGCAGGTTTGTTTTGTGGTGAATAATATTGTACTATAGAACTTTGGAAGACATTGTAACAGTTATACCCTTAATTTTGCCTTTTTCTATTTATTTGCCTCTTTTTGCAGCAATATTCTCTGTTAATGATATACTCGATATTCAGTTTTGGGTATCTTGAAAACAATATTGGCGAAATTATCTAAAATTCCATTTAATGGCCAGCTCTAACTGCATTGTCTGTACCCTCGATTTACAGTAGTTTTCTCTCGTTTTAGCCACAAACGAAATACCTCTAGTGATTATTTCTTGGATCAACTTCATGACTAAAAGTAAAACTGAAAATTCATGTTATATTTTATGTAATAATAAAACACTTAATATGTTGATAGTGCTCACGTAGCAGACTTCTACCCCTGCACTTAAAAATGGATTGCGCTCCACCAAGCCAAGGAGCTTGTTGGTAAACCGGTCTGAGAGACCAGGGCCAGTCTAAACGTGGCTAGACTCTTCTGAGGCAATAACTTCATCCTTTCAACCCTAAAGGTCACGTGGAACACACCTTCAATACTTACTTCATATTTATGCATGATAGGTGGTTGTCATCATGGAGCATCTGGGTTTAACAAAGAAAGGGCGTGCTGTCGAGTAAAGGCAGACAAACTTTATAACTAATCATTTAAATGTGACTAAAGGTGATTCATCCTCAACATTAAACAGTCACCTAACAACAATCTTGCTAGTATTTTTGGAGCGTAAAGTAAATAAATCTGGATTTAAGAATACACCGGCATAAACATACTGCCAAGATCCGTAAAAGCTATCTTGATAACTTCAGTTTACACCACAATTTGTGAAGTTCTACAAGGCCACTGCTAACCTTAGCCCTTCACTCACTTTAACTGGACTTTTCCCATGATTTTGAGTCATCTTACCAATAAACATACCACACAGCACCAGCAAATGTGGAAAGAAAAAAAACATGGTTGCTGTCACTGAGTTCATGCCTGTAAAATTCTTGTGACTCCATTTGTTTTGAAGAGAGCGAGCTGGATTGATGGACAGTCCCAGGCAGTGAAAACCAGAGACAGGCAGTCTATGGCTGTAGACTTGTGTGATGAGAGCCAGCGAGGCTTTGGAGTCTTTTCACACTCACTGGAAGATTTTGGATTAAAATGGCCACGAACTGTCACCGCCACTCAAACCACACGGTGTGGTGGATGCACATTACGGCCTCATAAGTCTCTGCCATGACACTTTTACTGTAACTCCTCTGGCTTTTCCTGGAAGTCCCACACAACCAGCCTAATAGGGTTCCATGTCAATGCACAATTAGGCCTTTCTGAGTTTGATTATTCTTGGGTCACACTGCATTCATCACTGGTCAGATGAAATGACACGAGCTGTCTTTGCCAAATTGATTACACAGTAGAAAGAGTATTGACGATTGGCACGCTCAAGTGTCGGCTGTGATCTGTCCAAAACATGTGATTAACTAAAAATATGCCACACTTTGTTGAAGTAACAGGTATGTTATGAATTAGACATCATTTTTTATTTGTTTGTCCGCTCAAGTACAGGCTGATCTGAACAAACAAGGGTTCTGTTCAGCTACTCTCTCAACTTGAAACACAAAAAAATAGTTAGAATCCTAAATGTTGTTCTGTTTTTATCACCTACAACGTTAGTTTACTTATTGTAAATATATGTTCTCATGATGTGCAAGGTATTCCATAGGTCATTGAGTTTTTGCTCCGTTGTTAAATAAACATCAATAAATAATAAAAATTCAAAGCTCTAACACCATATGAAAAGTATATAATATTAAGCTACAAGCATTTAAAAAGCAAACTTGCATCATTTCTTTGACTAGGAGCTTGGTTATGTGGTAAAGTACAAAATAAAACAGAATGATCAGTATGATCAGTACAGCTGGGTTTCAGATGATTTTCACAACATTCTACAAGCCAATGATATTTAATACAGATGTGGGTAGTTATTTTCCTATTGTTGAAGTACAGATTTTTGTTATACTACAAGAAGTGGATATACCTATTCTCAAATAGAAAGGAATCATGAAATTAACTATAAGTGAATGTACATTATTGTAACATTTTTAGATAGCAAAGTCATCTATGAACGTGCATACAGAAAATGTTCAAAACCATAACTTGGAGTGAACTCCAGAATGAGGCCGATACCCATACATGGATTCAAAATGTCCGCCCTCTGTGTCACTAGTGGCCCCAGTCATTCGAAGTCTGAGTTCATACAGTGCGCAGGAAGTGATTAACAGTAAAAGATGAAAGGCGGTGGACAGGATAAACACTGTGCCCTGGGAGCCTTTTCCTCGGGGGCACTCCGGCACCACTTCCTCCTCTCACAGACTCAACGCTGCCCCCGCTGCCACAACCGGGGACGCACACATTGTCGCCACATGAGGCCCAGACGTGCAGATAGAGAGATATAGGCCAGGGGAGAGCACTGTTTATGTGGTGTGGAGCTGTGTGTGCTTAAACTCTCGTGAGCTGAAGCAACATTGGTGAGGCTGCGTTTGGAAAATGATTATGTTGTTATGTTGAGCAGACGGCCAATCAGTGCAGCGCGGTGCAGGCAGCGTTTATGCTAATTCTCCACATGACACTCTCACTGGAGCACAGCTGTTGCACCAAAGGACTGCCACCGAGTGATTATGGTGGGACCAGAGCAGCTGCAGGTGGATCCGGAAACCGGCCAAAGTGGGGGAAAGAAAAATGCAGGCTGAAAGTAGGTCAGCTATAGGCAGGTAAAGGTCTGTAAAGTCTGACTGTTTTCATCAGAGCCAATTTAGCACTTTAAAAACACAGTCTACAGCTCAATCAATGACTATTTAGTCCAAAATCTAGATTCAGAACAGAATAATAAAAAATAAATAAATAATACTGGGAATCAAAAATCTCATTTCATTTGATTTTAAAAATCATGCTTAAAATCAAAGTGGAAAATTGGTTCACAGATTCATTGAAAGTGTGAAAATTCTTTGAGACAAGCCTCCTCAGTATTGAGTGTTTCCTCCACATCCCCGCTTACAACATCTGAACGTGCTCCAGATGAGACGGAGATGTCTTCTGAGGAATCCCTCCCAGACCTGAATCAGAACATTAGGCAGCTCCTGGACAGTCCTGGACAGTCTGTGCTGCAGCTCAGTGTGGGTGTGTGCACTGAGAAAATATCAAGATCTGCTCAGTTTGTCGGGAGACATGCATTCTGGTCATAACACCAAAGACCTTCATCTTGGAAGTGCTGACATACTCAGGAGACATGAGACTATTAATGATCATGCATCAGAGAGAACCCAGGGCTCATTGCACCAGCATGTGGTCTCACAAAGGGTCTCATCCCAGTTCTAATTGCAGTCATAGGACCTGTGACTAGCCCATGAAGGTTCTATGGTACTCCAAAGACCAGAACTGACCCACTGCCAAAACTTGCCTGGAAAATCCAAACAATGTACAAAAAAATCTATCGCCTTGCTACCATGTCCTCTTTTGAATTTTAGTGAGTGTGATTGACAGATTAGCCAATCAGGGACAGAAATTGTCTCCCAATGAAAACCAACATGGTTCTTATGACGGGGGAAAGAAATATATATACAGTATATATAAGAAAAATGCAATGCCAAACCAGCCATGTAGGACAATATTGCAGACAGCAGGAACGTTCTCCATGCCGACTCCAGACTGTCACGCCTGTCATGTGTGCTCTACACATACCTGCTTAAATCTATGCTCTCTGGCATATGCTAATTCGAGTGTGCAGTGTAGAGCTGTGAGCACAGACCTCTCGTGGATATTGGGCCACAAATCCTTAAGGATTCAGTGTCTGACTGTTTGAGCAGACACATGTAGAAAGGGTCTGCTGGAAGCCATTTTGTAGGACTCCAACTGTGCTTGTTTATGTTTACTATGCAAAGGGGCAGAAAGCGATCCATCTGCTGCGTTGTTGCCTTTCTTCGATCCCTTCCTTGTTTCCTGATATCGTGTCCATGCTCTCACACTGTGCTGAGAGACCCAACAAACCTTCTATGTGGGTTGACATGTCATCCTGGATGAGCTGCACTACCTGTGCAACTTGTGTGGTTTCTAGGGCAATATAATGTAATGGCATATATAATACTAAAAACTCAAGAAGAAACTATGAGAGTGGGTGCTTTTTTGAAATGCTTATTTTATTGTATATTTTTATTTTTATTATTTATTTATGTTTTTATTCATTTTAATTGAATTTCTATCTCAAAAGCACCTGTGGATAATAAACTGAAGCGTGAATTGGAGATGAAAGAAGAAAAAAATTGATGATGTGATATCCACTTGACAATGAGCAGTTTGTTTTTGGTGTTGAATGAAACCTCATTTGAGAATAGTACTTTTTTATTGTAGGAAAGGACAAGATACTTGCCTGACCCAAAATACAGTTTTAAACTTTATGAAGATGGTCTTCCCACCACTCCTTCCATTGCGCTTTGTGCCAAACCTAACCTTGCAGTACCGTGCAATCATTTTCTTTTATTGCAGTGACGCATGTGAAAAGAAAAGCTCATTGCTCAACTATCATTTTATTTCAAAATCCAACCTCTTTTTATTTTAGTGTTGTACTTTACTCATTGATTGGATTTTGGAAGATTTTTTTTCCATAAGCCTCAATTTGATATGGAGAGAACATGAGAAAAAACAGTCACCATTCTATTGCTGTTCTGATAAAAAATACTGATGGATTTCCAGGCAAGCAAAATATTATTTCCTCTTACAATTAGTCATGACTTATTGTTTTTTTGCCTTTACGAGTCAACCCTTTTGGCTGCTTGGATACATTGTACTGAGGTCCATTCGCTAAAACACTTGTAGAGCTGGTAGAATGGTTGATGCTCAGAATCCAGATAAAACACTGTCAGTCAGTCCTAGAACTATTCCATTTAAAGATAGAGTGGTAACTGGCAATTGAGAAAAAACATACGTCCATTTTGGCATGTGAGTTCATCATTAACCTGTTTCAGTCCAAATTCATTAAAAGACGTATATCCTA
This sequence comes from Mugilogobius chulae, assembly GCA_038363315.1. NCBI lineage: Eukaryota > Metazoa > Chordata > Actinopteri > Gobiiformes > Gobiidae > Mugilogobius > Mugilogobius chulae. The sequence goes on along the minus strand of CM076401.1, from coordinate 35,889,367 downwards.
CAAAGGTGCATCTAAGCCCTTTGAAGTTCCATCAGTGTTTACATCAATATGAAGACATTCCTGGTGTAGGGCTTCGCCGTGCTCCCTCAGACCTGAGGTGAAACATAAGCTACTTGTGGGCTCACTGGATGGCAGATCACAGAGCCCCACATCTGAAAGACACAATTATCCCAATTGAGGGCTGACAGGAGGAACAAACGCTTCATAAGTAGAGCTGGGGTCCTTCTTGATGACCAGGTCAGTCAGAGCCAGATGAGGGCATCCCTGTTAGACCTGCTTTGTCACAAGGCTATGGTCTGTGTAAAGAAGCCCAATACATTAGCTTCTTCTTAGTTCATGTTGTGGTCCAAAAGCATGGACTAAAAATATCGTTCTTGACCTTGGTGCTGTTTGAAGCTGCAGTCTCAGGGACAATGACTTTGTGTTGGTCTGTAGTGAGGTTCCAGCAGCCTTTACTGTGGTAGCCCTGAGAGCTCTGTCCAAAAGAGCATTTAAATATAGCAGAGCCTCTGGAGCTGTGGTTTGCTCTCACTGTTTCTCTTGGCAGAGCGACGTCTGAACATATTGCTCATAATCTGCTTCATATGCAATGCTTAAAGATGGGACTGTGAACTGAGTCATTCACTTACATAAAAGATAAAAGTTTAGGATTGTGATGGGAAAAACTGCCGGTAATTTAAATACACTCACAGCGAAATGCAGTCTGTTTTTTGAGTAAGGTAACAAGTGCATTCCCTGAGTGTCCACTGATTATAAATGAGTCTCATTTGGAAAGATAACCAGAGACACGCACATATGGACGCTTATTCAGGACCCACGTCTGGCCCTCTGTTTGCCATTAAAAAACATTTAATCTGATAGAATCATTTGTCTTATGTCTGGGATCAGACAAGTCCAAGGGCGGCCTCATCGGATTGGTGGAGAGCACCAGTGACATCACGAGAGGTGAGAGGTTGAGCGGGACAGCCTTGGAGGTTCTTTGGTGCTGGTCTGGGTTTGAGAGTTGCCAGGTGTGAAAAGAGGTTCTTGTTGTTCTTTGGCTGATGTGAACATCTGTGCCAGACAATTGGCCAGATCTGAAGAGCTTCAAATTCCCCCAATCACACAGCACATTTACAGAGAGAGCATGCACGAAGCAGAGCAGTGTTCTTCACATTTATCTGTTCCCCAGTGCAGACTTGTGTCACTCACCTTTGTGTCCCACACAGCAGGCACTGAGTGATATAAATAGACAGAGTTTACTCACACGTGGAGTTTACCGACAAGAGCCCACAGCGCTGCTCCTGACCCCTAACATAAACACAACATGGCGGCTGTCCCAGTGTCCCAGAGGGGTGCAGGTGGTCCACATGAACACCTCTGTATGGGCTATGACCCAAGTTCAAAGGTCACAACCTTCAAATGGCGACCTTCCTAGCCGCCCCTAATTGGCCTGTTTATTTTTAGTCCACACTGGTCCTGCGGAGCTATTAAAAGAAACATGAACATGAGGCTGTGTGCTAATTACTGTTGGGCCAGCAGACCCTCACTTTCGGAGATTGCTGCCAGATGCTCGCTCACTCACAGTCTCATCTGTCACCTTCACTGTCTCAAAGTGGCTTTAAGAGATGCCACCTGAAGAAGTGCACAAAGAGCATTCTAAATATTGTTTAAATACAATTTAGCATGACATAATATTGCTGCAATCAGAGATGAACTCAGAGGAGCCAAATATTTTACTCTAGTAAGAGTAAAGTTACTTCAAAAACAATCTTTTGTATGTTAAAGTACAACGTAGTGGTCCATGAAATTAAACAAGAACAAAAAGAAGATGCCTGACTCAATCTTTCTCTCTTTCTATTAGTAATCATGTCTTTTGAGCCTCAAAGTCAAAGTCTGCTGCTAGAAAACTACTCTGAAAAGTATATTTTATGCTTAAAATGTTTAAGTAGCTATAAGAATACACACATTTTCATACAAATTGAAATGTCTGTTTTGCCTCTTAGAAGAGATAAGTTAGATAACGTTTTGTTGGTGCTGGTGAGTGTCAATAAATCCAGTTGGAGCATTTAAGGAAGCACTAAGTAATTGGCTCGATTTAGACCTATTTGTGGTCAGGGTGAAATGAAGCAGCAGCGGCAACCATCTTGTCAGAGTTGTGAGATTTCCAAAGATTTGATTGCAGAAGGAAGCCGCTGGTGTGGATTAGCAGATGGGCCTGGACAAAGAGACGGAGCGGCTCCACAGACATTTGATATGACTATTACAAATCTGTCAGTAAGAATGCTTTACAAAGAAAAAGACTGACAGATACCGGATACTTAAATATGTGCAAGTTAGGAGACCGTAAAATATGAAAAGTAAACAGTCAAAATGATATAGGCTGTATAATTTAAGCAAACATTTAATGTTGGGAGCTAACTGCCTACTGAACTACACCCAGAATGTAAATATTGTCAGGCTAATAACCATAATTTTGTGCATACAGCGGTTGGACAGCCAAGATTCTTTTCCTAAAGACTCATATCAGTTGACACAGAATTCACCAATCAAAGAAACATAAATAGGTTTAGAGGACTACGTGCACATGAAAACAAAAGAATCTAAATAAACATGAATATTAAACGGTAAGGACAAAGGATGACGTCTGCATTTAAGCAAACAGAGAGGGACTGTTAATTATTAACTGATTCACAAATGTCTTCAGATTATATTGACTTGATTGTGTTTAATTAGCATATTAAACACTTTCAGATCCTGTTCAGTCAGACAAAATAACGAATGACTTGGGACCGGAAGGGCAATATTGATAAAAAATAATGTCTCTATATTTTGTTGTTGCATCTTGATAACAATATAAAATTTTTATGTCAATCCACAAAAATGAATGAAAACATGTCTTTAAGTTTGTTAAGCTTTATTAGTAGTGTTCATGTCGCATAATGTGACGATGTCACTTTGCCATGAAATATATACTTTGTCATAAGATAAAAAGTAATTTTACATATTTTCAATCTGGTGATTTCCTTTCACGTTTCATGTTCCAAAAAAAAAATTAAAAAGAAACAAGATTCATTTTAGCTGTCAAAGTCTCTGTTAAATATTATTGGGCTGGAGAGTGTTGTGATGACCAAAACCTATTGTAAATGTCAAATGTTTATTAAATTATACACATTTATGCCCTTAATTGTAATTGTGTACAGCATCACTTTTATTTCGTTTGTCATTTCCTTTTTTTCTTTCTTCTTCTTTTTTTGATTTGTTTTAATAGAAACAGTATACTAACAACAACATAATAACAACATAATAACAACATTCACAATACAGTATATTACTGATCCCTAGTAAGAACATCTTTCAAGTCCTTTTATACCAGACCTGTAGAAATCTGCTTTTAAAATGTTTTATGAATAATTTTAAGTTATTAGTTTCGATTTATACAAATTCTCCTACATGTGACTTGTGCTTGTTTGTAGATCATAGTGACTTGATCGGAATATGAACAACTGAGACTTTGAGTTTCATATATAAAATGTATATGTTTATCGCTTATTAACTTTTTAAAATTATGGCTTATTTAAAAAAAAAACTTTGAAATTAAATAATTATTTATACGTTTTGAACTTTGCATTTCAATTTTAGACTTGAAGCAGAAAATCTTGTAAGAAATAAGCAAGTTTGTTTTTGTTTCTTTTTCTAAGAACTTGAGTTTATTAAATGAACCCAGCCTTTAAAAGAACTAAAGCCCAACTTGGACTTCTAACCAACTTTGACTCAAAAAACAAAGCGCGTGACACAGACTTGAAAATTCCCTGCTGCTAAATTGATCTTATTCTTGGCTTAGGTTGTGTGAAACCATCCCATACATGCACACACGTGTGTACTCAGCTTGTGACATACGGCTCCTTGTTCAATCAGAGAGCAGCAGGAGAAGCATGTGTCGTGTTGAAGTCCGAGTTGTCAGGACAGAGTCTGGACAGCGTCAGGCGGTCCAGGCCCACCCGCTTTGCTGCGCTCTGATGGATTGGGTTTCCGCAGTCTGTAGATGCACACTAACCTGTCGCTTCCTGCACAAATGAATCATCCAGCAGGGAAAAATAGATATTCACTGGAGAGCAATGTATTACGCTACTTAGAGCTGTTAGCTAACGACAACGTGATGCTGTGTTTCCTGTGAAAATAAATAAAGTTTGAAATCTGAAGTTCATGGCTACTATCAAAGAGAAATGTCTGTTAGAAGGTTATACGTATAAAAACTGTGAAGTGTACCAGATTTTTTTTAGTCATCTTTGACGCTTTTTAAAACAGTCACATGTTTGCTCTCTTACCTAATGTATTTTGAGTCTCCTAATTTTTTAGAGTTTAGAAGTGCTTTTCACAACTTTTTTAAGCTAGTGCCATTTAAGCAGGTTGAGTTTTCAATATGCTATTAGTGACTAACCACATGCTATAAACCTAAACGTGCACTTCTCTGGATTTACGGAAATTCAACTGTTCAATAAATATTTTCCAGTGGGCCAGATTTTTCCTTGGACTATGGTCCATGGACTGGAAAAAGTCAGCTATGCCAAGTTTTTTGCTCCCTAACCTGTTTGCACATGAGCAAATGCTTGATAAATCTGGCCCAGAGTGTATGTTTAATTTCCAATATTCACAAACAACTTAAAAAAACTATAAATGCATCCACCACTGTTCACTGTCGTCAGAAGCAAGAGTGTTTCCCAGGCTTCAGTGTAATGCAGTCCAGCTCATAGCCCATTTTACTATGATAGGCCACATCATATAGCTTAGTGGGCCGCATTTGGCCCGTGGGCATGAATGGGATTAGTGCGTAGTACTCGAGACTGGTATTAGTTTTGAGACCAGTCTCGACACTACTTTTTTAAGAGCCTGGTCTCGTCTCGGACTCAAGCACATTTGAAGTCAGTCTTGTCTTGGACTTAAGGCTTCTTGGACTTGATTTTGTCTTGTACACAGCCTTATCTTCAGAATCAGAAAAGATTTTATTGCCATTGTCAGTGACCAAAACAAAATTCACAAACAGAACTTGCAACAATGCTAAACTAGAATTCATAGTATCTGAAAATGTACAGTATTTGAAAAATGTATGTCACATTTTTTCCACCAATGCTGAGTCTAAAAATATCGTCTTTGCTTTAAATAGTCACCTAAAAATGCGACAATGTTTTGATGGAATTACCTCAAGGCGAAACTCCTGTATATGATCCTTTCGTTGAACTGAAATGAAATAACCTTAAGTCTAGTGTTACTACGTTTCAGCCATTACAACTATGTCAGTGTCAAAATGCAAATTTTAACTCTTTTCATGCTCCAGGCTCGCTTATTAAATGTCACTCAAACAATTCTGGGTTAGAATTTTTGCATAGGAATTAATGAATTAAAGGCAAAATGGGCTGACTGCTTTTAACAATTAAAATATCCCCTTATATTTTTATAGTGTTTTTCAAATGTAAGAATTTAAAGTTAGTTTTGCCTCAGTGCAGATATTGTCAAAACATTTATTAGTTTGCATTTTCATTATAAACTGAAAGTGCATTGTTAGCATGCTAGCTTGTTTGCTATTTTGTGACTGCTAATCTCATTCCGACCTCTGAAAGTTGTGAGAAGCGATTCTAAAGTCATTGTAGTGAATAATTATAAGACTAAGAATGCACATAAGCAAAACTACTGCAGAAAGAAGTAAATTACATTATTATCTTTCAAGCTACGGTCAAGTTTTTCAATAGAGAATGAATAGACCTATTTTTGGGTGAATAAATAAAATCTTAAGGAATGCTACAATTTGTTTTCATCACAATTTGAGAAGACAAAATATGTATTAAACTACCCAGCAGACTCAAATGACCCATAAGGCTACATCTGGAAACTCTTTGTGACGATGGTTACTTACGCCTACTTTGGTTATCACTTTTAAAAGAGAATTCGACCAGAGTTTCCAGCTTCCTTCACTGTTTCTTGTTTCTTCTTTTTTTGCGTGTTGACACTGCTTGACCCATCACCATACACTTGTTTGTGAGCAACATGGATAGATTTTATGTGGTTGATGTAATCCTTCAATGTGCGATGCAGATGTACAGTGCATTTCGGTACACCCTGTTTTTGTTGCTTTAAGACATTTTGTTTTTTGTATGTGTCAACTGTTTCAACTGAAAAAATATCTTCGCTTGACTCGGATTTGAGCTAAAGTTTTGCATGTTAATTATGTGGCAACATTTCCTTGGCACAAATTTCAAATAAATCAATCAATAGTGACAGTTTCTCTTATGCCTCCTTATGACCTATTTTATGTTTGTCTGTAACACAGTGATATGTTACTATGATACTTTATAATTATTTTGTTATCATGTTTTTTAAAATGAACAAATAACCAAAAGTGAACACCAACATTTTTAAATTTGTGCCAAATAACTAAATTGTCGAATTAAGAAAGTGAGCATGGATCACTGGAGAATTTGTGAAACTGACAGTAGTGGATAGTAGTGGACTGACAATGATTACGGGTCAATGGTGTGTTGTCTACTGAGGAATAAAGATTATTCAAATATGGCTGAAGCAGTCTAAATACAAATGAGAATGGGAAACAACTATAAGATGGTTAAAAGTTTTATTTGTTTAGCATCATTTTAAATTAGTTGTACCTGTTTTTACCGTCTTAAAATATAAAAAGAACAGTTCACAGTTTTGTTGTCTTAACCCTTGGGCGCCAAGGTTTTTTCAGTGGAAATGCGGTTTTTTACTCTCCAACTTTCCAAAGCTGTAGCTTAAATATATTTTAAGATAGAGCTCTACTATAAATTGGAAAAGTGTTAGGTATTAATCAAAGATTATAAATATGGTAATATATTGTATATATGTAGAAAATTATTTATGTTATGCCCTTATTATTGCATGTTTTTTAGACCGCTAATAAGATTGTTTTTTGACAGTAAAAAACAGGGAGATATACATGCCTTTATTATTTATTTTTTCATTTTTTTAGAGGAATAATGAATTAGAAATAGCACCAATAAGAGTAAACTCTCTCCCGCCTCCTCCCCTGCTAACCTCCGCGGTGCGTCCTGCCGCTCTCCCCGCCTCCTCGCACTGATGCCGGGGGACTTTGGCGGCGCCGGGTGGCGTTTACCTCCGTAACCACTCTCCCCCTCCTTCTAGAACCTACATACTATCCCTGCCCCATGTGCTACATGTGTTTTGTAACAGGAAAAGTTTGTTTCGGATCAGTTTCGCTGTTATTTGTCCTCAAGCGGAGCGCCCGGAGCGGCTGCCGTGGCTCTACCGCAGCTGAGATCAGCGCACCATTCTCACTCTCACTCCCGCTCTCATCGTCTGAGAACGTGATCACAACGTGAATCTCCAGTATCAGGCTCAAAACCTCCGCTCTAGTGGACGTTTTCACCAGTATTGCCTCGTTGAAAGTCGGACCAGCGCTCCCTCGCTCGTCTCCCTCTCGCTCACTTCACACACAGCTGACTTAAAAAAGCAGCCCCTTTGACCGCCCTCGTTGAGTTTTGTCCAATAGAACCTAATTTTGGGCTTAAAAAAAGCTCTGGATGTCGGCCATCTACTGGAAGCACGTAAAACAGTGTTTTTGATTTTAACAAGAGAGAGAGGCCTTTTTCCGGTTAAGTTACGTGTCGCAATATTGCGACATGGCGCCAGAGGGTTAATTAGCAACAACAACAAGCCATGCTAATAAAAACAACAACAAGCTTAGGATGCTTTATGACTAATGCGAGATAGTAGAGTTTGAAGGGACAAAAGTGAGGTGCCCTGGTAATGAGTTTATTCTGTGATAAACTGACCCAAAGTGTTTTTTTTTTAACTTAACCTTTACACCCAAACCTTTTCCTAAACTTACCCACTACCCTAACCTTTTCCTAAACTTTACCCACTACCCCAACCCTTTTACCTTAAACTACCAACCTTTTCTACTCCCTAACCCTTTTCCTAAACTTACCCACTACCCTCACCCTTTTCCTAAATTTAGCCGTTTCACTGAACTTAATCACCGTCCTTTCAAACCTGACTATCTAACCATGCTTTATGGGTTTTTCTAGTGTGCTCGTTATTAGACATAGACAGGAACAAACTAACTTGCCTGTGTTTCACAATTTATGCTTAAGGTCTATCACTCACATCTCAAAATCCATTCCAAATCCAAATCCACAGCGTGCAATCACATTTGTTATTTGCTTGATACACATAAATAAAGAAGCTGATTGGTCATCACCTCACATTGCTCTCTGATTCTGTTCAAATTTGCAGTTTTTTCATTATCTTGTGGAATTTTGATTACTTTTTCCTGGTAAACAGCCACGTTTGCTTTGATACATATAGATTTGGGCGTCCATATGTTAGTCAAGCCACTAACATTTGGAAGATGAGAGTGATTACCAGATCATTTGTGAAATATCATTATGGATTTTCCAGGCAACTACTTTTCTCCTGCTTGCTTTGACAAAAAATCTATAGTGGGGCAAAGCTGATTAGCTATGTCATTAGTGCTTTGTACCTTTCAAAATGTACATCTGAAATCTCAAATTTGAACACCTTTAACCAAAATTTACAACAAAGTACATACAAAGAACAAAGTATATGAGTCTGTAAATGATTATTACTATTGTTTAACTTGAAAAAAGTCAAACAGCAGTGACATGTCAGTTTCACACGTCTTCTTTAAACAGTTGGTGCATGCTGTAGCTATTTGCCGCCTACACAACTTGCCATGCCCATCACATGATCTTATTTGGGTGATGGTGACCACACCTTTGCCTCACACGGAGATGGACGGCAGTTCTGGGCCATTTCCAAGACCAACACGGAAATCAACCCAACTTTGAAAAGCCCAAATCTCGTAAAACTTTTTTTTCTTCTCTTTTACCATTTGTTGCCGCTGACGAGAAGCCCTTGTAATGAGGCCGGCTTACTTATTCATAACGGAGCCTGCGCGGTAATACAGTAATAGAAAACTGCTGTGCTCCTGCTGCTGTTGCGTCGGTTTCACATTTTTGAATCGGAGCCAAAACCAGTGGAGCAGAAAGTCTATAAGGTTGTTGCAATACACCATGAAATTCAAGACTTGGGTGTTCCAAATCCTGCTATCTGGTCTTCCTCCAAACGTCTGCTGCTATGTCGAATTCTGTCCACCGCCCGAGACCCGCAGACACTCCCCGTCCTTTTACCGCGTTCTAATCTTCCTGAGAAACCAAGGTAGGAGCAGAAGGTGAAAAGGTCGCTTATACCCCATGGTCGGATTCCAGAGCTGGTAGGGGCAAGGGCTGGGTGAGGCTAAGCTAGGTGAGCTAGGGCATTGTCTGAGAATGGGAGGTAACTGTGTTCGGGTTGGGTCCTCGGGCTTTTGTTGTTGTTTTGTGAGCATTGTTGAGTCAGGCCTAATGCGACATTCCTGGTGGACTGAGGTAGTGGGTAATGGGGAGAGACCAAAACAGATGGGACGAATCCTGCAGGAAACAATGGAAGATGGAGGCCCTTGAGCTGTTTGGGGTTTTCAAGCCTTCAGGGTCCTGTATGAAAAAAATGTCAAGCTTTACATGAGTAAGCTTGAGTAGTCTTATAAATACTGTAGTCTCGTCTTTGATCAGTGTAAAGCTGACAAGTTTGATCGAGCTAAAAAAAGATGAGAGATACTTTCCTTTATTTATGCAAGTGCTAAGTCCCAAATGTCTTTCTGTAAAAACTGAAATCAACTTTGATAAACCGTGTTAGTGATAGAATCAAGGGTTCAAAATAGTAACTTAATTGATATATTGTGCAGGAAGAAAGCTTAAAGACCAAAATGTGTAGTCTAAAATTATAAATCCTTTTATAAAACTATTGTATTCTTTTTTCAGAATAGTTCACAATGATTTAAAAAAGTTGCACTCATAGAACTATAATCTTCCAACTTGTAATGACCATCAACATAGACAACGCTAACATTCTAATTTTAGCTAGCTGGGAGGCGAGACTCTTTAGCAAAGGAAATGTATAATTCAACCTATCTCAATGTGATGATGCATCTATTCTCACATTTCCTTTACTCATCTCTTATCTTTCATTTGTAAGACAATGACACAACAACAAGCATCACACTCTTGACTTTATCTGACCATCTTTAGGGCTTGATTGTAGGGGCATCAAAGAGCCTTTAACCTGCTCCACTGATGACCCTCAATGAGCTAGCTTCAGCGGTTAGCCTGGAGTGAGGGGCTAAGCTGAAGGGGTCAAGTTATGGTCAAGTGAGGTGTATTGTACCTGCTCGTGCTCCTCGTGCCGCTGATTTTTCATTTTCCTGACACACTCCCCAAAGATAGATTTTCTCAGACAGCTCTCTCGTCATTACAGGGCCGTTCAGCTCCAAAATGATACTTTTGAAATAGATTACAGGTAAAAGGCTTGTTCTGGCCTGCAGCCTCTGCTCTGACACTGAAAAATGAAGGTCTTTGATGCATTATCTTCAGAGCAGTACAACAGGGTTACATGTTCGACACCAGACTAAAATTACACGCAGTCTCTTTGGACAATGACTACTATGGCTGCATGATTACATCGCTTCATTCAGCACACAACATGATTTAAACCTCTTATTCAGTGTTAATGTGTAGTTTGCATGCAAATAATTTCACCCACACTGATTTATTACCATATTGTTCCATTAAAGTGGTAGGTTACACTACACTTTTTGGTCAAATGTAATGAATATGATCATATGTAAGAGTTCACAAAACAATTGGCCTGTTTTTTCCCCCAGTTTCCTTTTTTAAAATTGTAGTTCTTGTTTGGACATAGGCACGAAATGTAGCATAAGTAGACGTGATTCTACTGTGATTGAACTGTAACCTAGCAACCGCATTTTATAAACTCCATAAAGGACACAATAGCTATGATTTGACAAACAGTGTTAAAGAATTGTATAAACTATTCTAAATAGGTGTCTATTTTGTGCAAACTATCTTGACATTTTTTTGATGGAACAACTTTAATTTTTCAAATTTTCTTCACAAGCTAGTTTGACCAATGTAAAACTATGATGAGAACCAACACACCAAACCAAAGATATAATTAGAAAAACCCTACAAAGCATGAGAAACTGTAACAAGCTGTAGAGGAGAAACTTTTGAAAAGTTTCATCCCTCATATGAGCAGTTTACGTTGCACAGCACCAGAACTATTTGATAGATTTTTCAATTTTTCATGCACATCTTGATCTCGCTGTCTCTCCTCCAGACGCTGCTACGTTTGGAGTTACAGCGGACGGACTCCGATGCATGGTTTCAGTGCATCGAGGCGTTTTTTCTTTGGCATGGTTTGTAGCGGACGACTCCAGGTGCTGCTTAGTTGATGTTGCCTTGGATCAGCGGTCTGCTGGCGAGACTGCGTCATTGCTGCTCTGCCCTTCTTGGAAATGCAAGTCTGTCAAGCTGCATTTTCAGAGTGTTTTTCTTTTCCCGCGCATGTTTCAAGCACCTGCACCAATATCAGCACCGTTCATCACCTGCATCATCTCATTTTGGCTCTAACTCATCTCTCTGTATCCACTCTGACACCGTACTGCTGTCCCCTTCAGTCCAAATCCAGTCTGCTGGTTTAAGCTGTGCATTGTGCATTGTGCCCTAACGTGCCGTCACAGTTAATTTTAGGACCCACTTGAAAAAGAAAAACTCTCAAGGGGCCATATAAATACACTTTTGAAAATTGTGAAAAGTGCTTAAAGCTCATTGTGGACAACAATTCAAAGGCTCAGGCTGCAGTGCAAAAGTGAGCAAATCATATGAACTGATGTTTTAGTTGTTTTTGTTTTTATTGCATTTTTAGGAAGCAAAAAATTGACATAGCAACTTAAAGTTATCCTGTTTTAATCCATATATTTACCAACAGATTTTTAGTGCATTAGTCATTCCAAACTACTGTGTTTCTCTCACATACTGTACAAACACATTTATTGACCTGCTGAGATAAAGTAAAAGTAAAAAGCACCGGCTCTTCAAGTGTGACTTTGAACTGTGGAAATCTGAGCATGTCTGAAAATCAAACGCTCAATGTAAAAATGTAACAACTCATTTACATTATCCAAATTTGATTTGTTTTGCAAATCTTCAGTCTTAAGATGTAAATACAAATGGGCTTTGCTTCAGTGTTCTTGAGAAATGCACTTTGTTTACATAGATTTGAGCATTTGAATCTGTCCACCTGAGTTATTTGTTGTTGCTACTTGTGCATTGTCCCTTTGCTAACTCTCAAGCCAAATTCTTCTAACCAAGATTATACACTCCGGTCTTTGCTTATCCCTCAGCCTCTCCTCGGCCTCCGCTGAAATCCTCCTAGCGCGTTGTGGCTTACATAAATATGCTCACAGTGGTGCGGTGGCTGCCTATGCTCGGTTCTGGTCCATTCTGTGGTCAGGAATTAGGCAAGCTCTCACAAGAAACAGAGCTGCACGGTTAGGAACGCCACACCACACTGGATATCTGCCTACACATGCACATTTTGAGAAGTGGCTATTTGAGATATCAGAGTTTTCCTTACTGCTTCATCGACCAGGAGAACTGCCAGAACTCCAGGCATCTGATAACGCTTTTTTTTTCTTCTTTGGTCTTTGGGTCAGACACAGTTTGGCTTGTTACGGGGCGGAGTTTTCATAACCCCGGGGACTAGATTGTGACTAATGAGTCTATGTTACTGTGACCAGAAGAGGCAGCTGCGAGAAAATGGCCCCCGATTCAACTCTTATCGTTGATCTGAACTCGGCGCAGACGGACGGACACGCCCACAGGAAGTGCAACGCTACAGCTAACGGTCACGTCCGCCACATAGCACCATGACCCGCTCACCACTTAAAAGGTAATCTCTGGAAATGGGCTTTGATGCACGTTTATATACTTTGCTTGATTGTAGTTTGACTTTTTGAGCTTTTAATCATGCTACAGTATTAGCACCTCTGTAAATGCTTTGCTTCACGTGACCAGATTTATCCTGATCACTCCTTTGCTCAAGTCGCAAATGAATTTGAAACACGTTGTTAATAACCGTGAAATCATTTTACAAAGTCATTTCAGCAGTGATGTCAGAAGACAAACCCGAAACCTTTATTGTGTTGTAAATTAAACGGACAGACGGTATAATTAATTACATAAACATTTTGTCTGGTAAACTACTTGGATGGAGCCATGTTGCAAAGCTGAGTTTCCTCTGTGAGACAACAGAGGGAGCTGACATGTTTCAAACTCTCTCAAAATGTAATCAGACAAAAGTTTTTTTTTGCTTTAAGATGCTTTTTACTGTCACTTGCTGAAGAAATAGATGTAGATTTCTTAACAATGTTCTTTATATTTGGGAAAATACTATTTACCCAATAGAACAAATTATTTCTAATGTGCGAGCAATACATTTGGACGGCTGCAAAGAGCTTAAAATAAACTTGTTGTCCAGAATTATATTGTGTCACACTACAATTTTATTGCACATAATTTCATTGCAAGCAAACTTTGGACAGATTGTATGCTTTTTGCTGTATTCCAGTGCATATTACATTTAATAGTCACATCTCAGCAATAAAAGGGTATCTTGATATCTTCTTGATGGCCGAATTTGGCCCCCCGACCCGAGTTTGACACCCCTGGCCTATGTTCACATTTCTCAAAAGTCCGTAATTCTGCAAAATTTGGTCAAAGTATGTTTGTCTGTTCAGCTATGTTAAAATGTCATATAATTTAGGGCAAACGCTTAAAGATATATATTACTAAGTACAGCCGAATCTTTCTCTCGTGTCCAACAGTGTCTTGGCAGCACTTTGCACATGTGACTTCGGTCCTGAGTGACAGCGTGGCACCAAGCCTCGTCAAACAACATGCTCCTTATTGGTGTTCCCCAGGTCACAATTAGCTCTGATGACTTACCTTATGGGAGTGCTGCGTAAAGACCAACAAAGGAAATTATTATTGCAGCAGGCATGGCTTCATAATTGATTCAGGGCCCCGTGCACAACCACAAAACAATTACCAATCACTCTTTTGTGTGCCCCAGCGATGGAAGATGGGAAAACAGAACCACACATCGGGGACTTCATCAAAAATTGGTTGGAAAACTGTACAAAAACGCATGTCACATACATTACACTTTTTTCCTTTAATACTGTGATAATAATACTCTATAGCTTATCACAAATCATGAATGAAAATGAATGAACTAGAATATGAACAGTTCGCAGTCCCCAGTGGAAACACGATTTACAAGGCAAGTTTACCCAAACAAATCAACAGCCGCATGGGGCCACGGAACAGGTGTGTGAGGGACAACATTCAGTGTCATCAAAATACATGAAAACACCATCTGTCAGGCGAAAACAGGGACTTTGGATTTTGAATGTTTGTAAAAAAAAAAATAATAATAATACGTGTATAAGTACCTATCAAATTTTAAATAATATTGTGAATGTTGGCAATTATTTTTTTCAACATTTTACAAAATTGCAAAAAAAAAGAAAAGAATTTTTAGTTTCAATTTGAGTCGCTTTGACTAGAGAAGATTTAATTGCGTACATACACTGATTCACTGGTTTCGAAGTATTTATGACCAATTAGAAGAACATTTGGCAACAGAAAAATAGTCTAAAGAAATAAATTGGTCAGCTCAAACCAAAAAGTAACGTCTTCAAACAAGTCTGAAACAGTTTGGAGCAAAGGAAATAATCTATAAACTAACTGATTGTAATTTTGTCAACATTTTCATAAATTAGTTTAACATGATAGAATCAAGCAATTTTAATTTTCAGATTCAGTGTTAAAACAGATACAGTGTTAAGACAAATATAAAGAGTTATTTTCTTAAGCGTGCTGAGGGCCTGATGAAAACAGACTGAGACCGCATCTGGCCCCTGGGCTGCAATTTGTCCAGGTCTGGTCTAGTAACTAACTTTAAGGCAATGTACATTGTTGCACATTGTTGTGGACAATATATAAAATTTTAGATAATATCGTTATTTTTGTCTTGAAGATATGCAAAAACTAAATATCGAGTATATCGTTTGTTGCAAAAAGGCAACAATAAATGCTTTTAAAAAACAACTTTTAGAAATTTATATTGTACATGTCTGAATAAAATACGACACTAATACTTTGTCAACTTATCACTCATTGGTCTCTTATAGTATTTGACCAAAATTTTGTTAGTTAAAAAGCACATTACAATGTTTTACATGAAAAATCTCTTTTAGCTGTTTGGCATTAGGTCAGATCATTGAGGCTAGTTATGCTTTAGCCGACTGATGCGCATATGAAGTCGACCAAGAATGTCGAGGGTCAGCCCAGATTAATAAACTTCAATGAAGACATTTAAAGACATGGTTGATTCTTAGTTTGAAATAATAACTAAATATCATAATCGAGATATGTAAAAAAAATTATCGAGATACTAATTTTTGTTAATATTGTCCAGCCCTAGTTGCACATCGTTGCTAACAGGAAAAACATGAACACAACTTATTAAACCTCATCAAAAATAGTTAAAGACACGTTTTGACACTTTTTTTTTGGCTGATAAAATATTGTGTGAACATTGTTATCGGGATAAGCCAAAATAAGTGTGGAGACATACGTTTTTTGTCAATATCGCCCAGCCGGAGTCAAGATTGAGTGTGTCTTTTTATTTAGACTACAAGGATTTATTTATATTGAGCTACATTTAAAATAAGTAAGTCTTCTGAAGTTTGGTGGAATAACTCATTGACCCAATAAGTACACACAAAATCTTATTATTCTCTTATATCCTATTATTCTCTGCAAAATGTGTCCCTCCATTGCATTGTAGTTTTTTCAAGCACAGTTTGGATCAAATATAATGTCAGAATGTTTGGCCCCATTTTAGTCGAAGTTGACCAAAAATGTAAAATTTTTGTGTACAAAAGACAACTCTTAAAATACGAAATACTTCACAACAGATAAGTTGTGTGTTTTTGATACAATTTAGAATAGATAAATAATCAAATTATATTATTATTTAGATTGCAACTTTTCAAATAGCATCAGAAATATATAGAGAAAAGTTGTGGCCTTCCACTAGAGGGCAACATATAATGTACTTATTTCAATCCCTGGTTTGATCATAGTTTAATTCAATGTTGCATAAGAATAATATAGAAATGTAATTCATTTAGGAAAGTAAGAAAGACAAATACTAAGGTGTGATTGTTGCATGCATGTGATAGTTTTGTCTTTTCAGATTTTGCATGACGAGCTAAGATACTAATCATCAGTGAGGCAAGTCTGATCCACAAAGCTAATCAGGTTTAAGCCCAGTTTGCAATGCTAGAGTGACAGGTGTGTGAAGTCATGTTGAATTTTCAGGTTCTTTTCTCCGTCTTAAGTCTTGATCTGATGTGGGAGCGAAGGAGAGTGACATAATGACTGCACATGTTCTATCAAAACACTAGGAACAGGCTGAGTGGAGAGTGAGATCAGAACTGACTTTTGCATGTTTCTCAAATCTGTAATCTTGAAATAATAAAATATTTGGGCATCTCAGTACAATGACCTATTTTGTATTTAGTTATTTTATATAATTTGTGTTTATTTATATTAAAGGGGATATAATATGTAAAGTCCATGTTCCATTGTTAGTTTTCTCAAAGTTGCATTTGGATTGATTCTTGCATGTTTGTGTAAGCTTGTATTGTCCTGCAGCTGATCATCTGCTTTCACCTTCCACCTATCCCAACCCACTTGCCTTTAAATATGTGGGATTACTCAAAAAAATAAAAATAAAAAAGTGTTGTTTATTTAAGTGAAGTTTTGCAATGAAGAGGTGGGGCTTATCAATTTATCAAATTTGAACAGGAAGTCAGTTCATTTGTTTGTATTTTTAAGTTGTTTTAGATCAGTTTAGTGTTTTGTAGTGAACAAATTGTAAATTACTGACTTACATGTGTTCTAGTTTATTACTGGCTTCACAGGAAAACACAAGAGGTCTCCTTTAACAAAATTAATATATCAAAAACACTTTGTTGATCAGAATTGTTTTGATAGTCTGTTGTTGCAAATCAAATGTACAAATTAGGGCTGGGCATAATCAAAAAAATATTATCACGATTTTGATTTCATCATGCTTCATGTAGTCTTTTTCTCATAGTCTTTAGGTAAATGAAAAGTATCTACTTTACTATCAGTGGCTAAATCCAGTTGTCAAATGCTGACCAGTGTTGCCAGATTTTCAGAGAGAAACGTGTGAAAAAATCCTAAAACAAGCGACATAAATCCTTCAGTAAAAAGCTATTCAAATAATCAATTAATTAGAACATTGTGTGTTGCTGCAGAACAAGTGTTAATGATGTGGGCATATTTTATTGTTTTTCCAACGTAATAAAAATAAGCTAAAAATCCATTTATGTTTTAGTCATA
Source organism: Mugilogobius chulae (assembly GCA_038363315.1). NCBI lineage: Eukaryota > Metazoa > Chordata > Actinopteri > Gobiiformes > Gobiidae > Mugilogobius > Mugilogobius chulae. Next base: position 35,871,977 of record CM076401.1, on the reverse strand, counting down.
AATGGATTAATTTCTATAAATCAAATCTGAAAACGTGCTAAAATTTACCTCCCTTATGACTTCAAAGTGCTGCTCAGAAAAAAATGCAACCTACGATCTTTAAACTTTATAAGAGACTATGAAAAAAAAAGTTCAGTTGAAGTTCTGATGATTCTGATTCAAAGTTGCTAAAAAGAAGTGAAGGCTAAGAGAAGTAGGCTTGAAAAAATAGTCTGTATTTGAACAGACTGATGCATCAAACAAAGAAATGGAAAATCCCGATATGACAATTTCATCAGAAAAGCAGATTGTCACAAGAGCTCACAATTTGTATAGTCTACCTATTTTTGCATTGTTTTCTTTGTTAACAGTGTGAATGAAATCAGATTACTCATATCGGCTGCAGCTGTTTACAAGTCACAGCAATAATCTGATCAAAAGTCAGATATGATAGTGGATTTGTAAACAAAACTAGTCTAAAATAATCACGTTGTTTTTGTCAACACATTTGCTCCTAATTTAAAAGGTCCCACTTAGCTGAACATAGCTTTTCAACATTTGAAGACAAGTGTGCCTTAGGTCGTTTGAACTTTGACCTTGGGAGTGTGTTGAGCACAAACAACTACTTTGTCAAATAAAAACTGAATTTGCATCTATAAACCTGTCACATAAGTGCCAAATGACAGTCACTAATAAAAAGTGTATATTTCCAGGTGCTTTCCACATCTCCTCACCCTCTCGCACTGTGTCATTAAATGAGATTAGCCCGACGCGTCTCATGGGAACGCATCATATTTGGTTCAAGCATTCCTGTTTGGCTGTGGTCCGTCCAGGTGTGGCAGGGGCATGCGTGGGGACATCAAAGTCCCAGTGTGGTGTGCTGCTCTTCCAGGGGTGTCATGGGAGAACGATCCGCCGCTGCCCCGGGACGCCGCGGCCCACAGGAGCGGTCAGTGCATTCCACAGGTGCACACAAAGAACGGTTTCATCACGGTCACACCTGAGCCACAGAGAAGGGTCGGGCAGGCGGGACTTCCATACAGTGACAGGAGAGAGAGGACAGCAGAGGGCAGCTGAAGGGGTTAAACAGTGTGATTTACAATAGGCGCTTTGGAATGCTGACCTCTAACAAATTGCATTGGTTTGTGTGTGAAAGTAAGTCTCAAGGGACAAGGAATTTTAAAGTCCATAAGACGATTGTTGCGTTTTTCTAATTTTGACTTAGTTTGGTGTGAAAATATTTGTCATAGTTTTATGGCAGCTGAAGGACTTGACAAAAAAGTAGAAAACTAAAATATAATCCCTCCACATGTCGTCAAAAAGCCCCAAAATGCAAAGAACTAACACAGTTTCTTGGGAGTTTAGACCAGTTTAGTAGTCAAGCCACACTAATCGAGACCAAGATCGTTCCGAGACCACGGAGTCCCAAGACTGAGTCTAAACCAAGACTACCAAGGCCCAAGATGGAGACCACGGTCCATCGATGAACATTCATATCATTCATAGTTTTGTGATGCTCAGTTGAAGCTGCTGGTAAGAAAGCCTGTTTTTGTCTGGAGCATAGAGCTATTTTAAAGGCAAAATATGTGAATTGCTATATTGTGTTATTACCAAAGTAGCAGGAATGAGTCCGCAATTCAATTTTGTATCACATTCTTGCCCATTCCTAATACTAACTGGGCTATATAATGGGGAAAAAAGGATAATCAGTGCTCTCAATTGTAAACTATTTTTATTTTATTTTTTGTATAATTTGCTAAATATGGTCACAGTAACAGTCCAGAATATAAGTCTAAGTAAAAGTTAGCTTTGATTTTATCTTCAGTCATTGTATATTTTTTGAAGATGGAGGAGAATGCAATGTGTCACTTTGTTTTTAAGGTATTTAGTAATAAACTATAACATAGAAAAATCTGAATTTTGCCATATGTTCATTGTAGACCTCAATATTTGTCCACACCTGCTTAATATTGAAAAGGATTCATTGAGTGACCTGTTCAAATCTGCAGAATTAATCTTCATAGTTGTATTTCACTGCAACAAACAGCAGGTTTTCATCGGTACGTTTTTATTTTTGAGAAATGGCTACGTGACATTTCTAAAGTCTTCGCATGTCACCTGGGGTCAAAATGTTTGAAATTATTGCAACTAGATGCAGAGTGGTGGGTCGAGATGGGCCTTTTCAAAGCTCTTATGCCTCTTGTTGCACATTACAGGATTATTCAAATATGCATCAGTCAGAATATAATTCTGATTATGTTAATGATGAGGAAATGAAATAATAACACATTAAAACTCCTAAAAGATGATTCCACAATATATAACGTCCATTTTAATACTTCCATAAAGCGTCGTCAGACTGTAGGAATAATATCGCCTGGGTCCGGTCAGTGCTCTGTCCAGTTTCATGCATGTGCCCCAGTGCCTCCATATGAAAGCTGGACCTTCTTTGAAGTGCTGTCCCACCCAGAGGCTTCCCCTTCGGTCCACACAATCCTCACATTCATCACTGGACTGGCCTCATCAAAGTGTGTCCACTGCGCAGCGGGAAACTCTACACTGTGTCTTCAGACAGGACACTTAGCAGGCCGACCCCAGCGCCTCTGGGCTGGATGAGTCCACTGACCCCCTCCTCCCTCCAGGCCAGCGAGCACCACACCTAAAGCCCTTAGGTGACAGTCACTTCTGCATTCCCCGTGTTGTTTTACTGTGGGAAACGCTCAGTTAAAGACAATAAAGGATTATGCAAATGACTATGAGTAATGTTTTCTTTTCACCTCTGATGTGGTGCAGTGTCAAAATCGATTTCAATTTCTAATCAAAGAGCAATCAGTGCGTCCCTCTGCTGTGTGGTTTTATCAAGTGTCGCGTTACACTCTTGTGTTTGTTGTCACGCTGTAATCCTTTGTATTGGCCTCACATGTCCAACTAAAGTCTCCCACTTGAGGCAAACACTTGTTGTTTGTTCTGTTCAGGAAAGGGTCAGCAGCAGTCACCACATCAGACTCCCCACTTCTCTAGGCACACTTGATGATTGGGTCATGCACACTTGTCTAACGCAGACATGAAGAACAAACTGGGGCCAGACTAGACATAACTTGGTTGTGATGGTGTGTTGCTGTTGTCTACATGACTGTACCACACACAGACAACACAAACATGTGTTAGCTCACATCAGTCTGAGCTGATGTGACTTCTGTGCAGATAAAAGCACAGTGACACCAATATTTAGAAAAAGATTAGGCTAAGTGCCTTAGCTTGCATCGGCTGCTGCTGTGAGCAGGCTGGCCCTCTGGGTGGTAGGCTCATTTGTCTTGTCCCGTGTGTGTGACCTGTTTACCCAGAGACTGCCAACTCTGATGTCAGCCGCACAGGGTCTCGGGACAGGCTACAGTTTCTGTTTTGACACCCATTCCTAATTACACATGTAAATGATTGATCACCCTGAGTTGGCAGGGGAGATGGAAGTCCCGGGGACACGACGGCTCAGAGGGTTGTGGTTATGCCCGCACTGTGCCGGGGGATGTGTGAAACACACCTGGCAGCCTGTCAGGAGCAGATAGTTCTGTACTGGGTGTTTGGACCTACCTCTCCACATCAGCGCTCCTGGAGCGAGTCGCACAGGTGCGCCTGATATCTGTAGCTCTTTGTCTGCCTTAATCCCACACAACTTAGCACAGGCTCACTGCCCACACCTTTAAGCCACAGACTGACACCTCAGGGCCAGCCACTGAAAGAAGAACTCGGACACTTCACTGAAATGTGATTTGACTAATTGATTTTGGAGTGGCCAGTCTGCAGCCTGGAGGAAAGTGATGGAAGTAGAGACTGCATTCTTTCTTTCATTTATGCAGAGGTGTACAGGTGTGAAATGGAACAGGAGCTCTGCTTACAGGTCAAATACAGACGGACGTTAGATAGGGAAAGTACTGTGGTCCAGAGACTTGACTGGGGGGTTGAACCTGCCCCTGGCCTATGCCTGTCCCGGCCACAGCTGCTCTGTGGAGCACTCGGTGGACCTCTGTCAGGTGTGGAGCCAATCTGAGGCCATAGATTTAACCCCAATCTTGGGCTGCCGGGCCTGGCACACATGGGCCTGCAGCTGTGCTCCATTGATGTGAGCGGCTCCACTGCAGGAGATAGATTGGACGGAAATGGCTTAATTGTCCTCACTCTCACAGCTGGAATGCAAATAGCCCTGTGCCCTGGCCTCCAAGAGAGACTCTGACACTTCGGACTCACTGTTCAGACTCATTTGAGTTCACATCAGCTGCATCCTTTGTCTCCTCCAAGAGTTCTCAGGCTAAATGCAGACGGCTGTTATTTGAGGCAGTGACTTGGATAAACTGCTGTGTAAACAGTTATGAAGTTGAGATGAGCAGGATGCTTTACCGTCTATGTTTGACTTTAATGAACAATGCCAAGGTACTTATCAAGACAATGTTATTGTAATGGCTCTTGGGTGTATTTATTCCATGTATTGCCATATCATATAGCTATTATTAACAAAAACAGTCTCACCTTACCTAACCTAATCTTGCTAATGATGCTGATTGGGCGCTTGTTCTGGTGCTGAGCTGTCTTTGCATATTCCAGAGTTGTACCGCAGTTCTTTTGAGGACACGCAATGACATAAGTGTACCTCAAACTGTACTGTACAAGAAATGTAAATCAGCCTATGCAGTATGTGTGAAGTCATATACATGCAAACTTAGATCTCACGTGACCTGCATTTACCCTAACAGACAGACATGAGAAACATTCCTACAGTTAGTCCTAGGTGAATAATCAAAGCATGTTTTGATGAGTCAGAGGTCAGGCAGCAGACAGGTGAAGGGTCGCACTAAGGCAGGAGATGAAAGGGTTAACGCTGCTGCGCATGAGTCTGTGGGACTTTGATGATGTGAGCCTCAGGTAGAGCCTGCAGAGCCATCAGCCTTAAGATGGTGACAACTAAGCCAAATATACCTACAGGAATACCATTTCTAAGTCAAATCAATCAGGATAAAGATGACACATTTGTACAATCTATATAGAATTTTAAGAACCATTATTTTCAAATTCAATCAATTTATAATTTTATTCACTTATGGTGATCAGTGTGGCAGGGAACACTATTGTGCCTTCAGATGTTCAGGTGTGCCTTAAAAATAAATCAGTGTTAAGTCTTTCAGTTTTTGCAGTAATTATGATTTGATGTGTCCGCAATAACTTTTTCAAAAAAGAATACAAGCAAAAGAACAAATTCAAGTTTAAAGGACAATATTCCCGACAATAAATCAGAGTCTCAAGGCTCTTAAAAAAAACTTCTTAAAAGCATTGTATCACTTCAGAAGGCCTGTAAATAATTAGTTTTAAATTTTAGTCAATATTGGGTATGTTTTTGAGACTTAAACCAAAAATAATAAAAATACCTTAATGACTGACGAAATTTGTGAGAGAACGTTCCAAAAATAATATATTTCGTGTCCCAAATGGCTTGATTTGGTCATGTTAGTGTAGAAGGTGTGCCCTCTACCAAGAAAGTGTGTTGTGATTAAAAAAAAAATCACAGTTGGGTCACATTTTCCTAATTGTAAAAAAGTAATGCTGATGTTTATCTCACAGATTCAGAGTTCCTGCGTGATCAAAAGCAGAGCTGCTGGTTGTGGGCAGGAATGCAGGAGCTGAAAGGGCGTGTTCAGGTGAGCTTCAAAGATGAGCTGAGCGCGTCTCCGGGCTTTGATGTTTCTTGGCAGGCCTCAGACCCTCACTGACAAACTGATGATTTGGGAACACAGAGCTTTTTAAGTGAGCGCCTCGTCCTGGCCCCGCTCGTCTGGGCCGCACTGACAAACACTTTAATATGACAGGGTTAAACACCTGAAGCACTGCAGCAAAGCGCTCAGCCAGGCATGAGGTCAGAGAGCGCACACACACACACATACACATGGCACAGACGCTAGTATAGACAGGACATTATGACTTAACTAGGACAACAACTACTCTGTTTAAAGCTAGACTACTCTTCTCTGTCTTTTTCACCAAGACAGTTTATGTATATATATAAAAAAAAAAACTACATTCTGTCTTCATCTAATTAGTAAATCTTTTGAAATATGTAAGAAAGATGAGTCTTTATGTGACTCTGGTATGAGAGCTGGTGTTGCTTTCTTGGCACCACTAAAATAAAAACTACACATTATAAAGACTTTGTTAAACAAATGATCAATTAATGGATGAAAAGGTTTATTAAGGCTTTTCTAACCACCTAATAAAAGAGCTAAAGTTAGGCTTGTGCTAGTTAGGCTTTAATTAACTTTTTATTCGGTAATATGTCATTTGTTCATAATGAAATAAGTCTTTATTTGTGCTTCATGAAGGGTTAACTAAGACTAATTAAGATGTAGTTATTATCAAGTATTTATTTTATTGATACTGAAATACTTTAGACACTAAATATTTAAAGTAACTCTATGCCACATTATTTCCCTGGCAGGAGATTGGCTGTCAAATAGATGTCAGTACTATTTTATTAAATCAAGTTTTCTTTTCCTGTGACTTTGATATTCAACTTGAGACGAATACATTTTAAGAAAATGGGAAATATTGCTAGTCTAGAGACCTAAAAGAGAAACTATGGCATAAGTAGTACAAAATTCACATTTTGTTCATTGCAAAACACAAAATTAATCTAAAACAGCTCAGAATTAGAAACAGGTCCATACATTTTCTGTTCAAAGCTGCAGATCTGATAAGTCCCTGCATGTGGCTTATTAAGTTTTATTAAGGCACAAATTTAAGTAGGACTATTTCATGTTGTTGGAAAGTGTCTACATGACAATTTTGAACTTTACATGTTTTACTCACAATCCTAATTTTTGAGTAATCGCAAGTAAATACAGACAAGTGAGTAGGGATAGGTGGTAGGTGAAGACAGGGATTTTCTGAGCTCAGGAACCTCAGCTGCAGGACAATACAAGATTACTCAAACATGCATGGATTAATCCAAATACACACCAGTTCAAACATCCATGATGAGTGAGTCACATTTCACATTCTTTTTGACATAATTTTCTCATAGTGTGTTTAGGATCTTGAATCACAGGACAGTGGTCACTGATCAGTATTAAGCCTACAGAAAAAAAGTGTGTGCGTGAGTGTGTTCCATGTACAGGTTCTGAGAGCTGTATTTGAAGCTTGTGTGATTCTTTACTGAGCTTGAGTCTTTTTGCAGCGTTGGCTCCAAGTGCTGTTCATTTAGCCTCAGTGACATTCTTTGTCTCATCATCTTAGCCCTGAGCGCTCTTCCTAAACAAAACTATAGACAGACTTGTTTGTTTAAAATACACTGTCTCCTCCGCTGTGCTGTAGCTCCAGGCATCTTTTTTTTTTTTTTACTCAACACACTTCGCTTATACCATAATCTGTTCAGCATACGTTTCTCAAAACCCTGAACTTAACCAAAACCCAACGCTAAATTTACCAGATTTCAGAAATATATTTTTTTGCTATCACCAATGCAAAGGAATGTTACATGTGATTTCCCAGTTTGAGTCAGAGCTGAAATGGATTCAAAAGTTTAGAATAAAAAGTATCTTTAATAACAAATATATACAGTAATCAGTATAACAGTGCAAAGTGATTGTGGATATGAAAAGATGTTGACATGACTTAATAAAGTGACAGGTGTTATTTCGGTTTAAATGAGTGACATGTCTTATTAAGGGTTCTTAGGCCTTAGTCAATTAATTGCTCAATGGTGTCTTCGACTTAGTCGACCAATAATTTATTAGTCAACTAATGTAGGATTATAAAGATTTGGAAGTGCATTGAGAGTTTATGCTGACATTCTAACCTATGAAAATCCAGTTTACTAGCACACAATATATTTTTACATAAAATCCTATGCCCTTAGGATCTTATTTTCCCTCTATTTAATCGATCAGAAGAACATATTTTTACTTGATCAAGATTTCTTTAGCCCTACCTACTTGATCAGACAGACTAATGAAAGAGAACAAATAGAAATGGCTTAAAAATGGATGTATGTGTACAAACTCAGACACTGTTTTGATTTTTTTCTGTTAAACATGCCTTTGAAAACCTTTACTTTTCCTTAAAAAGTGTAATAAATCAAACCAGCCTCAATTTGGATGAGATCATCATGTTAGAACAAGGTTAAAATAATATGTGTCTTTAAGCTCTGTGTTTTTCCACCTTTCTTGAGTCACTGCACATTTTTTTAGTTGAAAATATTCTCTGACTCATTTCAAATTGTTACCAAAATAAAGACACTGTATCCAAATTTGCCAATTCAAACAGTAAAAAAAAGAACAATTTAAAGTCAAAGTTGTACAGAAGTTCACACATTTTTCTCACATACCTTATAAAATGCTCCTAATTCTTCATTACAATGAGTTTAGAAGCACTGTTCCCAATACTCAATACTTTGTTATTATAAACAGGATACTGCAAACACATTTTTATCAAAACAGATGCATGGACAATATAGCTTCTAAGGTGCATCTACATTGAATTCAAATTTTCAGATTTTAGGGAAAAACTTGCTTTTAAACAATTTAAAGCAAAAGTGGCATTCTGAAATGGTAATTCTGTAAATTAATGTATGATCTGACATATTTTCAAGGCACACCTAGCAATATCTCTAAGCACTTTATGCTCTGTACATAAACATATTCATACCCAAGATATTTTAGCTCATATTTATTCACAGATTATTTTGCCATCTGCTGCAATTGTTCATAATCATAGTTATATATTGTACATAATAGTATAATTCTTTATATTGATGCCACTTTATCTATTTATCATATTTTGCATTGAGCTCAGCCATAACTTTAAATAATAATTTTTAGACTATTATAACTTTATATATATTCTGCTTAGTCTATTTTAAATGTGTATCTTGTTTGATTGCATGTTTCTATTTTTCCTGCTGTTCTTAAACTGCGCGTTTCAATAATCGAATTTCCCCATTGTGGGACGAATAAAGAATATCTTATCTTTATTCCCCGGCACATTGGTTGAAAATCAAGGCTGTGTGTGAGCCTTCTATTGCTTTTCAAATCTTAAACTTTTTGATATTCGCTCAAAAGATATCCACATCAGCTCATCCCTAGCTGTGAGACTTGCTTATTCATTATTGATCAGTAATTTACGATGGCCACTGGACGTGTGAATTGTCAGATGTGATACCACCAGTGTACGTGACACTACAGAACCTCTCTTACTGTTGTATGGTCATGGAGTGGATGCACTGAACAACACTTTGCTGTTTTTCTCCTGAGATGTGACATTCGATCAGCAGGAGGGTACAGGCTGGGCGCTGCGGGGCCATTGTGTCCCATTGTAGGTCACAATGGAACTTAACACTTGACAGAGCCAGGGTTTGTTGTCAGCTGCTGAACTTGATCCCCCCGAGTTGTTCTCAGTGAAGAGCTATAAAGAAAGGGCTTTGACCTCGCGGCTGCTCGGGCTCTGTATCAGACTATATTAAATCTCTTTTCAATTCTCCTCAAGTGCAGGCCTCTTGGTAGAAGCTACAAGCAGGTTTGGACAGGTTGCTCTCTCACACCAGCCTTTTTGAAGTAGGATTTTACTGTGGAAGTGCCTGATATTTTTATTCAGATACTTAACCTGGCAACCTTGTCCTGACAAACCAGACAGCTATCCCTTGTTGCTCAGAGGCTTGTCATCTCCATCACCTATGGCATTTCTTTAACTGAAGCTTGCCTGTCGCACAAAGCTGGGTCTGCGCACCACAAAAGGGGCTTCACGTTACCAGAGGGACCGAGGGTAACTTCAGATGGATAATCCCTCAAGCAAGTAAACCGGTCGCTCTTTAACAAGACCGTGCTGCTGTCTAAACCTGGCAACCCACCGCGCTTTGTGTCTTGATTGGACATGCATGTGCAACACCCTTGGGCTAATCATTATTCAGTGCTGAAGTGTAATACAAAAATTCATAGTTATCAATCTTTTTTGCCGTACATGTCTCCGGTAGAAGTCTCTATTGCATTGTGTATCATTTTATTGTTCCTGCAGACAGATTTATGACCTCGCCATATTGTCTGTGTCAGTCTCCACACTTTATTTGGTGCACAAAGAGGCTGGATGGATGGCCTTTTGAAACAGACTGTAATGTCAGATGCCTCCTCAGATGTCCCCTTCATGCTCCACGCTTGTAAACACAGCAAAAAAAAGCAGCTCTTGCAGTTTTTTTTTTCTTTTTTTGTGACGCCACTCCCCCAGCTGTTTATGACCTCAGATGAACTGCTGTCCATGTGCCAAGTCAGGATTCACACGGACAGACAGACAACTCCAGTCCATTCCAGGTTTCTGCGTTTTCTCCTCGCGCAGCTCCGGGGGTAAAGATTTACAGTGGAAAAATGGACTCTATTTTTCCCCCCATGTGGAGCTGGTGCAGTGGAATGTGAGTTTGGGCAGGATTTTGCGAGGAGTGTGAAAAAACAACAGCGCAGTAAACACCCGGGGTAGACCCAGACTGACTTCTTTGTTCCAGATGTGGAATACAACACAGCTCTATAGAATACACAAGCTGCACAAAAGCTGAACACAGACACAGATACAACTTCATTATGTTCATCTTAGCTACGTAGAAATCAGCCATGCTGCTGTAGGCTAAGCAAGGTCCCAGCTGAGTAGGCCTATGCTATTCTGCTTTAAACTGGCTACACCAGCACCTCTATAATGAATTTGTAACTCATTCTTCTTCAACATGTGCTTTTCAGACATCTTTGCACTGAGCATTAGATTTAGTCTTGATCAAAGATGGGCTAAGCTTAATTAAACCTACAAGTAAAATAATGTAGGCATATTTAGATTCTTTTTCTGCACCTTTATTTTTGTCCTTTATTCTACTTTTGTCTTGTTTTAATGTGAGGACCTGAAACCTATATTCCGTGTTTAAACTAAGCAGCGAGCGAGCGAGCACGCTGCGATGCGGCTGTCATGATCCACTGTCTGGCAACAATTATGCCAATGATGAAGCTAAAGCTGGAGAAAAGATCAGACACACACGTATTTCCCACGCAAAAGAATTTTAGTTTTGGTCCCTCTCACCTCAGCAGCACGTTGTGTTTGGACTCATTTACGCGGCTTCACGCTACGTCACGTTGGTTTTCTGTGTTGTGTCGCTGAATTGGCGTAATGTAAAGGCAAGCCAGAATAATTTGCCTTTTTAAATATAACCAGAGGCTAGAAAAATGTAACTGTGTGTTAGACCGTCATTATTTGTCGTTTAACGACGTGTTTGAAAAGGGTCGTGATAAATAACACTTGTCACTGTTAGAGGCCAGTATTATGCTGTAAAAATGTAATAGCCAATTTTACTACTCTGGGTGATACAACTGGCTAGACTGCAACTTGGCCACAGAATATACAATATTATTAAAGATACAGCTTTGTGCACAAATTGTGGAAAATCCCTTACCATGAAAAAACAGTATGTCTTTACATGAAAAGGACAACAACATACCTGTAATGATTTTTATTTATTTAATTTTTATACATTAAAGAGCTTTTTTATTGTGCACAATTATTATTGTAAAGTAACATAAAAATACTATAAAAATGTATGAAAATTAGGTGAATGATTTATATTATCATTAAATATGATTACTATTGTAGCCATGATTTACAAAATGTACACTTCCAACCATTGAATGCAATGATAGCATTCTGGGGCCTATATACAACACAGAAGATGACTACCACAACTTTATCCTTTTGTCATCCATCACAAACATAACACACTGAGACATTAAAATTATGTCACATCTTGTAACTCTTCCACATCTGCTGCAAATGACAGTGTGGTACAGCCTAATAATGTGTTTTTATGAACCGCAGAGCCAACATTTCCCCGCTCGCTCGCCTGACACTTAACACATCCCAGTGCTGATTTGTGCTGGCCAGGAGGCATCAGGAGAGACGTGGCTGCACTTGAGGAATGAGAGCCGGGCCGCGCACATCACACTGCCCTTGTGATGCTGCCTGAAGCGGAGATTAGGCCTTCTTCCTCATCTGCGCTCGGGCTTCCTACAAGACACAACACGGGCAGTTAAAAAACATCAGGACTATTGTTTGCATTAGGCTTGGTCTGCACAAAAGACTGAAATAACAACTACAATGTTACGCGTGACAGTGAAATGAGGCGTAGCTATGAACAGATACAGGGCTGACAAAAGTTTGCAGTAAGGAGGGAACTGAAAAAATAATCCTTTAATAGTTTTTTATTTTGGTCAAATTAGTAGACTTCTATATACAGTATATCATTAGATTAAACCAGTGTAATTAATATGTTTCTCAGTGGTGGCAGATGTAGCCAAAGTGAAGTACATAGTGTATAAAAGAATCATTATGTAAACAAAAGAAAATATGACAGATATCTTAATATGACAACTATATTTGGACGATCATCTGTCAGTCCGACTAAATATGTTAAAGCCTATCCTCAAATTTATTATTAGTAGACAAATGTGAAATGTTTAGCAAATTAATCACATTAGTGCAGCAATCTCCCATTACAGTCCTAATTTATTTTTTATCTGCTATTTGTTTATGACATTTTTATAGTTAATTAGCTATTTTTGTACCTTTTTTTCTATACCATATACTTTCACGATATTATCTAAAATTGTATACACTGCCCACCTCTTCTCAGAACTAAAATTAGAACTCAAGACCTTCAGACACAGTGTATATGTGCTAAACTATAACCCCCTCAAACCGCTTTGTGTCTTCATCTAATTATCACACATTGTATCCCAGTGAGTCACTATATAACTCTTTGGGATGCGAGCTGATTGGTTGTTACAGAGCGATAAGCCTGCTTTACTTTTTGTCCGAAAACCTGTGCTAATGCGTGTGAAAACTAGTGATGAGTGAAGGTTTTGTAAGAGCAAGGGATAATAAGTTTAAATATATATTCCCTTTTTCTCAGTTTTTAGTAAAGAACATGTACATTGTGACTTCCCACTGATGCTTTTGTCTGGGTAATTTCTTTGACTTTTGGGCAGCCCTGAATCTGTTTTCATTTGACATATTTTCACGTGTCTCTCATGTCTATTTTGTAATATGACCAGTCAAAATGAGTGATGTCTTTCTGGGATAACTGTGTCAAGCCCCCCTCATGCTCGAAGTGGACATGTCGGGTTGCGGGGGTCTTTTTGCCTGTCTGTAACGCGGCCACTCGATCCTATGATAATAAATCTTGGCGTTCTGCTGCGGCACTATCACAAGCGGCGTGAGCGGACCCCGGCGAAACAGAGAGTTCCTTGTAAAACATGACGTGCCAGTGGGGAAGATCACAGCCACTGCAGTTGCCTGGGAATGTGCCTTTGGTTTGTACACAAAGAATGCTGTCGCTCTACATCGAAAGCGGCGTGATGGACAGGCCTGATTAGTCTGTGTGTGCGTGTGTGTGTGTGAGAGAGAGAGAGAAGAGACTGACTAAAGAAACACACCTAGGGAACACACCTCAGCAGATGTATATAGGGCTGTGAGCGGGAGAGATGGCGCCATTGAGTCTGCAGTTCACGCCGTCCCAAATGTGCGTGCCGTGTGCAGAACCGGACTCATCCCTGCCCCGGGAGCAGAGGCCAGGAGCTTTGATGTTGGCGGAATAATTAAAGGGCACATACCCGGATTATTGTGTCTCGTAGCATAGCTTGGCAAAGGGCCACGCTTGATACACATTCACACCCTTGAGAGACTGAAGTGTGGTACAACAGGAGAAAGCCCAAGTGTCGTCTTAGCTTTCCTCCCTTGGACACAAACACCATTCATAGTGCCATTCATGATGTAAAGAAATAGTTTGTTTATCCAAAGCCTTTCAAACTGCTGTTGTTGTTGTTGTTGGCACCTGAAAAAAAAATATACAGAGATTTGCATTATTGATGTACTGGAAAATTACCATTATTAGATTAGTGTTCTCATTTGTAAATACAATACAATTTTGAAGTTGAATAACTAATTTATGTTTATGTTTCTAGACTTATCTCACAAGCAGATCAATTTTTTTAAATGACGTTGCCATTTTTAAGCACTTTTTATTGTTTGTTTAGATCTATCCTATGCATCAGGCTGATGTGGATTACTGCAATAAACTACATAATTGCCGCCATCTTATTTGTAAAAAAATCTAAACAAATACGCAAGAATTTGAAACATCCATGCGGAAAATGATATCCAAAAAAAGCAATGACTGTTGAATTTATGTAAATCTGTGCTTCTATTTTTGGGATATAATAATCTGAATAAACAGTGGGTTCAGAAATGACCTGATTATAAAACCCAAGATTCAAATTCATATTTATGGATTACCATCTAATCTTCAAAATCTGCTCTTGTCTTGTCAGCTCTCCCCAAACTTCACTCCTCCTACAAAAAAGTGAAAAACCGTCAGTCACACGCTCCTTTAAATCATTATTAATGTGGCTGTAACGTCCTAATAGCACGGCCACAGAACTGTGGCGATAAACAATTTACAGCTGTTTGGTCGACCACAATATGCGAGTGGGGCCTAGGCAGTCATCTTTATTGTGACTGTATCTTCACTATGATAATAATTTGTGGCTGGGTTCTGGCTTGGGAAGCGGTCCAGCCCCCATGCATGCAGCAGGCCTGGTCGCTGGATTCCCTGTAGTTTCAGACAGGGTAGGACATGACCAAAATGACGGGGTTTGGAGACGCAGAGAAGCCAGCAAAACACACACAAACTGCCTGAGATTCTGACTAAGGCTTAAGTGTAATTTGGGCGAGATGAAAGGTCAAGCCTGTAGCTGCGACACATGCTAGCTCAATCAGGTCCAGTGTGGAACAAGTATGTCTTTATGGAGAGCACTGGCACTTCTGCTGTTTGCCTTCACCTGCACGTCTAACTCGCGCCGCTTAATACAAATGAAGGCACTTTTGGTTGCTCCGTGTACCTTGTAAGCAATGCTGAGTCGACATCCCTCGTCTCTCCTCTTTGTTTTTCCAACGGCAGAGTTCTGTTTGATTGACGTATGGAAAGTGCATCTCTGAACCTGGAATTAAAACAGCAATGGATATTTATGAAACTTCCTGTTTGTTGAGGAAAGCCGTTACTAACGACATATAATATACCACTGATGTTGAACACTTCATAAAAACAGAATGTGGAATACTTATTCTGTAACACATGGGTAATAAAGACGTAAATAACTAAACAGTACTAAATATTGATCAAAAACTTTTCTGCAGAACTTATTGGTGACCTATATGCATTTAAATGTAATTTGTGTTATTATAGCCTGATATTAGTTTGTTTTTAGTGATTTACATTTTTGTATTAATATTCAAATAAATAACTTAACAGATTAATAAGATGCGTGTTTTGTAGGGGGACTATAGGCAAGCAAAGTGATAGGTAAAACAAAAGTCAGTTACACTTATTTGCCTAGATAATGGTCCTAAACCTATTTTATGCTCATCGTGCTTATACCACAAAACACAGTATTTAGCCCTATAAAATATATTCTTAGACATTTTACAAGTGTCAATGTTTAATGTAACTGATTTCAATGTGTGGATCATTTGTTCTGGATGCATAGAGATGTTGTGTGCGTACAGGAGCGTCGTATGTAAATGAGCGCGCGCAGAGCTCTGGCTTGACAGCTGCTGCAGAAGACCAATCAGAGCGCGCGCAGATGCAGCCAGTCTGAGCTCGCACGAGGAGGTGTGTGAACCATGTCAGCTCCACTCTGATGTGCGCTCGAGCCAAACTTTTGGTGAAAGTGCTAAAATGTGCGCTTTGGTGTGGCTCTGCCAAACTCTGGAGCGGCTTTTTACTGCTGTGTTGGACCTAGACAAGGACTTGTTTTTGTAGAACTCATGTTTGCCTTCTCAGAGCGGCATTTGTTAATGGACTCGTATCTCCGCTAATGATGTCTATGGGTTTCACGCCTGACAGTCTCAGCGCGGCGGACCCTTCTAAGTCGGCCTTTCTGGAGTTTGGCCACGGACACCCGGCGCACCAGCAACCCTCCCCCGGGCTGTCCCACATCTACCCGGTCCACGGGCTGCACGCTGGGGGTCACTCGCAGCACGACAGCCCGTTCTCCAGCGGGTCTTATGGACGCTCTTTGGGCTACCCTTATCCCGGCACGGTCAACACTCATGCTCCATCCGCGTACATGCCCTACGCGCACGGCCACAGCCCCAGCAGCGGCCTGACGCACGGAAGGGCTCAGCTCACAGGTACGTACAGTGCGTGGCCCGGACGAGTGTATTCTTGTCTGGAAGTATAGATGTATGATCAAACCTCTAGATTCTGAGGTATTTCAAATGTGTTTATCTTGACTTAAAATACAATTCAAGTTCATGAATGATGGATATACATTGACATATGTTAACCTTAGTCATACTTACAGATTTCATGCGTAAAAGTCCATAACATCCAGGGTCTGGCGTTGAGACTGCTCCTGTGTGTCAGAATACAGGCAAATGAAGCCATTAATTTTACTGACCATAATTTTCACTGGCTTGTAGCTACAATTATGGCTTTTAGGCTCATTAAGCTAAGAACCAAAGACATATTATTGTTTAGATGTAGGGCCTATTCCTCGTGGCAAATGTGTTTTGCATAGACCTACAATACCAGCATTTTAATTGAACAAATGTAAATATTTCTGTTTTAAGCGTGAAAAAATAAGAATAAATTTAATATGGAAAATACATTTTTACTGATTTATTAAAAAGCCTTGCTTGTTGGAAACACTTTTACCCAAATTTGATGTGTGTGTTCCAGATCGAGACAAACCCACGACGATGCCTGAGACCAGAGATATTCGTCTGAACGGCAAAGGGAAGAAAATCCGGAAGCCTAGAACCATTTACTCCAGCCTTCAGCTGCAGGCTCTGCACCAGCGCTTCCAGCAGACACAGTACCTGGCCTTACCGGAGCGAGCAGACCTGGCAGCCAAACTGGGCCTCACGCAGACTCAGGTGCTCACAGAAATGTATTAACAGTGCCTGGCATTAGAACTTTAATATTTCGTTTTAAAAAGTGGTAAATGCGTACATTCTACTGCTTGTGTGCCCTTAATTGGTCAAATGAATCTTTATCCCGCGTGTCACTGGGCAGAGGATGTTGTCAGTTATTAGTCTTAAGAGGAAACGCCTTATCTGCTCAAGAGGATCACAGCGCTGAAGAAGATCAAACGAATAACATAATAGTTGCCGTTTGTAACCCAATCCCATAATACAGGCCTTATTTACGATGCTTAAAGTCTAGCCGTCATTTCAAGTTCAAGATAATTTTACGCACGCGTAAAATAGGCTAGACTCGAGCCAAGACAGATTTAGGTTTAAACAAAAAGCTCAAGAAAAATGCATGATTCAATTTACACTTTTTATAACATGCTGCTAATCCTAATTACACCTGCCTTTATTGTTTTTCTTTTTTCTACAATTGAGGCCTTGAGACATTCCGCTTGTCTGTGATGCTCTCAATTATTGTACCCGCTAAATTATGCGTTGTCGAAATAACAAATTGACACCATTACGACATTGGACCTACGTTTAATTTCACTTGTAAACCAAGAGACAAGCAGGTGCACGCGCCGCTGTCAACAAACCATTACGCACAAAAGAGGCCAAAAAGGAGCTCGTCACTTGTCGCCATATTGCTTCTGATCTCTCTGCACTCGCGATATCAATGGCCTCATTATGACGCGAGAGTTGACAGGTTCAAAATAACACACAAACAAACCAATCTGCTTGTCTGTCATCTGAGCTATCTTTCCATCATTTTGAATATTTACTGTTTTATTTCATCCAAGCTCACACTATTGTTTCAGTTTAAATATAGTTATTTTATTACAAACTTTCCCATATTCACTCACTTAATGCTTTATAAACCGTACGCTGATTGTGCCATAAAATTTAAACAATAGGAGTTTAAATGGATTAGCGGTGCCACTCAGCCTTGCTATTATGAGCCAATAGGCCTGGGATTTACTAAGCCAACACGCTGCATTTGAGTTAGAAAGACTTTCCCTTTTTATTGTTCAAATATCCCTTTAAAACCAATGTTGAAAAGCATATTGTATTTTTTACAAGGGGAAAGTGGACCTATAAAAACCCTTTCACAGCATTAAGTCCATTGTGCGCACGCCGACCACACTGACAATGATATGTGTGTTCTGTCTGTTTTAGGTGAAAATATGGTTTCAGAATAAGCGCTCCAAGTACAAAAAGATCATGAAACATGGCAGCGGATCAGAGGGCGAGCATCTCCACAGCACCGCCAACTCCATCTCGCCATGCTCGCCCGGTTTGCCACAACTTTGGGAGGTCTCCATGGCGAACAAAGGCGCTCAAATGCACCCGAACAATTATATGAACACTTTTGGGCACTGGTACCCAAACCATCACCATCATCCTCATCACCAGGACGCTATGGCCAGGCCTCAGATGATGTGAACGGCTTTGATTGGCTGCTTTGACAAGGAAGTGTCGGAACTCTACCTATCTTCAATTATTGTGTGTTTTTTGAACAATGTGTTTCAATGCGTTTAGGGTTTTTTGCCTTATAATGTGGCCATCAAACGCGTATTTTTAGATTTGTGAAATGCCAAGTGTGGTAATGCGTGAGTGCAGTTTACAGACATAAAGACTGCAAAAAGAAAACTGCCTTTGTCGTTTTTATTAGATATTGGTCACGTGGCTTACAGATTGTGGGCCTTTTAGGTGAGCTAGCGTTTTAAATTTTCCCTCAAGCAACAAGGTATCTATTAAACTGTTAACAATGTTGCAAAAATAGTCAGCGGAAAGGTAGCTAGTAAATTGTTATATATCAACAGAATTTATAGCCTACAACACGTGAAAATGCAGCCAACACTGTTAATTTACGCAGTTTACGCACAGATAAAAAATCTAAATAATCTTCTAATTCATGATAAAGGAACATTGGCGTCATTTTTTCAGGATTAAGTGAGTCGTGACTTTCTAAGAGTTGATACTTGAAAAGAAACTGCAATGTAGCACTTAAAAAAACAAACATGTTTCTTTTACGTAAGATTCATAACGTGAGGAGAGCCGAGAAGTGCTCCAAGACAATCTATTTTTTTCTCTTGGTACAAGGACTCCGCCGTTGTCAGAATAGGATGATAAATGGCTGTTGGAGTCTCACGGTGAACTTGGTCTGATTTATTACCGTTTGCAGTGATTCGCACGTACTGGCTGCGCACGCTTTCCAAACATGGTGAATTGGATATTTACGCTTGTACTGCCTTGGTCCGGGGCAGACGATGCTAATGAAGCTGAGGCAGAGCTAAGATTAACGAGGTCTAGCTGTTTTTAAAGAAACAACTAATGGCTTCTTTTATCTTTTTCATTAATCACAAGCCTCGAGCTGTCTGGCAAGCGTAACTCAGCACTAATGTCACACGTGAAGACATCGCATTACCATGTGAAACTGCACTTAAGCAAAAGGCCCACATTTCCAAGTGCGTAAAGCGGCGTCACCAAAGTGCTAACATTCAAGCTAGCAAGGTGCCACGCGTCATTTAGCATCAATTTAAATTACAAAGTAGTAATTACCCCTTTATTATGAGTTTATTTAATATGTTCACATGTAAAATACTCATATTATTTAAAATGGTCTTACTACAACCACAAAAAATAGTCTTACCTTCATCCAAATGTAAAAAACCTCAATTACGCCCCGGTTTATGACTGTTCCACGACATTTCTCGAACATCTCCACGCACGTTACGCTTCTCCCTCCTTTATATAGCTTACAAAACACACTCGCCTCATTCTTGGTGATTACGCGCCTTGTTAACACTTTGTGAAAAAAGGAAGAAGCGAGCATTGCTTTAACCAAGTGACGGGGCATCAGGGAAAATTACAGGCAATTTTACATCTCCAGATTAGAATAATGGCGTGTGCAGTTGGACAGACAGAGCACGAGGGCCATTCAAACGGGAGAGCCAATTATCACGCACAGATTGAAGGCACCGTGAAAAGGCTCCCAGTGTAATGGACATGTTAAAAGGCGGGGAGGAGGTTAATGATAAAGGCGTAAAAGTGACTTATCAATGCCCTGCTTGGTTGGAGGTTATCAGATATGAGGTGTCAGGCGCGGATTAATTGCAGGATAGGAAAGCAAAATGGCGTAGTATTAAACCCCGGTTGCTTTGAATGGGCAATTGGCAAAGCAAATCCCAGGGGCGGTTATTGTTATTAACTTGAGTGATCTGACATCTTGGGTAATTGTGAGCAGCTTCACAGTAGAAGAATGGATGCATAATTTGGACTGCTCGGGTGCAGGCTTAAATTTTTCTAGATTAAATAAACTGAATTCAAGTTAGTGTATGAAAAGCTGGATATGATCAGTTAAAGGGCCTGTATTCTACTCTTTCTAGATTTTTGGTAATGAGCTGTTTTCTCTTCAGTGACATGCCTGGATTTGTGCTTTTGTTATTTCAAATATTTTAAAGACATAAACTTTGTATTTTTAGATGATGTTCATATCTTGAACTAAAAAAACTGTTCCACTTTGTGATGTCATTAAATTATTTTACATTAAAAAGTGAAGGCTTTCTGTGCAAACTCATCTAAACAAAAAGGGGAAAAAATATTGTTGAATAAAACAGTTCAGCTACGGCTCAAATAAATATGAATTTAATGATGTCACAAAGTGGAACCAAGCGTTTAGAGCTGTGGAGATGCTAACTGTAAAAATTCAAGAAAAACAAAACACTTAAGTCATGCTTCAACGTGGCTAATAGAGAAAAGGAGTCAGTTTTGTTTAACCTTTGAGATGTACTGTTGTTTTTGTCTGTGTAGGTCAATGCTGTTACATTTTCTAAAACACGAAAGGCCCTGTTCTGGGGTCATCATCAGTTCAGCATGTCAAAGATGCTTCTGTCCCCGCCTTCATTTCATCTGTTTACAGGCAAACTGCTGCAGTGAGTGATCATAATGTGGATTCTCAGTGTCAGACAGCTGCGCGAAGTCTTTCCATAGATGCATTTCTCTTCATCCCGACCTCCACCTCAACCCCAACCTCCCTGGCACCCATGGGACCAGGGCAGGAGGGACTTTCAGAAGGCCCGGACACTGCGTCTATTTATGTGATGCTGTGCCATGCAAGGATCACATTCAGGTTCAACAGTTCAGGCCCATCTCATCGGCTACTTACACTTGTTTCTGCCTAGAGATGACATATATGGACACACTGTACAGCCCACACACACTAAAGTAGCAAGTGCGGCCTGAAGCGAGCACAAGTTTGTCGTCGACACAAATGTTTCCCTTGACAACAGAGCTTAGGGCCACACACGCTGAGGGAGCCACCGGGGGAGCGTCACATGAACCCTTGATGAGATTTCATTATATCAAAAGCCAATAGTCATTATACAGCTTCTGTCAAATCAGCAAGTGAACTAGCACTGCCCAGGCATGCTGACGGATACTGCAGACAACTGGAGTTCAGGGGAATTCACCCGAGGAGGGCATCAGGGACAAGTGTTGGGACCACTGCATTTTTCAATTTCTTAAAATGGTTATAGTGTGGCTGTACAATTAATCATATTTTAATTTCACTTACGATTATGGCTGTAATTGTTTACAAAAATGGCGTAATCGAGTAATCCTGATTGAAGTGTGTACATAAGCGCTCATGTATTTCCCGCGTTGGAAAAGTAGTTCCCTGACAATTTCTTTACAAATGTAGAAAACATTTACAGTGTGTTTCTGTCGATCTGTCATTTTATCTCTTCATTTCTGTTTTTAAGGAACAAATGCTCTATCAAAGCAAGTAATTATTTGAATGATCACAATTACAATTATTATATATAATTGTGATAGTTATTTTCATCATAATTGGGCAGCCCCTGGTTGTTGGTATATTTTAAAACATATTTACCTAAAATACACTAGAAAACGGACAATTACAATTTAGTTCCTGATCATAAGGAGCAGATGTGAAAGCACTGCAACAAATAAAATTGTATTATTTGCACAATATTTATTTGACAGTAAATACAATTGATAACTTTTTTTTTTTTTTTTTTTGCTAAATAAATGTTATGAAATTTTTTCCAAATTGTACCTGCATTTTGAATGGAAGACAAATTATAATGTAGTCTTTCTATTAAAATTCAAGCAGACATTCAGGTCATGGTGGTATTATTTACTATCACACACACTAGATTTCAATAATAATGTCACATATGCGATACACACATCGTGAGGCTCCAAGTTTGGAAATGCAGGTTTATTTTACCCAAAACAATAGTTCAAAATATTAATATATACACGCTCTATCTATAAATATTTTCTAATAACAAATCTGTCAAAACTCATCATAGTTGAATGATAATTAATAGCCCTTATAAACACAAAGCTGTCTTCACAGTGCAAACAGGACTGAGCACAATTACAATCCTCATCAAATCAAAAGAACATCTATTATAATTTAATTATTTAAAAATGCACTTCAGAGCAGCTTTGAAGCTCTGAAAATGATGACACATTGTTGTAGTTCATGTTCGTAAATTCACACCTCCAGACGCTTACTCATTCAAGCCTGTCTGTGCGTAATTACGCACTAAAAACTGGTGCGTCGTTTTTGCTGCGAATTTGTGCACATTTTGTTGAAGAAACGTAACAGGCTCAACACAACTTTTCACTCACACATACACGCACACCTTGGAGTTTCTTTGATCTGAAGATTCTCCTTAACCGTGTGTACATCTGCGTCATTCTCTGGACTGGGTTAAGGTAATAACCTGCTCTTCTGGAATTTGAATGTTTCAGTTGGATCATCTTGCCAACTCCAACAAAGTGTTAACAACGTACAAAGACAAACGAAAAAAATTACAAAGGGTGTTTCAATAGTTTCTTCTTATTATTATGACTTCTCTGTGCGTACACGCGCATGAGACCCCTTTTGGCCATGCGCTCCTCTCCGCCCTCTCTCTCTCTCTTTCGCTCTCTCGCTCTCCCTTGTTATCTGGCAACAGAATAGTAATAAAAGAGAGTGACTCCAACATGTCTGCGAGTGTGTCGCCTCCTACTGCAGTGCTTTGCACGCAGCTCAGAGCGCCCACACACGCACATGCCTTTACGCTTAGTCCTGAAATGCACCCCTTTTTATTTTTTAATCAAAAAAGCACAATAGTATGTGTGATTTTGACTTGCAAAAAGGCTATGTTACATTAAGGTAAACAAAAAAGTCATGTTAGATGTTTATCAATTTAAAGAAATAATTGAGTTATTACCACACTTGAGTGAGGAAACCTAAACAGTTGTGTTGCTTTATAACACACACCTATACATTTTGGCCAGATGAGTTCTGACTAATAAAAATATCTTTTCAAGCAAAGAGGATTAACTGACCTACATTCACCCAACAAGTTTGTTTACTCTGTTTATTGGCGCTAAGTTGCGCCAGACTGTTGATCAGGTTAAAGAAAGTGCTAGACACACAGCATCTAATTAACAGCTTTATTCATTTGACAGCAAGGCAACAAGTGAACTAATGACATGAATATAAAAGGAAGCACCACGGTGCAGTCTTTAAGGAATAAGATCATAGTGGTTCTCATATAAACACATATTTACAACCTTCTACGTTTGCTTTGTACAAATCCATACAGTATAAATAAACCTGAGTTTTTATGATGCCTCGTCACAAACCCCTCATGCAGGACTTGAATTCATTTTATACACTGGTAAAACTGTTTTTAAAAAAAGAATACAACAGAATATTTGCGATAAATAATTTAGTAAACCACGCCATTGTCCTTTAAATACGCTGCCACGAGCAACAAAATCCCTTATGTGCTTTTCCACTCAGTTCTGAAACAACAGTCCGGACGATCCGAACTCAAAGGCGCTGTTTCATGTGTGAGGCTGGTCCCGCTTCTCTTCAGAGTCTTTTACGGTAAAACACATGAGTCTGAGTCCCTCAGTACACGGCTCCTACACTCTGCTGTGGCACTGCGTGGTGCACGGTGCCTGGGTGCTGTAGGTGTGTGGATCCCTGCGGGTACCAGTGGCTGCTATAGTCCGGCTCCATGTATGGCGGTGACGGGCTGCTGTGCGTGGGCTGAGGCGCTCCGGGGGCCCGGCTCAGCGCGGTGCTTTGGGACGTGCTGCTGCTGCTGTCCCACACAGCGGGAGAAGGAGGAGAGTTACACGCCATGGAGTCGCTGGCATTGGGGCTGTGCTCCAGAGGAACCTCGCCGTTTTTGTACAGCTTCTTGAACTTGGATCGTCGGTTCTGGAACCAGATCTTCACCTGGAACATGGGACAATGTACACATTAGTATACTATATAGGTTGTATTTTAGTTCTGACTCCTCCATGAAAATAGCTTTAAAAATAATAATTAAAAATGCATTGTCAATAAAGTGCTCGTTTGTTTATATTGTTATATTTTATTCATTCGTTTGATTCAGTTTTTATGCAAAATGATCAGCTGGTGTCCTTTAGCCACATTATTATATATATATTTTTTTATTATTTATCCATTTTATTAATAATCTGATAAAAGTGCATTTTTTCCAGGCTAAAAAACAAATGCTTAATCAAACAGAATTCTAACATTGCTTTGTTCTGAATCTATAGTGTGCGTAATTACGCACATGGCACAAAATACGCATGGCTGTATCTTAGCTGTTTTCTTCTATTGAACCATAAAATTGAAGATAAGAAAGTCCTTTTACCTGTGTCTGGGTCAGGCCCAGCTGTGCCGCCAGCTCCGCTCTCTCGGGCAGCGCGAGGTACTGCGCTTTTTGGAAACGTCTCTGCAGCGCGGCGAGCTGGTAGCTGGAGTAGATCGTCCTTGGCTTGCGAATCTTTTTAGGTTTTCCATTCACCATTCGTACTTCTGGCTCTGGCTCCTCTTTAACTACAATGCAAACAAACACAATTATTTATTAGTGTTTGAAATATATCTTAAAAGTATGTGTAATTACATCGTGTTCAGAGTCGTCAAATATGTCTCTTATAGTTAAACTTTTAGGAAAATGTAATGCAAGGCGTCAAATATACATTTCTTTTAGAGCAGCACGACACTAATTATTACTCCGGAGAGAGTGATAATATCTTATATAATCTCATTATAGTTTTATGACCTGAAGCTTATGGCCAGACGCGTTTAAGCAAAGACATTCTTTGATGCATATCTAACTTTATGTCTGCACTTTCATAAATCAAACTTCATCAATTTGAGTTATGACTAAGAAAGTTATTTTAGCACATTTGGCCACTAAAATGGTTTCGTTCATAAAAGAGCTGAATGCCAGTCCTTACCTGAGATTGGAGGCGATGCCTGGAGGTGGTCTCTGTTGTAATGTCCGTACTGTCTGTAGCTATTCGTGTATGGATATTCTGTTTTGGTGCCTGGGTAGGCTCCGGCAGCCCCCATCCCGTTCAGATTAAACTGGTGGTGGTACGAGTTGATGGGCTGCCCGTACGCCTGGCCCTGGTAGTACTCGTGGTGGCCGTTGTAGTAGCCCATATCCGTAACGGAGGACTCGGGCAGAGTTGGAGAGTCCTTGGAGCTTGGATGACAACCCATAGATCCGGGTAGATCTGTCAGAATGCTGGAGATCTTCTTCTCGTAGGTCTGTGCGGCGCTCATGGTGAAAGCAGCCCAGGCTCCAAAAATACAACTCCACTGGTGGTTCTGTCTGCGCTGTGCTGATGCTGTATATTCCAAAGAAACACTCCCAAGCTGCTGTGACTCGGTTGTGGCATTGCTCGGCTCTTGTGACACAGTTATAGAGTTCTAGCCTGCACACTGCGTTCTGATTGGCTGTTGGCTTCACCCCTCCTTCTGGCGCTCCAGGCAAGGTTTGTGGTAAAACCCTTCAGCTAAGCGCCCATGCACGCATACTTTACCATGGGACTTGTTTTTTACGCAGCACATTTGCATTTACCTGTCCAGCAGGCTTGTATGTTCCACCTCATCTCTGCGCTAACTGTGTGTAGGCCTATTTACAAGATAGAGTGTAAACTTAGAAGCTTGAAATGCAGTTGGTTTGGAACCTGTGTTTTACATAAGCTTTAATCCTGGAGCCAGACCGTCTCCTTAAGTTTTATGCAATGTTTTCTTAAGAGCGGGCGCAGCAGACTACACCTTATTGAACCAAGTCAAAGACCCCCACAGCTCTCCATTGTGATTCAAGAGATGTTGGCGGACAGTGAACTTTGGTGAAAGAGATGGGCCGATAGAAGCGCCTGTGCGCCCGGGGCTGCTGCGTGTGTCCGAATGTTGCACATCAATGCTAATGAAAACACGCGCTTAGCAAATAAGAGTATATTTTTTCCCATTACCTCGGTTAACGATAAAACAGCGAGTGCTTATCAAAATGGAACAAGCCAAGGCTGCCCTACGTGAACCACAGTCACTGAAATGAAAACACGGCGAGCAGCGCCCCCTGCTGCGCCCATAGTCGAGCGCGCACGTGCCATGTTCATTTTAATAGCATGTATGAAGTAACTTACCTCACTTTAAGTCTAAAAACTACAACTGCGCTGTAGACTGTGTTTAAATGAGACTATCTTCGTGTAGAATCTCAGCGTCTCCACTTAGTCAGAGTCAAATAAACAAGAAAAGCCAATGGTGACAGAGAAATGAAGCTAAAATAACACTCTACCGCCCTCTTGTGACAGGGCTCTGTGTCACACACCAAAAGTTTGTTCTTTTTGCACCAAAGGTCCAGATTAAATGTTATTTTTTCTGTTGGCTGTTTTACACTACATCTACGGAGCTAATCATGTTCTTTTTTATTACTCAGGCCGTGCGTAATGTATCCTACGTCGAGGCGCCACAAGATGGGGCGCCAGTTTCTTAAGCCCGAATTTGAGTCAATCGAGAAAAAAAAAGACAACATTTTGTAGATTCGTCCCATCCATCCATCCTCCATACATGCTCGGAGAACTAGGCAGGTGATGCGCTTTCCTCGGATCTACAACGTGATGTACGTACATGCAGACATATGCGTAAAGTTTCCCAGGTACATGTAGCCTACTAGCACAACTTATAGACATCTTTTCCATTTGAAATTGGAACACTATCACTGGCTTAATTTGAATTGTAAGAGTATCAGGGTCAGACCAAGTTCGTGCCATGCTAAAAATGTCACATAGAGTACCTCTAGCCTAGATTATTATTATTATTATTATTATTATTATTATTATTATTATTATTATATTATTATTATTATTATTATTAATTTATGTAATACCTATCACAGAGGTGTGGGAAAGAGAAAGAGTGAAGGTGAAGATAACCACAATTTTCACAGAACTCAAATCTCAAATGCAGGCCTATACAGGATTCTCATCCATGTAGGACTCAATACAACCCTCAGTGAGTTAATAGTGAGGAAACACTGTTATTTACACCAAGTAAAATAGATGTGGTCGCCTTTAATAAACCACAAGACGCTAGTCCCCATGTTCACCAACAGATGGCAATGTTGTTCTAAAAAATAAAGCTGGTGGACATTTCTTATTGATGAGATATAGCATTTTAAGCCAAGGGGTTCGTACCTATTTTATTTATCATACTAATCTTTCCCAAATCCCCTAAAATATGTTTGGTGCAAGTAACAGCATAATGTACACTAAATCAACAAAATATAAATAAGTTGATACATTTCTTTACAGGGACCATATTTTTAATGATATGACACACCTCACTTTTTTAGTACGTCAGTCATTTCTCATAGACTTTCTACAGTAAATACAGGACCTTTCATCAGCTCTGTGTAACATCGTCTCTCCTCTGCTCCAACAGGTCAGCGCTCTGCTCGGATGTGAAGTGAACTCCTCTCATCTCCAGGTACGGCTTCATAATCTGTTCCCAGAGTCCGTCCACAGCTGCCAAAGCGGTTCCAAACTAATAGGAGGCAGATGTTTGCAGATGCTAAAGGCCATGCGCTCTTTGGCACCTGCACACATGTAAATACACACAAAGAGAAGCTGGATGGTCCCCTACAGCTCTTCTTCCTCTTCAGACAGAGAGACATGTGCTGTCTAATGGTTTGGTAATGACACTGGTCTCACTGATGTCATGCTTCACAGTTAGAAGTGGTGTTGTGTGGCAGGCCTGCTGTGACACTCTGCTAACACTCTGTTACATTAAGCATCTGGAAAAGGCTTCAAGTCAGAGGGGAAGCAGCCTACAAGTGGTCTGTTCTAGCTCAAATGCAGATATGGCTGGGCAGTATGGCAGAAAACAAACTGTTTGTCCCTTGATTTTGGTTAATCACACTTTTTGAATAATTTCGATTTTGTCAGGTAAAAATAGCTTGATTTCATAAACATAAAAAGATAAACTTTGCGTTGTAAAGCATGTCTTTCCTGCCAGAGGAATGAATGCAAAAAATAAAAAAAATAATTTCCACTTACACATGTCATCTTGACTCAGATTAGATTAATTGTCCAGTCTTAAATAATAGTTGCATTAGACCAGCATTTCCCAACCTTTTACAGTCATATCTCCCTAAAATAACAGCTGTGGGCATTCACTACACCCAGGCACAAAAAACTCGCAAAGTGACAGTAGTATTTATTCTTAGTTATGTTATGACTTCATTTTGAAGCCATAAGCTTCTATAGCTAAGGTACCAAACCACATTTAAGATATTTGTGTTTAATGTTTTAGCATCTGGTGACTCTCAGAAATTGTTGAGTGACCTCCATTGGGGTCCTGGCAGTTAATGAATTAAGTACTATTAGGTCCTTTCTCAAAATAAAATAATAAAGCTAACATTAGGTAACTGATAAACAGCATCACCGACAACAACAACAATTCTTTCCTTGTGCATGTTACAATTGTAAATGGTGGTTTCAGTTGTAACTATTAGTGACGTGACTCATGACATGCAAAGTCACATTTAGTCAAGTGTGAGCATGAATAATGGTCACTTAATGATACTAATCTTCTTATTATGGAGACATTAGGTCTTGGATTGTTCATAATTGGACTAATGTAGTGATGGACATGCCAGTCCAAGAAAAGATGGCTGTCTTTACTTGCTGCAACTTTTGTTTGCTAACAAGACAATAAAAAAATTTATGACCGACAGTTATAACATTTAGGTGCATTGTTGGTGCTTTGGTAGGTTAGCGGTAAGTTTTTCCGGAACGGTGTGCCAGATCCCTGAAATCTGATAGGCCCTTGGTCTCTGTTTTCTGTCCTGTGGGCAAGTTTCCCAATCTCAATTGAATCCCTAATCCAACGCTCTCCCAGTTATTTAGGATGCACACACCGGCATGTTGAATATGTCAAGGTGTCAGCAAAACAGCACACTTGGAATTCAACTTTTGTCATGACATGATTAATGTTGTTTAATGTTAATGTTTAATGTTGATGATGGATTCTTCTTTCCTATTATTATCAACCGAGTCAAATGTTATTTTAACTGGCTAAGACAAAGAATATCTGAAGCTGAATTCTATACTTTTTTAGCACAATAATGAGGAATGGTAGGAACTCATCTCAAAACTATTTATATATGGTCATAGTCCTCAATAATACATCTATTTAATGCATTCTGTAACTTCTCTCTTGCAGAATCCTGGCAACTCTGCTGTCTCTACAAGAATGCATCTCTTCACTCACGCTGTGCCAGAAGTAGATTAATGTAAGTACTTCGTATAGAGTACTACAAGCCTGATCAAAAGAACTTTCAGCTACTCTTTGATTACTTCCTTTTTTTGTTGCTGCCTGTTCTGCAGAATTGGACTAAAAGATTCTTGTACAGTATTAAGATAAAGCTTTTCTCTGATTACTGAGCCAAACTGCAGTCAAACATGCCTACAAAGTTTGTCTGATGTTGTTTTACTCACCGTGTATCTGTTGCCGTGGAAACAGATTCGAGTAAATGCGCTGTGCTGAGATGCCCTCTTTCTCTCCCAGGATTCATCGGGAGCAGGAAGCCCCACCCTGATCCCAGCATGTTTGTTTTGGCCCACGCTGGAACTTTGGCAGACAAGATGAAATTGGCCCCTTCTGTCAGCTCTGCATGTGGAGAAGATATTAACTTCTATTCAACCAAGTCAGTAAATCTTCAGCAAGGTACTTCAACTCTGCCTTACAACAAAGCAGCACTCATTCAGGCTCATTTGACACTTAAAGAGCTACTTCATTGCTGTTTTTATTATTCTCCAAGTTTTGTCACCATATTTATTTGGCTAAAATGTGTATAAAAAGTCTCATTACACAATAGAAATGATTGTTTGACTTGTCGATTAATAGAAAAATAATTGTCACTAGTAAGTTGTTAGTGACAGTCCTATTGTTAAAGTAATATACAGTAGCATCAGTTGGGTTTAGAGGCTCCTGGGCTTTCCATCCTGTGTTTCCTAAAGACAGAACAGAGAGTAATGTGAAAAGAAGGAAGGAGGAGAACAAAAAGTGGGTAAAGAGGTGTAGTATTGTCCAGTTTCCCACAACACTACAGTATACAAATCTTAATAAAGGTTCCATGATACAACATATGCCTTAAGATGTAATATATAATGTTTTGAATGTGTAGAATCATAAAATGCATTATATTTTTGTTATGTCTTTTTATTTATACAGTTTAGAAAGTATAGATTTCTGCAAAATGTATGTTTTATAGAGGGATGTAACGTGTATGAGTTGTAAAGACAAATTTCATTCACAAGTGTCGGTTTAGCAGCATAGCTTTTGCTTTTGCACAATGATAAACTCTTGTAATTAGCTTATAACAGCTCTAGTACTACTGCTATCAGTGAATCCCTACGTTTCAACACTCAATAGTTTGATACTAAACACATTCAGAGAGATTTATCATCAAAGCAAGGCTGAAACTGGCCTAAAACTTGGCTTTGTACTCACAATGGAACACATTCTGCATTTAAAATTTATATAGAAGTCAATTTTTATGCAGCTTTTGTGCAAGGTATTACAATTGGATTTACTACACTTAGCTGCACAATTAGACTACAATGTTCTCTTTATAATACAAACTATATCAACCATGTCCATTTGAGAAAGGCCAATGTAAATCCTCTTCATTTACCTCACAGACACAGGCGTCTTTCTCATAGCTCTGCGATAAAGTATTTACAGACATTATCCAGATTCAGCGTGAGCCTATGTTGGGTAAAAGCTCTGCAGACTTGTCTCACTACACCTGGTCATTAGGTGGGCTTGTTCACACACAACACACTGAGCTGAGTATTCCCAACATGTCTGAGCACGGCCTCTGTGGGAGTTTATAAGCGTTATGCCAATCCAATCTACTGTGTGCGCTGCTGCGTGTGTGTTATTGTGACGGTAAATGTGCGTGTTCAGGCCGAATACACCCTGCCTTAGTGAGTAAAGGAGAAATATGTGGCCCGGGGAGGTGAACTTCTCCTTCTTGTGTCTCATAAGGGCTTTTGTTCTCGATGTGATGTCCTTGGAGAAGTGGTGACAGAGGTAAATGTAGCACAGTGAGCTGCAGTGTGTTTGTTTGATACTGACTGAACAGTTAGGAGAGAGAAAAGTTGGCTACACTTGATTATAATATGGTTTAGAGCTTGGGCTGGGTCGTCATTTTCTCAGAGCCAGGGTAGGGTTATTTTTCATGATTTTCTTATTGACTTTTAGGTAAATAAATTCTTGCTAAATCCATTTATCAAAGGTTAACCAGTGTTTTCAGAGAGAAACAAGCGACCAAGCCTTAGAAAAAATTCCAAAACAAGTAGCCAACCCTTCAGTAAAAAGTTATTAAAGAACTAAATTAATTAGAACATTGTGTGTGTTTATGCTTTGACATTTTTAATACATTTTTAACGTATGAATATTCAAAAACCTCAAAAATTGATAATAAGTCACCTCTTTTATGACTTGAAAGAGGAGCTTAAAATTTATGAAAAAAGAAACCCAAAATTGCTATAAAGACGTGAACTTGGCAACTTTGAGGCTAAGAGAAGAAGGTTGGAAAAATGGTCTGTGTTTGAACAGACAGATAAAATAAAATAGAGAAATGACAATATGACGATTTCATCAAAAAAGAAATATTTCACTAGAGCTGCAACAGGTTAATCAATTAATCGCAACTAATTTAACAATCGAATAACCGTTAATTGTCTTTATACTAGTTTCGTCACAATTGTAAATCACTGTTATATTTCAAATGAACAATCAATCAAAAATACTGTCTGTTATTCAAATGTACATCTTCAACACAGTAAAGTAAAATTACAGTAAAGTAAGTTTAGTTTTTTGGTTATTTAAAACTGATATTTTATTATTGTTCTATAATTGTAGTAGATCATTTTAAACCTTTTCAAAAAATAACTGCGTTCTCTTAAAGTCATTTTTAGTACCAATACTTGCTCAAATGAGAATCTAGATTTGATATTTGCTTATCTGAAGCTTTTGGCAATCCTACTTTTATAAGTTTTAAAACATGTCATGAGCTGAAAAAAAAAAACCTCGTCTGAAGAGTGATTATAAGCCACGACAATGGTGTAAATCTGCACTTTCTTAACCGACATTACCTACGTGATCATAATGCGATCATAATTGTCACAGAGATGAGCTCACAGTTCGATTTTTAATCATCACATTGACCCAGCCCTATTTAATAACTTTAACTCTAATCTATCAAGTAACTGTGTTGTTCAATATAGTTTAATATGTGTGTGTTTTATTATCCAGGAATCAGGTAATTCACCAGTTTATATTTCTAGGCCAACAAAATATACAATACTGATCTACATGTGTCATAGTTTCTTAGTAAAAGCATAGAAAAACACACACATTTTGTATTATTTTTACATTTTGACTAAACTAACTCACCTTTAGCTTTCTGATGATCCATGCTTTCAAACTCAGTGCACTGGGTCCAGAATGTGCATCAGGGAGGTTTATGCAACACTCCATGAATTTAAGCTGCTCGTTAAACAGTCTATTATCCACAGTCTATTCTTCTGACAGTCCTATCTCAGGTGCTCCAGTCCAGTACCACCCACCACGCTCCATGGCCTTTTGTGAATGACTCAGCCCCTCCATCCAGGCCTCTCAGCGCGGCCCGGGTCCACAGCGCTGTCCCTCACTAATGAATGGACTTTTAATGATCTGACGGCCGCATTCAGATGAGTGGAAAAGGCGCAGAGCAGGTCTGAGAGAGCAGCTCCTCTTGTGGCGAGGAAACAAAAGAGCAGGGCTTTATATTCAGACAACAGTGAGAGGAGAGGCACTGCTGCACAGACACACTGCTATTCACACGCTCGAGCACCAGCACTTGTAAATAGAGTCTCTTGTGTGCCCGCTGTTGGTAATTAAATGTTTGGATCATTGCTTGTTTGATCTGAAGCTGTATGTTCTATTACTTAAGCAAAACTAACTAATGTGAGCTGATAAAGTTTGGATACTTTGTTAAAACTGGAAAGGTGAAACATGTTTGAGTTATCCTGCATTATTATACAATCTACATCTCTAAAGCTCCAAATACTCTGTTGTACCTTGTGATGTCATGAAATTTTAAAGTACACAGTTTGTTTTAGCCACAGTTGCTTTGTTTTGCATTACAACACGTATCAAACAGAAGGCCCAGGGGCCAGATGCTGCCTCCACATTACTCTCTGTGGCCTTTGAGGTCTTATCAGGTTTGTTTTAATTTTTTATTAGCGCTAGAAGTAATGTGGGTATCTTAGCCTAATTAAATTATTAATAATAAAACATAAAGAAAGATTCATCTCAGATCTCAGAATCTAAGCAATTTATAGGGCGCTGGAACACCAGGTGCCCCAGTGGGATGACTGGAGTAGTAGTAGGAGTAGACTGTCGTTGTGTCCTTGAACAAGATACTTGACCCAGATTGCCTCAGTTTTGGCATGCACTAGGTGAGTGGATCCTTGATTTGAAAGTGCTTAAAGGTAGAAAAGCATTATATAAATAGACTATTTTTAACAAACAACCATTTATTACAGTTGTTATCGTCCCTTTGACTTCAGCTATGACATTACAAAACACAATAATGTTGGGCAACCTGGTGGGGCAGAAGTTAGTGCTGTGGCCTTATCGCAAGAAGGTCCTGGGTTATTCCCAGGCAACCCCAAGGCCTTTCTATGTGTCTGCCAGTCCCCAGGATTCTTCTACTAAACAGGTTCTGAATCTCAATGGGACTTTCTTGGTTAAGAAAAGGTCAGTTTATTTCAGTGTCTGTTGTGTGAGTGAGTTGAGATTGTCATAGAAAGTCGTAAATGAATGTTCATTGATACTTGATTCTGTTATAAGGCGGAATAGTGTGAGTGATTCAAAGCAAAAATTCAGATATTTGTTTGAAGAGAAATGAATAATCAGACATAATGTTAAAGGTTTTATAATACTCAAAAACAGGCTCTGTTTATACGTCTGTAGTAAAAACATAATTTTCACCTAATTTGCCCTTTTCATACTGCGACAAGTTTGTCTCAAACCTGCGGTTCGTTCCTTTCATTCCTTCCTTCATTCCCTGAGACACGTTAAATAATAAAATATTTACACATAAAAGTGGTCAACAAGTTACAGCTAGAAAATGATTTTCCACATGTTCAGACCATTACGTACAATGTAAACACCTCACCATGGAACGTGTTTATGAAATGTGGTGTTCAAAACTAATGCTAACCCAAATTACATTCAATTAATATTGTCAAAATAACATTCCAAACTTAACTAGCTTTTTACAAAGACAATCGCCTGGCATTTAATGTGCATAGGTTTTATTTTGCATGTGAAGGTCCTAACATGCTGCTTCTTATTTATTTCCATATTCCACTTCAACATAACTTTCTCACTTTTTTTATTAGATGTGCTTTTATGGGAAACTGTGGGTCTATATAAGTAAGCACATAAGACATGATTTTTTTTACTTTTTCTTGAATAGATTTGTATGAGGCCTAAAATTGTTTATTTTTATTTATGAGCTCAGCTTCCTATGCAGAGATATTCCACCTCTGCGGTCGTATGCAGCTTGTTGTCGTACAAAATTAAGTCAATCTAACACAACTCCCCAGATGTGAAAACTCTTTGTCATGTAAAATGCTTGACTATAATACTTCGAAATAACAGCAAGCTACTCACTACATGACTTTTGTTTACAACATCGGTGCTACATGCGTTTAAATAATAACAGTCACAACATAAATCCATATGTACTGACACATTCTCCAAACTACATCAGATTCTAACCAAACGTTTCACAGGGTATTTTGACTGCACTAAACCAACACACCTGAGTCCAACAGCGAGCCATCCTTTCATGTTCTTGTATTTATTTGCAGAACACACGTTGCGTCATAAACAAAACGACCCCGCGCGGTTCCCAGGGCCCACTGCAAACGACCGATCAAAAGAGCCGGTGGAAAAGGCATTACTACGACTGTTTACGTGAAGGATGAGAGCTGAGGTTGCCCCGCAGGTCGAGGGTCCACTTGACGCGGACAGGAGCTGTCCCAGGCCTGGTGTAAATCATATCGGATACGCAGAGGGAGGACAGGAGATGTGGGAGAGGAATCACGCTGAGTTTTACTGCCGTGTGCTGCAGATTGTGTCATCAGTCAGCGCTCTGTCCAGAGGATTGCATTAGGCCCAGGCGCTGCTCCCAATGTCAGATTTATATTAGCCTAATATGTCACAAAGAATAACAAGACAGAGGCAATCAGATCACAGATGCAGGTGGAGGAATAGAATCTTAATTGGGCCTGACACAGATTTGACTGACTGAAAATGTATAATATTTTAAGTGAAGTATAATCTAGCTGTATTTTTTACGTTATCATATTATACTCCATTTACTCCTATGAGATTTTAGCCATGTTTCAGTATTGTTGCCTTGTTCAATACAAACCCAGAATCATGTTTCGTTTCATTCAGATCTTTGAGTTTCCATCTTGTAATGTCATTAAATCTGGGGTAGCTGATTTTCACATGGCAATTATGATTTGCTTTTAAATCTGACACTTCATAAATCCTTCAACACATGATTAATATCAACATTCATTTTGGTTGCAGATATGACTTATTTTCTTCTTTTTACAAACAACAAACTTAAACTGGTGGAGTAGCCAATCAGAGAGCTGCATTCGGCTACTGATTAGAACTAACATTCTTTTTTATTCAATTCAGACAGGTCTTTTTTTTTTTTTTCAAAGTGCAGCATTTTTCAAATATGTTTAGTGAAAAACACAAAGTTTAGTCATTTACAAGTTTACAAGTTACCCCAACTTATTAACTTTTTTGAATCTATTATCGTTTTAATGTGTGTGTGTACATAACTTAAAAAAGTTGTACACTTCTTGTATTACAGTGTAATGATGTTACAGCATGTTTTCAGTGCACAAAAAAGCACAAGCTACGTATCTGGTTCTAGTTTTTTTTTTTTTTTGTTCTTAGTTTTTTCAGAAAAGAAAACTTGAGTAGCCTATGCGTTGCTCTGTGGTTCAGTAAGTAAAAAATACAACTTTCCTTTCTTGTTTTAGATCAGTAATTGTTTGTTATAGAGATAGACTTATATATCGATAGGCCAATATTTGACTTTTTGGCTGATATTTGTTCCTCTGCAGGGTAGAGCTGCACTCATAGTGATCAGTTTTGGAGAGAAACAGTGGGACTTGATTTTATCTCTCTCCATTCCTAAGTATACAGCTTTGATTTTATATTTAAAGATGCCCTGTGTAACTTTCTAGAGGTGAAAAGTCAACTATACAATTCAGTAGAATAGAAACTTAAAACTAATACAACAACAAAGTCTAGAGACAA
Organism: Mugilogobius chulae; assembly: GCA_038363315.1. NCBI lineage: Eukaryota > Metazoa > Chordata > Actinopteri > Gobiiformes > Gobiidae > Mugilogobius > Mugilogobius chulae. Next base: position 35,835,217 of record CM076401.1, on the reverse strand, counting down.
AAACATGCTTTTCTGTCTATTTTTGGTAAAAAGTTACACAATGCACCTTTAACGTGCCTCTAGGTAAGGTTTTACAATTGTTCTTTGAGTTTGGCTGCAGCATAAGCTTTGATAAGTTCTTGTTTGTTTGTCAATATGAACTCATGTACTTTAATACAGAGAAAGTTTGTGGCTGCACTGGTATATACATCGTGATGCCCTGCTTGTCTTTTTACAGGCTGAAATGCAGCTTTAGGTCTTTTTGATCCAGTCTGGAAAAGTCAAAACTGGTGTGCATTTTCTTTTTGACAGCAGAGGAAAGCATGCTCATGTGGGGTAAACATGGATTATACTACCTGATCCCAGCTAGGCTTTTTTAAAAACAAAAATAAAAAATCGGCCTTTGAAATTGGCCTTGAGATGAAAAAAAAATCTGCATCAGTCAAAGAAAAACCCTTGTCAGTCAATCTCTAGTTTGTTGTCATACCTTGAGTTGTTTCTGCTGCTTGACTGGTTAGTGGTTAGTAGAGCACTGAGAAGATAGATGCCACAGTGAGGTGTTAGTGGCTTCAGAGCAAACTGTGGTATCCTTAGACATGCTCTGAAATGTCCATGGTGCAGACTGGAGGTCTTTGTCTTTTGTCAGTCTAGTTGTGGCTATACCAGTATGGAACAAATTAACATTACTCTTATATTATAATTACATATAATATTGTTGAAACTGGAAATTGTGTGTCTGAACACAAAGCCTTGACTTGTGGTGTGCCCCAGGGGTCGATCTTGGGACTCTTCTGTTCAATCTCTACATGCTGCCATTAGGTCAGTTAATGTGAAGTAATGTGTGCTATCACTTGTGATTTTTATGCATCTTTTCTTGCTTTGTAAATCACTCTAAATAGCTTTGTATATGAATTGTGCTATAAAAATAAACTAATTCAATATCAGGAGAATAAGTGTGAACTCATTCGACATATCTGCATTTTTTTAATAAAGTCATCATCATGATTTACCATTTCTCTATTTGAAGCAGCTGTCTCTTCAAACAAACTATTTTAAGACCTACCCTTGGTCAGATTTTGTCATGCTCACAGCTGGATTTAACCAGTTACAGTGAAATGCAAACTTTTTGAAAAAGCAGATAATTGTATTTACCTCAAGACAGACAGAAAATTCTTGCTCTCATCCAGCCACCACATTCCTGCCAACATTTTGAGATGATTATCCTAATTGTTCCTGAAAGTAAAAATTATAGGTAAAAATAGGTGAGACATAAAATTTTGAAGCTGTGATTTGTTGTATTCATGTTCAAACAGTTAAAAAAAAAACAAATGCCTGCTTTGTTTTGTTCATTGTTAGCATTTCACCGTGCTATGAGAACACTGATATTCTCTCCTCTATGTAAAAGTACTGTTAGAATGCTCATAAAGCCTGTCCGTGAATGAGACCTGTGTTTGGGCCCGTCCCGACACACTGACCGCTGCTCCTTGGGTAAACACAGTCGACAAGTGAGTGTGCGGCGGGCTTCACAAGGTTGTTAAGTATCACAGTTAATAAGTCCCTGAGGAGGAGGAGGAAAGAGGGAGAGGAGGGCAAAGAGCTGACCTTTTTAAGCCAATCCCAGTGTGGTCCATGTAAAAACAGACCTGCACTGACTCAGGCCCGGCTAAAGGTTAAGGCGAACTCTTTGGAGACAAACAGTATTTCCCGCAGAATAAGAAGTGTGCTTTGTGTTTGTGTTATTGTCCGAGCCGGAGTGAAATACGGCTCATATGCAGGCCGATGTCTCTCCGGGCTCAGAGCCAGACTGGTCCTCCTGTGCACACGGTTACAGTGAACAAAGCTTCAGTCGTACACAGGAATGCGTCTCCCGCGTACTCCCTTTAATCATTAAAACATTACTCAGGAGCGGCTGCTGAGGAGGGAGCAGTCTGGAAACTTCACTTTCCTTTTATCAGCAAGTTTGTTCAAAAATGCATTGTTTGTCTTTATTTAGTAAAGAACTTTGCTCAGCTGAGTTGTTTTTAAGCTTATTTATAGCTGCATTTGCCTTGATTTCATATGTGTTTTGGTTTATTTTTTATTTTAGTCCAGATTAGTCCTCATCTAGACTTGGGTTGGTTTTGGATAAGCCAATATAAAACAGCATATTACCAATGCATTTTAACATGAAAACTGGTCATTATCTCCTGCTTACTACCAATTGCTGGCTAAAAAGTAATCCTTAATTGTATTTATCATTTACTAATTGCTGACAAAAGTTGAATTCATTTTAAGCAATTGTTAACACATCCTTTTTTTATACAACCTTTCCTTGCTTTTTTCTAGACAACTGACATGGTTTCATATTTAGTCTCATTTTATTATATTTTGATACGAGAAACAAACATCATTGTGCTTGGACACAGTAGCTCATTCAAAACGTTTATTCATGTTATAAGTGAGTGTACTGTATGTTTAGTGGAAAGAGAAGTTGAAGAAACTTTCAACTTTTATCTAGTTTGATTGTTTCTGCTCTCCAGATCTTCACGTTCTCAGATTATTTGAGAACCAGTTGTTTCTCTCGACGTGTCACTGATGTGTATGTGTGTGTATGTGTATGTGTGAGCGCGTATAGCAGCTGTTGAGTTTGATCCTGGGGTCTGTGTGGCCCTTGAGCCTGGAGCTGTGAGCACAAAAACAGGTGCCATGGAACACAGTGAGAGAGTGAAGACCACGCCTTCACCTCTGCCTCCTCAGGCTCTGCATTCCTCTGCACAACAACACCACACCAGGACGTAACAACACCAAGCAGGATGTAACAACACCAGACCAGGACACAACAACACTAGTCTCAGAGCAGGACACAACAACACCAGACCAGGACACAACAACACCAGAGCAGACACAACAGCACCAGACCAGGACACAACAACACCAGACCAGGACTAACAACACCAGACCAGGACACACTGCCCAGGCAGGACACAACAGCACAAAGCAGGACACAACAACACCAGAGCAGACACAACAGCACCAGACCAGAACAACAACACAGACCAGAGTAACAACACCAGACCAGGACACAACTGCACCAGAGCAGGACACAACCACCAGAGCAGGACGAACAACACCAAAGCAGGACGTAACAACACCAGACCAGGACACAACAAACAGTCCCAGAGCAGGACACCAACACCAGACCAGGACACAACAACACCAGAGCAGGACACAACACACCAGACCAGGACACAACAACACCAGACAACTCAAAGCAGGACACAACACAGAGCAGGACACAACACACCAGAGCAGGACACAACAGCACCAAAGCAGGACACAACACAGCACCAGACACAGGACACAACCAGCACCACCAGACCAGTGACACAACAGCACCAGACAGACCAACACAATAGAGGACACAACACACCAGATCCATGCATTTTGCAACAGCACCAGAGTTGATTATTAACACAACAGATTGCACCAATAAAACGCATCATGACATCTATGATTTGACCACATTGCAATTAAGTAGATTGACGTATAGTTCTTGAGATTGCACTAGAGGGAGAAGTCACTAGACTCACTTTTTGTAAATTATTGAAGAAGCATGGATCCTAGCCTTGCTTCTATCCTTTTCAGTATATTATTCAACCCTAAAGCACTGTATAGACTCAAGATCTTTATTCAGATTAGGGCTGGGCGATATATGGCAACAAATGATTATCACAATTTCCTGGAGACAGATCACAATTTCGATTTTATCACAATTCTTGTAGACTGTTGTCTTTTTGCCTTTGAGGTAAATACAATTATCTGCTTTTTCTAAAAGTTCCTACTTTTCTGTGATTGGTTAAATCCGGCTGTCACTCATTCAGCAGAACAGAGACTGACCAGTGAAAAAAATCTCTAGACAAGCAACCTCAGCCATAAATAAGTTATTCAATAATCAATTAGAACATTGTGTGATAATACAGTTTTGACATTTCTAACACTAATAACTTTTGAAAATCTGTTAAAAATCCATGTTTCATTTAAAAATACATATATTTTTTGTACATAAAACCTGAACATTTCCTAAAATTCACCTGGAACTTGACTTTAAGCTTCAACACAAAAGACTTCAACACATGACCTTCAAGATTAAATTTTTATCACTATATTGCCCAGCCCTAATTCAGATGTTGTTTCTGAACATTTGACTGGACTTTTAGTGCAGCTGAGACTCAGTAGTTCTGATCTCTATTGTCCGATTTGAAGTACCAATAGAAACAAGCTCTACACAGAAGAAAATCAAATGTCAAATCCTACCAACGTTTTGTGGTAAATACTGCATAAGGAGGAGGACTGGTAAGAGTGTCTTCGAAGGCCCTATTTAAGCAATTTTGTCTTTTAAACTGACCGAGAATCTTTCCAGAATCATAAAAAACAGTGTGACAGTTCTCCATCTCATAGTAAATGGAGGAAGTTACACGTTCACGTCTGTAAGTCTGTCGCAGCTGTTTCACTTCTGTTTGATCATTTGAGAACATTCATGAGATGCAAATGCGACTCTCCCTTCTCCTCTCTGTGCTGCTTACACCGGTGATGCATGCACGCACCTCTGCAGAGAATACGTAGAGAAGAAGGATGTGAAAATGTTCAAATTCAAATGTAAAAATAAAGTTAGAATTAGGTTCCAGAAATCAAAATCCCACTAAAAACATGACGTCCTTGTAGGTATCCTCATAACCGGCCTGTTACGTGACTGCTGTTATGATAATTAGAACACACATCTTGTCTATCATCCCATACGGACTCACCCCCCCCTCTCTCTGTCCGCAGATGCTCCACTGGTCGACATAGCAGCTCCCAGCGTCATGGCAACGGCCGCTGTGTCTCCGTCATGCACCACGTCCCTATGTGAGAGCGCTGTGTTCAGACCCTCTGCCCCATGTGAGTGTTGTCTGTGGAACATAACAGATTCATATGCAGGGAAACTCTACACGGCTTATGCAACAACAGATATTCCACATCATTCGCTTTTTTTTTACTTACTCATTGGTTTGCAAGTTTTTTCTGTTGATTGGTAACTGATTTTTTTGTTGTTTTTTTTTAACCTCAGGCGATGAAAACTTATTATATTGTATTGTCATCTTTTGCTTTGAACCAATACAAAATTAGGCATTTGGGTCTGGTCATTGCCCGAGCTCATCAGAGGTCTCATTTATAAAACTCTGCATAGAATTCTTACTGAAAGTGTACGTATGAACAAAATACAAACTTCTGTAAACTTGATCATGTCTCATTTCTCTCAGCACACATTTCTTTCTGCCTCATCTCTGAAACTTAAGGGGCACAAAGTTGAACATTTTTCAGATTGGATTGCTCATTTTTATGTCAAGTTATTAGGGCTGTAGTCGACCAAAGAAATTCTTGGTCGACTAAAAACATGTCCCATCGAACATTATTCGACTGAAAAGAGGACGCAGCAAAGGCTCTGAAGCTAAAAGTAGAGTTGTTAAAATATTACAATCAATGCTAAAACTGGTTTGAACAAATACAGATAACATTAACAGGACAAAAATTTTAACAAAATCTGATATTTTCTTCAAAATAATTTTAAATAATCTTGAATTTCATCAAAACTGGTTTGAAACTAAAATGTTTGATCATAAACTTGCATTTTGAGTTGAAAATGTCAGTCTATTGTATAAAAATGTGACTTTCGGACATTGTAATTCTCATTGTGGGATCGAGAATCAAGTTTATTCCTTAAGTATCAAAACCGGGTTCTACAAGAAACCTTCTCAAAAGGACTAATAATATTAGTTCATGCAAAAACTATTGTTTATGCAGGAAATGAAAAGGAAAAAGTGTGTTTATATAAAAAAGGCAGTTCAGACCAATGATTCTGTTACTGCTGAATACTAATTTCTTATAATCTAAATAAAAGAATTAGTCAACTAATACAATTTTGGATTCCATTGACTACAGCCCTACAAGTTATAAATCACAAATAAAACGTGGAAAGTCACGTACGTTATATTTTTGTACCTAAACATGCTTTGTAAAACCAAGCAGATTTCAGCCCGATTAGTACTTGGATGGAGACCATTTGATTATTGGGAAAGACACTTCTACCTCCTTGCCTAAAATGTTCAGTTACACTGATGTAATAATAAGGACAGTGAGTTTGATGAGAATGAATGCAGGACAGAACAAAATTAGCCCATGGTTGCAATTCAATGTATTTGCAGCACGTATGAATGTTGTATGTTATACTGTAGTCCCGTAATATTGCATACTGCAGCTGATACAGAACAAATTGTTAACACTTAGGCTTTAGTAACAGTGACTCTAGAGACTCTGCAGAGGCTATAACGGTAAAAAGTAAGCAGAACCTACACCTACCATTTAAACATCTTTCAGCAGGAGACAAACTTTAATGCAGTTAAGAACTATTTCTAGCATAAACTATACCGTTCTTGCAAATCTTTTATTAGCTGATAAAATCTTTGGGTCATACCGTCCTGCTCTGCTGCGGGTGTCCTTGTTTGGGCCTTGGGTTTTACTCTGAAACATTACAGTTGTGAGATCGGGACTTCCCAAAAGAAAGAAAGATATAAATACAGTTCGGTTCACATATTTAGGTCTGTTGCCAAGGTCATTTTCACTCCTCACATCTGGGATTTATGCTTCCCACGAGCACTGCGCATTGTCTTTAATAATGTATGGTGCCATTTGGTAAATCCAGGCTTCAGGTTCAAGACTAAAAGACTTTGGTGAAATTGATATGAAGAGTCATAATGAATTTGTGTGTGAGGAGTGCAGAGGTGGGAGTAGAGCGGTGGTTAGCAGAGGAAGAGGAAATGGTGAGATAAATAACTAATTACACTGTTCATGTGTGCTGTGTGGGCCGAGGGCTCTGGGCTGCAGTCTCCGGGGGCAGCACTAAATGCAGCTGGGCCTTTGTCCTGTTCACATGCACTGGTGTTGGCTTACACTCCTGCACAGGGAATATGTGCTTCTGAGGCCTGAGATCTGCTTTCTACTGTAGTGATGATGGGAGGAGCCACACGTGAACTCACTGCCCCGACTGAATACTCGTATACTCATTATCTGTTAGACTATAGACATGGCTAAATGCATTTGTACACAAGATCTGGTTTGGCCTGTAGTAATTGATTCCACACTGCTCAGCCTACACAGGAGCTGGGCCTGTGTCTATGGGCCAGAAAGGTTCTGTACAGTTCAGAGGTAAGAGCAGGGTAAACACAGAACATGATTATTTAATTCTGCTGTAAATAAACATTCAGCAAGTCTATGATGTGACTAAGGTGACTTGGTGAACTTGTGTAAACCCAGCACCTTTCAGCACACTGTTGTAGCATTTACATGAACTGAATGTTCCTAGTGCTTAAGGCCACTTCTCTTTGTCATTTATTACCTTCTGAGGTGGAGTGGCCAAAGTTAGTACTCAAATAAAAGCAATTGTAGACATGCAATGGAGCTCTCTGTTAGTGTAGATCAGCAAGATCTGCATGGAAAATATTTCTGATATTGCCAATATGAGTACACTATACAGGAACTGTGCATAATACATAGGCTACTGCCAGTGTTATCTCTGCTGCAGTTTGTGTGTTCCATTTATGCCGAATGTCTAATGCATAGTCCAAGCTGTGTTACTTCCACAGCTTTGAACACTTTTCACTCAGGTTCGATTCAGCCTTGTGATCTGTGTGAAGATAACAAGATCACTACCTCAGACTGGGCAAACTTCGGCCTGGGGCCAGGTGTGGCCCCATTAACCAGTTTTTTTTTTTTTTTTTTTATTAATAATAGCTATGAAACATGTGTCTCACCTGTGTTCTTAATGAATATAACAATATATGACAAAATGATCGATTAAAGTTGTCTGTGTTACAGAAAAATGCTTGTAAAAATAAAATCATGGTCCGTCACCGCCACTTGTCTGAATTCAGACCGCCACTTGTCTGAATTTAAATGTGGCCCATTGGTGAACTAACTTTAACTGCTAATCATAAACATTTACTCCTTACAGGTTTCTTTTACTACTGACCATCAGATAAACCTAAATAACAGAGATAACACATCTTTGTAAATGTGTTAGTGACAGGAGACAGTCGTCCCACTTCAGTGAGTGTCAGTGACATGTCAGGATCAGGTAGTTTCTGTTCAGTCCACACACATCCTCCACAAACCAGGAGGCCTGTGCAGTTACTGTGTAATGTTTTTGCTAAGGACATTGGTCTTAAGCCGAGTTAAGCCAGGTCTTTATTTAGGATCTGTGTTCAGCATCAGCGCAGCGCTGCAGTCGTGTTGATAAGACAACAATGGAGGGGCGCCTGTGTTGTTGTTGTACACTCACCTCCAGAATGACTGACCTCCAGAGTTCAACAGGATTAGCACTGCCTTAATGCGTCTCATTCTCCTCACACTTGTCATTTCTCGGTCAGAGACGACAGACATAGAGTTTGGAGAAGTTTGAGTTTTAATGTAAACTTAGTCTGTCTAAACTTTATGTAGTTCCTGTTTAAGTCACAATTTGAGAGATCTTGATGTGGTGATTGTGCAATTGTGCTTTTTAGACAGGACGTACTTAGGTTTTGTGGGGCTTCATTTCAGAACATGCAAAGTTGGGGTGTGGCTCTGGAAAGACCCTAACTAACCACAACCCCCTCCCCAGCACTTGAAGAGTAATTACTTCCACCATGAAAGATACTGCTGTCTGCGAGATAAGATTTTCTCATATATTCTATTAACTCCTAGTGATTACCTCTAAATAATCTACATACAATTTTTAAGGCATATATTTAATCTTCTGCTCAAGTTCATCTTTAAGCTCTATATTAGAGTCAGTGACTTGGAATGACTTGTCACTTTCTCTAACTTGTTTATTGCCGGACTTACAAGCAATAATCTTTGAACAACTGCTGCGTTCTAGCCTTTGGAATGTGCTAGTCCAATTGTAGCGCATTATTTGACCAAAGGTTATGGTCACGATTAGCGCTGGGTGAGAGAACCTCCTGGTGCAAGTCGAGATGAGAGGCAAGAGCCAGGCCTGTCAGTGAAAGCAGGTCATCTGTGCAGGAGCTTGAGTCAGCCAATACATCCCACACAATGAGAATAAGCACGCAGATACAGGCCAAAAGGGAAAGCACGCAGCAGCAGTGGGTCTCTGTGCACTTGAGGGGGTTTAGAAGGAGGAACAAAACAAGAGGAAGGGGCGGATGGGGAAAGGATACTCTAAAAAACTCACTAAAGGGATTAGGGTTTAATGAAGTGGGCATTGGAAAGCAGTGTTCATGAGGGAGGAGTTTGTTTTCTTTTCACACAACTGCCTTTGCACTATGTTAAGTAAAGTATACAGACTCTCAGAATAGTAAGAAGTTTTTCATCTCAACTTGTGTGACGTGAGGATTTGGGAGCTAATATCCAGAGCATGTGACAGTTGTGTGGCTGTAGTGATGTGGAGAATACATGTGCATTCTTTTAGCGGTTTAATCTGCACAATGTGACTCGTGTGTCTGGATATTATAGGTTTTGTGACGCTGGGTGGCCAAGTTTAAGAACAGAAAGAGATGGAGAATCAGTTATTTGTTTCGTAATGCTGTTGTGAGTAATTACAATCTTGACTTAATTATATTTAAACTACTCCAGAAGTACAATACTGGAATATCTGCCCCAATGATGCACAATAACAATATTTAGCCTATTTTAAAGGTGACATGTTAAGCAAATATACTTTGACTTGATTTGTCCTACATGTTTGAGTAATCTTGTATTGAATTGCATTATTTTTTTTGTACAGGGTTTCTGCCAGGTTTTAAAAAGTCTAAAACACTTGAAAAATGTCAAGATCTAAAAAAAATCTTAGATTTGCTGTTGTAGGGTTTTAAATGTCTTAAATATTTTTAATGAAGCAATGTCGGTTAAATTTTCTGATCTATTTCTCACTGCTGCAGCTTTGTGTGTTTCTTCTACTGTTATCTGATTGATGGAATAGATGGTTGCTGTAAAAAATGTAAATTCTTTAGATTTGCAGCAAATTATAAAATAATATCTTAAGGGGCCCTGTGCAAAAAAGGCATTCATGTGCCCTGGGAAACTGGGAATTCCCAGCTCCGACTGGGAATAATGTGTTTGAACACTGCTCGGGTCAGAATTTCAGCTTGGAAACTCGGGCGGAAGTGTTAGAGGCCGATTTCCCAAATTTATGTCAAATGACAAGACCATGGGGCCAGATTGCATGAGACTGGAGGGATTTTGTTTTGTCACACTGAGAGCTTTGCACAAAAAACACATTTAAAACCTTAATGCAGACTAAATTAATTTACATTAATACAAATTTACAGGTAATGTCCAAAATCATTTCTTTATCAGTCTGTTACCAACAAGAAAAGTCACAGCTTCTCAATAAGTTCACGAGTGACAACAACATAAGAGTTTCCATGACTTTTTCACGAATCTGCAAAGAAAATCAACATGAAGTTATATGTGTTAGTGTCATTGATCCCTGCAGAAACCCTGATTATAACACAACAAAAACTGTATCAAAATGCTATTTTTTTTTATCTGTGCAAGTGTTCATAGTAAATAACTATAGTATTTTTACACTTACTTAAGGAGACCTAACATGTGTGTATTTTTTATGTATTTCTTTATTCATAGATCACTAAGATCCATTGACTTCCTGTTCAAAAGTGACTGCAGAAAGATGGCTTGGTCTCTTAATTGTAGAATTGAACTGTAACAAGCAGCTGATTATAAATGACATACTTTTCATTGGTCTGTTCTGAATCCTACTTGCCTCAGTTGGAATCTATTTTTTTTGGTAATGACAGGAAACACAAACAAGTGATATCATAGTTAATTTGTGTGGTTTAAAACACATTTATTAACCCTGCAATCAACTTAAAACTACTTCTTTTTTCTGCTTATCTTGGACCTAGAGCAGTCAGTTTCTCAAACTTGCCCTGAGCCTAATGTGCGTGCAGTAACCTCACATTTTGCTTCACAGCTTTGTAAACACAGGTCAGCTTCTTGATTATTCAGGAAGCGGAAAACGTGCTCACACTTCCAGCCTTATACTTTACTTTAGTCTTGTGAAACTTCAGTCTGTCTGTCACTAGGTCGAGGTGCACTTGTTGAGAAGGTGTGCGTGTCCAGCAGCAGCACAGGAAGGGGCGGGGTCGGCCTGGAGTGAGACCAGAGAGGCGGGGAGGCGCACTGACACCTCGGCACAGTGAGCGCGGAGAGCTCTGTGCGTGCGTGTCCTGCGTGGAGGAGCCGTGCGTAAAGGTGCTGCTCTGCTCATACCTGTTTGGACGTATACGTGGGACTTCCTCGGGAGCTGCAGCGGGAGTTTACGGGACAGAAGGACAGGCGTCTGCTCTCGGGGGACAAGCAGAAACATTTTAAACATGTCCCTCAAACTGTTGGCTGTAGTGACGCTGTATCACGGGGCGCTCCTGTGCACTGGATTTAACATAGACGAGCGCTTCCCCGTCATCAAAGAAGGCTTAACTAAAGGCAGCTTTTTTGGGTTCTCAGTGGCTCTGCACCGACAAACAGAAGGCACCGCAAAATACCTGTGAGTAGCGCTTTTTAACCTATTTACCCGCCACCTGTTTGTGCGTAAAAGACGTCGTAAATCTCGCTTCAGTAGCAGCTACATCGCAAACTCGCCTTTCTAGCTGACTCAAAGCACCTGCTGATTGAATATAAACCGATTTACGCAGTTGTTAATCATTTCCAGCAGTTTTTCTTCCCCATCCCTCACTTCTCTGCAAAGCTTTTTCCTCTGACTCGACACCTGTTGAAGGCAGCGGAGCGAGCGGAGTCCATTTTTAGACTTTGCACACGCACAGCAGCCTGCACTGATTCGTTCTGCTCCAAGAACTACTTTGTTGAGGCTTACCTGGTCGTAACAGGAGAATTTATAGGAATTGTTGACGCAGCTGGACAAATAGGATTCAAATTTAACTTTGGCATCTCTCAAAAAGACTTTAAATGTTGTGTGTTCTTTGAATGAGCCTTGGAGGTAATTAAAGTCAATTGAAATGCTTCCTGTTGTTTTCTTTTAGCGCATTAAAGAGTTTTAATGGAAGCATTTTGTCATTTTCAGTCGTACAACTGAATACTGTGATAAGTTACTAATCATTAGACATTTTTTTAATTGGATTAGTCTTTATTGGCTCAGTAGTTACATGTTTATTTACTTCCTGTTCATAATTGCAGAGCTGATAAGCCCTTCAGCACTGGATGTGCATTTAGTGAAAAGGATGATATGGTTATATATTAGAGCCATATATGTGCCACTCGGAGTAAAGTGGGAGGAGATATGGGGTGGGTGACTATTAATTTTAATCGCTTGAGCCTTAGTTGCAGGAAAAAAAGTAGTTTGAAATACAACTTGGACAAAACTAATGAGCAAATGCTGTATCTCATAAACATTGATTTTGCAGAATGCAGTATGTCCATGTAAACCAGTCATATCAACTAGAAAATAAAACAAATGTTGTAACACCTCAATAAGTTTGTTTAACTTGAATTACTAGTGTTTCCAAACTATTTGTGTCTGTCAATTCTTTTGGTAATCGATGAGTTAAACAGTTTATCAATAGTTGCTTAGAATGCCTAGGTAGATTTAAACTAGTCCACATATTGTATTAGGGCTGTAACCAACTATTCTTTTGGTAATCAATTAGTTAAGCGAGGTAATGGTACATGAGGTCGTTCTGGAGGGTCAACTTAAGTAGCCTATAGCAAATCAGATAAAAATCAACACTAAAACTGGTATTGTATCTATACTCATTTGAACGGACTGATACTTATACAAAATAACATTAAGACACAAGAGTTTTAGAATAGGCTTATGCTTTATCAGAATTCTGTTTAAATCAGAGCATTTTTAATTATCATTGTGGAATCATAATTTGTATCAAGAATCAATCTATTCCTTTGTTTTAAAACTAAGTTTTTACATTTAGCATCATAAAAACACTGGCTCAGGCAAACAAGTTTGTACATCAAAAACACAACATTTACACTATTTTATGCCATTTTTTATGGGTTATTTGGAACGATTATTCAGTTACTAAATTAGCTGGTGATTATTTCAGTAATCGATTAACTCATTGCAGCCCTAATGTGTTTTTTCAATCTGAGCGACTTCTCAGCTCATGCCATGTTTTGAAGTCTTCACAAAGACCAGTTCAGCAAAGTTAAGTTAATTATTCGATTGTTAAATGAGTTGTCATTTATATCAATAATTGATTAGTTGTGATTAATCAGTCAACTTGTTGCAGTCCTTCTGACAATTATTGCAATTTTATTGTCTTGTTTATATGATTTTGAAATACTTTAAGTCAGTCATCTACAACCTATAGCTCAGGGGCTACACTACCTTTTAAGTAGCTCTTCAATGGATTCTGTAAATATATACCCTATGCTTTATGATGCCGATATAACTGAGGATGCCTAACTTTATGCACTGGGAAATAAATACAGGCTGATGTTTCATATCAATCCAACTATACCCCTTATAAGCTCAGTTTGCATGCCAAAAAGTTAAATTAGTATCTCTCAGTCATCCTTAATCCAGTCATCTATAATCTGTCTGCATGAATCTATTTTCTATTCACAGACTATTCAGTTGAGTTTCCATCTTCTGTTTGTGTACATGTCACTAATTATCATGACTAAACTCCCTGATTGCAAAGCAGGAATCCTTTAATAATCAAAACAAGTGTACGTGTGGGCATCCTCTACATGCCTGATTCAACCAAAACATATAAATAACTGTTTACACTCTTTTTACTAACAAACAAATCTATAATGTCCCATCAATGTTCTCTGTAATAAGAACATCATCAAATCCTCTACAGTTTGATGTATTTAGGTAATGATCATAATTTGTGCATTTCATTCATTCACTCTCATCATTACGGCCTGTTTAATGAGAGATCCCAAAGTGTATCATTGTTTAGTGTAGGATTTCCCTCGGTCAATTACAGAGCCCCCCTGTCCTTCCGCCTGCATGATCACACAGCGTGCTCTTATCTGTTTCCCTTCTCTCCTTTGAAGAAAAAAAAAACTGTAAAGCAGCCAAAGTAACTCACGGAGGTCTCCCCATCCACTGAACCGGATAGCAGCGCACAGATGACACTAGATCAATGCTCCAGCCTATCTTGTCTCGTGAGAATTGTGTCGTCTCCTGTCCTTCCATGCAACACAAGACGGGAACTGCCTGGGACGCTGTGACGGGATGAAACACCGCAGACTTTTTGATGATCTGAACAGGCTTATGCGAGGATTGGAGAGATTATGTGATGTATAAGTGGAGCTGATGAGAGCTGAGAGTGGAGACGCGGCATTGATTTGCTTGTAGCGACATGTCACAGTCAATTAAAAAGGCAAAGGAGTCAGCCAGATGCTATGGAGGCTTATTGTGAAGGATTTGGAGAGGTCACATGGTTGAGTAGAAGTGTCTGTCATTGAGAGTCTGGCCTGTGTGAATAGTGAAAATATAGGATGTTGTTGGTTAAATATAATAGAGCAAAGTCAAGTTTATACAGCTATTCAAAGTTTATAACGCTGATGTGTCATTGAGCAAGACCTTTCACCCACATCAGTTACAGGCACATAGATTGGGTCATCTTCACAGGTAGAACAAAGAATGACACCATTAACATTCACTTTGTCTTACTTTGTCACTGCACAATGATCATTAAGTAAAATTAGCTTTTTGAGTTTATTTCTCATCAAAAACACTGCTGGAGGCTATGAATCATCCAGATTCATTTGGAGCATTTCTGCAGCATTAGCATATCAGACTAGATTGGTCTGATTATTTATCTTATATTTGCAAAGACTAGATGGAGGTCTAATTCGAGCTGACACAGAAAGTTGTCGTACTTTACTACACATCTTGTTAAATACCTATGATGCTAACGCAGACTTACTCAAGATGTTTAAAAAGACCATTGCAAATGATACGTATTTGTTAATATTGTACTATGTGTGTTCCCAAGAGAATGCTTTAAGACCTGATAACATTTCATAATAATATTTCAGTATAAATTGTAATGTATATTTAATTATTTACATCTCATTGTGCTTAAATACTCATCATCGCATTTCCTGTAAAGGCGTCTGTTAGAGTCAGAGAGACATTTGCATTTTACTTTTGCATCTAATAGTAGATTTTATTGATAGTGTTTTATTCCCTCGAAACCAGAAAGTGCTGTTGGCATGCTAGTTGTGTTAGCAGAATGTGTGATATTAAAACTGGTTTTGATCTTTAAAAGTTGTGAAAAGCATTCAGAGAAGCATGCTTTTTCTGGTACTTGGTATTGAAGTATTTTACACTGATTCTGTGTATAAAGCTAAGTATTTTACACTGAATCTGCATTATAAATTTTAATAGTCAATGAAAACAGGATTTTTTAGAGCCTCAGTTGTGTGGGGCAAGGCAATATGGCAAAAATGGGAGCCAGATCATAACTTTGATTTGATCACATTTCATATATACACATACAGTTTTCTTATCTTTGAGTTTCATAACATTTTCTGCTTTTCACACTTCACTGTGAGTGGTTAAATCCAGCTGTCACTCACAAAGGCTAAGGAATCACAGAAATAGGTGGGACAAAATCTGTATTTTAAAAGAAAGCTGCATCAAGTAGACTCTAGGGATGGGAAAGAGTTCGAAGACTTTGAAACTTGTTCGAAGTATTTTTTATTTTTTGTCAAAGAGTAAATCCAAATTGCGAAAGACAAAATCATATTTGAAGTAGTTTGAATCATTTTTTATTGATTTGACTAAACTTGGAGCTGCTTTCACACAGGACTGCTAAACATACACTTGTTAGTCTTATTTTAAATATTTTCTTATCAATCAGTGTAAATGTAAATATATTTTTAATAATTGTTTTATGAAATTGTAATTTATGAGACAATTTGCATAAAACATTGACAACTAATCAACTTGTCTGTCAAAATGTGGCACATAATAATTTAAAAAGTAAATGAAGATGACTCTTTATTTGAATGCAATAAAGTTTTTTTTATTCTTTTTGTATGCAATGCAAATTGGCTTGTAACTTACCTTTCACGAAAACACTAGGAGATGCCAGACAGTACTTATGAGTCGTGATCTAAAGCTAAAGAAAGCACTACTTTCACAGCAATGTTCCTTTTCACTTTTCCAAACAGACTATACCATCTTTCATCTCCAAAAGACTGCCCCCTACTAGAGATCGTGGGCTAAGGGGGCATTTCTGCTGCTAGTGAGTTTTGGTTTAGGTGAGCTGGACCGTTGTTTGATTGAAGCTGAATCAGGTGACGTTGTAACCTCAAAGTCTGCTTGCTCCTCCTGTTACGATTTTTGCTTTTTCTAATTGGGGCCTCCTCTTCGAGTTCGGTATTCGGGGCGATTGAAGGTCCACTTACCTCTGTTAGTTGATTAATTTCTTTCGTTCAGATGAGGGTTTTAGAAGGACCCTGTCATTAGTTTTTTGTGGTGTTATGTCATTTTCCCTGAGTGGCTTCTTCTCAGGCTCAGTTGCTGAAGTTTTGTTAACGCAATTTTGGTGATCTTTAGAATCTATGTGTATTTTGTTATTGGCTTTTGAATAGAACCCACAACATTTGTCTCTTGTTTGGGCCATCGGGAAACTTTACTTTTTGTATCGCAACTAGATAAATCTCGAGTCAGTCGAGGAAAGGTGGAATCGTTCAGTGCAAGTGGACCATTGTCAGGGGAACACTCCACTGTCTGAGATGATTAGATTGCTGGAGGTAGGCTTACATAAAGTTGGTGATCTTGAGAATCGTTGCTTTTCCTTTGCTCTACAACCCTTTTCTCATCTTCGGCATTAGTCTGATTGTTTGACTTTTTAATCTTACTTTTTTTCCTCTTTTTGAGCTGCCAGGGACCATTACTTTTTTTGAAGAAAATAAGAGTTTTAATAAAATCAGAATCAAAACCATTTATTAATGACCACATAACAAGTTTTAATTACCTTCCGGTGCAGCAGGAAATGCTTTCATGTTCCAT
The DNA here is from genome assembly GCA_038363315.1 of Mugilogobius chulae. NCBI lineage: Eukaryota > Metazoa > Chordata > Actinopteri > Gobiiformes > Gobiidae > Mugilogobius > Mugilogobius chulae. The sequence goes on along the minus strand of CM076401.1, from coordinate 35,818,191 downwards.
ATCTGTTAAAGACAAATAAACTAGGCATTTATACAACACACAGGTACATCATTATGTAGCGTAAACAACTGATGGTGACACAAAATACTACTGGCTTTGTCTTAAATGTAATTATAGTTTATTTTGTGTCTTAAAGGTGGGGTTAGGTTTTAAATCTGACAACTTCCTCTCCTAAATCTTCGACACAAGATTAATATCAACCTGTATTCATTTTGATTGCAATTATGGCTTAAAAACACTTTTTACAAACAACAAAGTGAAACTGGAGAGGACCACCCAAGCACAGCAAATTAATATTCAACAGTGCTACATTTACCATATACTTTTAAGTGGAAAGCAAATACAAAGGTTTCTAATTAAAAAAAAAAAGAATTAGTAACCAAAATTGTTGAAAAAAATCGTTGCTACTAAATCGAAAACTGAATCCAATCGTGACTTAAGTGAATCGTCCCATGGCCAGTAGAATCTATTTGGTGCAGCTGCTCAAATACAAAAAAAGGTCAATTGGTGGTTTCATCAAAAAACAAGATCACATGAATCAGCTTATGATTCGGTCTTATCACAGTATTGCCCAGCTCTGAGTTGTGCGACATATTGAGATTATCCAAGCAGATACAACTGTGAGTGATTTGAGAAGAGTTGTAACAAGGTTTTTGGGTGGTATATGCTATAACTCATGAGGTACAGTGTCTTCAGCAGAAGTGTGCTGTTTGCACAGGCTCTCCAGTATCTGTGTGAATCTCCCTGTGTCCTGTAGATACAGTACAAGAATGTCCTGATGTTATTTGCACTGGAGCACTTTTACAGTCCGCTCTGTGTTGTGGACACACATTTGTCTTTCGGAGCCACAAAAGTCTCCTCATTACTGTGCTCTTGGGAGTGTGAATATGTGAGAAATGCCAGTCCTAAGCTGGTCGTGACATGTTTAAAGTGGTCACTCTTTGTACATATATGACTCAGAAGAGGATCAAAAGTGGGTTTTTTTCCATTCGGGGTAATAAAAGCAGCCCAATAAAGCTTTTCCTCAGATGCTTAAGACTGTTATCCTGCAGCTTCATACTGGAGCATACATCAGCTAAGACCTGTTGGAATGGGATTAGTTTGACCTCAGGCGTGTAACAGTGAAATCATGTTTTGTGTATTCAGACGAGATGTCGGTAATATTCATTTGTTGTTAGCGCCTCTCAAATATCTTATTGCAAATTTTCAGACAACTACTGAGTAGGGTTGCACAATATATCGAAAAAATATCGATATCGCAATATTGACACGTGCAATATCCATATCGCAAGGATGTGCAATAATTTATTAATTTTTATGCATTATTCATCTGTTTTTAGCGCCGAGGTTTGACTCCGTTCTCGTCTTCTCCTCTTAAGAACAACTCTTGTGATTTGTGTTGGTTTAAAACAAGATTGAAAGGCACAAAACTAGTTGTGATAAAGCTGTGACCTGTCAGGCATAACGTGTGTAGGGTACCGATTGCGGTTGCCAGATTTTCAGAGCAACCAGCAACTAAGCCGTGTAAAAATCGTCCTAAAACATGACCGCCTCAATAAAAATAAGTTAATAAAATGATTAAGCAGTTACTAAGCCACAGAATGTGTGCGGTTTATACGCACATCGTTTTAATAGTGTAATAACGACTTTAAATAAACGTACAGAGAAATTCTTAATTGAAAAATAAATATCGCAAAAATATTGAATATCGCAATCTTAGAGCCCATATCGCATATCGCAGAAATTTTCAATATTGTGCAGCCCTACTACTGAGATTGCATTTTGATTTATTTAGAAGCAAGTTGATTCTGTAGAGTTCACATTCTGGTGAGAAATGACTACGATTAAGATAAGCTTGTGAACTGATCAATAAAATAAGGCTGGATATTAGATGTTTCTATATGAGGTTGTGGTAAAAATGTGCAACTTTTTGTGCAACTATAGGGTTTCAATTTGTTTGCAATCAATGCATTTTTTACGTTGTACCTGTGCTGTAATATCGAACCTACAGCTGTGCAATATATCAAATTTGAGATCGTGAAACTTGTTTACAAGATAACCAAAAATGGCATATTGAGTATAAATCTTATTTTGCAGTTTTGTGACTGATTTCACACTTGTCTGGCAAGAGGCTGCATTCACATGACATCACATTGTCTGTTATTTGATTGTTATGTCTACAAATTGGCCGTATTTGTTTCAGAAGCCTGGAAAAAGTGGCAGACTCATTTGTTTAAGTGAGAACATTTGTTTTTGATACTGGTTTCAGTTCACATATGGTGTCTTATAAGCCTATGAAGGGCTGGGCATTTGTAGGTACAAGGCACAAAAAACATAATAAAAAACATTAATTCATTCATTATTAACTGTAGACCAATAATATTTAATAAAGATTGAGTTTAAACACCTAAAAGTTATTGTAATTCAAAAAGTGAATGAGTTATCAAATTCCACAAAGTGAATGGAACCTATTGACATCATGTATAAAATGTAATATTTCTGTTGAATTAATGAAATATCCTTTTTAATAGATATGCCCAAAATATTGAGTTATTGATTTTTATCAATATTGCACAGCCCTAGTTAAACCCTATTATTTACCACCACCATGTTACTGAATGAAGAGAACACAATCATCGCTCATATTTATTATGAAACAGACTTGTTCTCTCTGCTTTAGTTCTCTCGCTCTGACTCAACACATCACTGCTCCTTCCTTTATAGCCTCAACAACAAGTTTACCTATGGTGGGTGATACTGTATGACAAAAGCTGCATAGCACGGTTTTGATTGTTGTACGGTTCAGATACAAAATGCATTTTGGGCTAAATAAAATGCTTCAGCCAATATTGTGATAAAAGTCAAATGGTTATCCTATTCTTGGTGAAGTTGTCATATTATGATGATTCCCAGATTCCCAAACACAGATTACACTGAAACGTCAAAACATATGATGAGCACAATTTCAAGCTTTTTTTTTTTTACATAAATATGCTACGAAAAGCTAAAACAAGCTGCAACATTTCTGGTTTAACCTAAGATTAATTTGAGTTATGTAACAAGTACGTTTGAACTCGGCTTGGGGTTAGATTAACTGTCAACCAAACAATTTAAATTCTGTATTATGTTTGGTTTTAAGATAGTATTCCAAATAAGCGTGAAACTTGCTCAATGCCATCGTTTGGTGTATATTATGTTTTCTTCAGACTGGCCGGCAAAGTCAGCCACTAAAAAGCTGAACTCACGAAACTATGCGGTGAACGTTTGCAATCACAGAAATGTTAATTTGAAGTCTTTATTGCACTGTACTCTTAAGTCATTATTATTCAGACTCTCACTTTTTGGTTTTCCACATCAAGCAAAGGTGCCATTGGAACGATGGAATGATCCCAAAAAGTAGATTGTCACAGGCATGAGCTCACAATATGCCAGTTAGTTCTATTGTTATATGTAGGTTTGTTTTGTAAAAAAAAAATTGCATTGATATTGAATTACACAAAGCAGGTTAAAATGTGGCTAATGTTTAGATAGAGATTTTTACGAGACTAGAAACACATAATGTTCATAATCATAACAATCCACCTGAGTTCTCATTGTAAATCTAATCCTGTCCAAAGAAGCCTCCTTTATTACTGCTTTTTAGAAAGAGTTGCGCCTCCTAATCTGCTGCTCTACCTGAGGCCAATTTGTACAAGCTATTTACCTCCCCCCTCTTTTTTACAATTACCCTTTAGGCTCCGTCAGAGACTTTTTTTTTGTCCTGTGTTGGAGCGTGGCTGGGTGAGGCGAAGGGGTGAGGGGTCCCGAGGCTGTCAGCTGGCCACCTATTGGCTCTTCCAGTCCCCTGACCTCACGGTATGACTGGAATGCACCGCTCTGCTCGGCACAATCACAACCTGCCGGGCTTCAGGTTGAGACAAGACAGCAGTCGCACACAGATGATGGGGACACACAGAAGTACAGAGAGTCAGCAGACGCACTTTCACGACTCTTCTCTGTCTGATTGCACAGGCCCTGGGGTTTTGAATTCAGCTGTTTAATTTGCAGGGACCTTCCAGTTTTCAGCTATAGGTGTGCATCATGCAGGGAGCCGTCAGGACATGCCTCTGCTCTTTGTCCTGAAGCTATGAAAGTTGGTTGCATGAGGTGAAATGAATGTTGGGATGATTTAGTGGGACATTTGAATCACAAAATTGAGGATAATTGTCTTGGTGGTGCAATGCGTGGCTGGTTGGACTCATTTGCATGTTCTTCAACTATAGTGTTTGTTTCTGCTATCAATGAAAAACATGCATCGTAGGTGAAAATTTTGGTTTCTCACAGTCTTGTTGAAAAATGGGTCAGTGTATTTGACATATTATTAAAACAGTAAAGTGTGTATTTGATTAAACAAGATGCATGATGCTGCTTTTCAGTTTCTCCAAATGTTGTGCACAAGCTGCATTTAGTGGTCCATCTGTAGTTTGAGTATATGCTTTATTTAAAGGCAAATCTGTTCATTTTTGGGGGGTGGGGGCTAAGCATCCTTTAGAACTCCATTTTCTCTGACTTACCATAGTTTTAAAGGACAAATATTATGCAAAATCAACATTTTGAGTTTTAATCTTATTCTGTATTTTCTTCTTCATCAATAACACTGCTGAAGTTTTGTCTGTGAGAAATGTTTTGTTCCCCCCAAAACACTGTTGTGAATGTCCCTGATCTGTGATGTCATAGATAGATCTCTGAGATCTTCTGCTCCGTTTTTAACTCCATAAATCATTCAGACTCGATTTGAGCATTTCTCCATCATTAGCGTATCAGAAAAGATCGATTTGTTTGTGGTCTCTGTGTAATTTCCTTTGCAGTCTGTAGATAGAGCTCAAACTTCATTTTTGATGGGAGAAACACCTGATTGTCACTGTGATTTACAGCACTGTTTTTATTGGTTCTGATGCATGAGATTCCAAAGTGGAGGTGCTCAGGAGCATGTCTGATAGACTGGAACAACACACAAAAATGCATAATATTTGTCCTTTAAATCTTAGTGTGTCTCATTCTTAACCATTTTGAGCTCAAATTTAGGCTTTGCTCAAGCATGCTCTGGTATTACATGGACAACCAAATAATATATTTGGCAGTGGCGAAAAGTTTGAGTATAAGTGGAATAGAGACATGACTTGTTTACAGGGGATGCGTGTGCAACCTGAGTGCAGAAAGAGCAGCGGCTGCCTGTCATGATCTATAGTAGCAACACTAGCCAGCACTGTTGTCAGCTAATTACATTATCAGCGTGTTGTAAATTAAGTCACGCTTTTTATTCATTATCTGTGAAAGGAATATGTCCTTATGACCCACATGCATGCACTACCTTCAGGTGAGTGTGAGATACATCTCTCAGACTCGACATTCATTCATTCTAATCAAAACTCAGCATGTTTCAAAAAGTTCTAAAAGGTTAAGTTTGGAGTTTTATAACCAAAGTAACACAGCAATAATTAAAAATGAGACAAGATCTTATCTTACATCTGGAAAATTAGATCACATATGACCTGGACACAAAAAAGGGTCAAACAAAAGTGAGTTACAAATGTTGAGAAGTTTGAGAAAACAGGGCTATAAACGACAGCAAAAACATTATATAAAACATTATGTGATTACGCTGCACCAGTTGATGTACCATAATTTCCTACAACTCAATAACTTATGATTTGGCAGAAATTAAAAATAATCATGCATTATTCAAGAAATTGGTATTGAAAACAATTTTCATGTACTTGTTTAGAACAAAATCCGAATCATGATATTTTCTCTATCCTTCCTGTGTGGTGTCCTGTGTAAAATACTATGGAGCGGTCCCATAGAAAGTGCTGTCTTGAGTATCATGTGCGGTGGATGACCTAATGCGCTCTATGACAAGCCGCAGCAGAGCTAATGTAAATGCTGCAGGTGGGCTTGCCCACACTGGCTCCAGTCCAACATTCCTCCCACAGACAGGTGTGTGAAGTGCAGCCTGTCGCTGCTTCTCTGCTCCAGTGTCACTGGCTCACTTAGATAACAGGCCCCACTCCATTAAGAACCACATACACTCGATACGTTTCTCTTTTCAGAAACACCACGCTGCAGATGGACATTTGATATGTTTTTCTTGCTCTTGTGACTGATGACTGTTATTTATTTACTGATGTCAGTATCCTTATTTTTATATATGTCTTTTTTTTTTTTGCATATATCTATATCAAAATCACAAACTGGGGTTTAATTGTTGTAGGCCTCTTCATTTGAACAATTTAGAAAGACATGTCGAATGAGAACAAGCTTGGTTTGTTACCAGATGCAATGCAGACACAGCAAATAAAGTTCAGATTAAAGCCTATATATTTGCGAGAATAGCACACAAGTTACTTTTTTTAGATCCCAGCCTCGGAACACCCTTCAAACTGACATTGCCTGTTTAATTAACCCAGTCCAAACGACAAGAACACAGTTGCTCCTGGTGACAGACCCAAATCTGAGTGTCCTTTATAATCTGTATCTAATCATTTAGTGACGGCATGACTTTCATTCAGTGTCCTGTCCTCTGTGAATGACACTTCTAATAACACAGTGAAATAGATCCCAGCAGGTCTACGGGCCCCTGCTAAGCTGCACTGTGGCCCCTCGCTGCTGCTGGGCCTTTCACTGGAGATGTCCTCAGTCAGGAGTGTCTCGATGCTAACACAAATGTAACAGATCCTTTCTGTGCTCTTGTTCAGGCACAGCGGGGATGACGGGCCGCCGGGCTCAGAGGGTCACAACTAGACACCTCAATACCTTTCATGTCATTTTTAACTTAGCAAGAAAAATGAACTTGGATATACATTGTGAGGTGTAGGGTTCCTATTGTCTGCTGTCTGTGGAGGGTGAGATGTATAGACTTACACCTACGAGCAGCCATCTTGTTTCTATGTGTTTATATGTAGACACCTTAGATATCAAGCAGGCACCAAAGATAGGATGCATAATGTTAATACAGCGGTGACTGGGGTGATGTGATGTTAAAAGTCAAATTGTCCGAGGATTACGTGTTTCTACTGATCACGGTGAAGTTTTATTTTTCACCTAAAAACAATAATAATCCAGTCCAAAGATGGCGTCATACATTAGTTTTAATTAAACCTGGTGCTGTCCACTGCTGGCCTTGAACACTCCTCATGTGACTAACAGGAAGCACTAATCAATAACCCTTGTGCTGCTGTTATTTTAAGCAACTCACCCACACCTGCAGTTCTTTGTGCCGATGACTGATGTAGCCAGTGAAAGCTACGCACGCTAACGTTGTGTCAGCCATTTTTATGAGCGCTCTGAGGCACGTCCACCTGTGGTTCTCTCTTTACATTCAGCAGGGGTTCTATAGAGTGAATGGAAACAGTGTCAGTGATAATAGCAAGCCCTGTAATTTTACTATGACAGCATCAAAACAGGTCTGCTCTTAAGCTGTGCAAGTTGTTTCCTCCTTTTTCATAGCTTGTATTTTCTCTTTATTATGACACACAGGAGGATCTATGTAAAATGAATTGTTTTAAATTTCATAAGATAAAACCTTATAATTCAGTGCAATAAAGGTGCATTACAAATATAAACTATGTTCTAGCGGTCCACTCATTTCAAACAGCGTCAGTAATTTTATCACTTCTGAACAATTTTTGAAGTTATTTCACCTTCAAGGCACTCCAAGTGCTTTACATTAAACATCCACTCACCACTCACTCAGTGCCACAGATGACAATTCGCAGCAGTCTCCCATCCAAGTACTTACTAGACCCTGTCTTGCTTAGCTTTTGAGATCTGTCATAGCATTTATGTTGTGCTTCTTCCAAATTCCAGATCGAATCCACTTGAAACAATTTTTTGAAGTGGCCATACCTTGTGAAAGCCTGATCCGTCAGATCTAGAAGCTAACATGGAAGGGCCTGGTTAATATTTGGATGGGAGACCGTTGAACACCAGGTGCCACAGTGGGACGACAGGAGTAGATTGTCGTTGTGTCCTTCGCAAGACACTAACTTACATTGACTCAGTGTCTATGACACTGGGTGATGGATACTAGATTGTAAAGCGCTTTGAGAGCCTGGAAAGGTAGAAAAGTGCTATACAGTATAAACATTACCATTTAATTAGCAAACTAATAACTGCTTTATTCATGTACTCATGTTAATTAAACCATACATGCTTGTCATTCACATTGCTCAACACATTTTTCTGTAACAGAACAAAAACAAAGCATCAAGTCCTGAATGGGATTGATTGATTGATTTATAGACCATACGAGTTGAAAATGCACCAAACTGTATAGTATATACGTATATATGGACCCAAGCTAATCTGTGGGTGGGCACACATCCAAATGAATGCTATGGCTAAGTTGTCACATAAGGGTTTAGTCAGTGCAAATAAAAAGTGAGTTAGCGCGTTAGCCTCCATGTTTGATCTGCCACACTGGGCTAAATGAGTTTGCTGTGTGGTTACTGTGTCACTGCTGGCAGATGGTGGTCAGTAGACAGGATGTTTGTCCAGCTGAGATGCCACGCAGCTCACAAACACACACATCATCTGACCATTAGTAATGTTAATCAAGAAACAATGGAGTTCTGCTAGATTTACTCATTGAAATGAGAAAGACATGATTGTGGAGACACGACAAAGTGAAGTGAAAGTTCGTCACTTTCTTTTCTCATAGGTAGGTATTGCTCTGCCAAAACTGTCTGGAATGATCATAGTTTCATAGTATGGTGATATAAACAGATACGGCCATTATGATCATTTGGAATTCAGAGAAACCATTGTTTGATTTGACTTGGCCGATGAGCTCAGATACTTTGCTACAAGCACTGAAGTCGCTATAGTAACCAACATTTTGAAAATTTTACATTTTAATTGGTTAATTGATTAGTTGCACATGTTTTAAGTCAACCAAGAATGACTATAGCCTAATTTTCTCATCATTTAGCTTCAACTAATACATTTTAAGACATGTTTGAACATTTTCGGTTGGTTTGAAATAATATTGTCTGAATATTGTAATCAAGATATGTCCAAAAAAATATTGAGACACCCATTTTTGTCAATATTACCAAGCCCTACCTCATCTCTATGAAGAAAAGATGATTTCGGTCACTCCATTGAACAACTTTGGTACTTACTTAAAGTCTTTTCTTTTAGCAACATTGTACAAAGCACTTGACGTCACAGAGCTTGTGGTATAATTGTGTACTAGTCGCCTGAGCTGTAGTTATCGCTTGATACGTTTACTTAGAATCCCACTTCCTTTCTCTTTCTCACCCCACACAATGGTCTTGTTAATCATTACCAGAACTTGGCAGTTATTTTAAAGACTTCAGTGCATTGTCTATGAAAAGTATGTTACAGCCTTTAGACAGTATCTGTATGTCTACATTTAATATGGTCATTCTATATTTTTGATGAAAAAGCGTGCAGCAGGTGTCTGAGGTTAACCATGTCATAGTACAGTCATGCTTTAACCCTTTAACTACATTTTGTACTTGTAAATGTGTGAACAGTGAAGCGTGCTTATGTGGTGAGTCCAGTGCCAAAGTATGTGTTCACAGTCACACATTGCAGTAAAAATACTTCCTCAAAGTATCTGTAGAAGCAGCAGACTTCACAGTATGTCACACTCTGTGGTTGTGTCTAATGTTACACACAAGACGTGACATCAGACAGGATCTGAGCCTGGCTTGTCTCCATGTGAAAAGTCTGTATTCACTATGATATGTACACGCAGTACTTTGTGGTCTTATGTTTGATTCACCACATTTACCACAGAACATGACGTCCACGGCTGCAAGAAGATGCACACTGTTGTTTTTGCATAAACTTATTTGGATATTATTATTCACGGTTTTGATTATCACGACCAGTGAAATCTTTCATTCTCATTGTAAAACATTTTGTTAAATGAAATCAAACTTTCTGAATGAGCAAACTCAAATTATACTACAATATATAATACATATACATGTATTATTGATCTGATATTTTCTAATACTACATTTTAAATCCATACCAAGGCTCCCAAAATCACAAAATCTTTATAGCTAAACTGGCCCTTGCCAGTTAGATGTGTGCATCACTCTAAATTAAGTGCAACACATAACAAATCAGGACGAGTTCTTGTCAAAAGCAGTTCGGAAACTTCTAGCGGAATACTAGAATACTACAAAACGCAAACCCCACCTTAGCGGTGATTTAGAAAATCACAGTACATAATGATAAACAAGGCTTTTGCCAAATCTAGTTGAGAGAAATGCATGAACATCTTTCCCATTCATAAATGGACAAAACACTTTTTCTTGCTCTTTTTTTGAAAAATAGTTTTTCAGTACGATCGGTACGAGCATTCCCTTCAAGATGAGAGGATGGGTTCATTCCTTATATTAACTAAAAATACTTCATTTTGTTTCTAAAATGGTCATGAGGATTGTTTTGTTTGCATGATTGTATTGTGTTTTGAAAAATCACGATAATCCAGATCAGGTTCTGAAAACCCCTGGTTTCTGGTCTCTGCCTGTTTGGATTCCTCCTCACCTCCCACTGTTCTTGTGAAGTCCATTGAGATGACTTTTGTTGTGATTTTGGACTGTATACAAGAAATTGAATTGGAAATTGAATTGATAATCTATTTCTTGAATACTCTTAGTTACTGTCACATAAGAAGTCAAATAGAAAAACGAAAAACAAACAAAAAACAACAACAACATTTTTTAGTTTTTTTTAGCGTTTTGACTATTACTGTTTTTTGTCATTCATCAGGAATTAGTCGACTACAGGTCTAATAAACTTCTGTTCTTGTACCATATCAACTATTTAGATCAGTTGCACTAAATGTATTATTCTATTGTCAACAAAATGCTTGTCTGCAATCCTCCTCATATTCAATCCTTTACCTAATTAACAGAACTATTCCTGCCTCTGCGTGTTGCTGCTTCTTCTGTAGAAATGACCTGAAGCTAAACATTTTGAACTCCGTAAAGCCACAAACAAAAGGCCTGCTATAATTACTCCTGCAAACTATTGTATGTTGATATTGAGATAAAGAAGCAGACTTCAGTTTCCTGGTGTGACCTGGCTGTAAGCTAAACTACACACTTGTGCTTAGTATTGCCCCGGGCCTGAGCCACACCTTTGGGACAAGCAGCTTATCAGGAACGTATCAGGAGAGTCCATCCATCACACTCTGATTTCTGTTGTCCCCTTTAAGACCGCTGGCTCCATGCACTGAAAATAACTCTCTTTGTGTCAAATATAACTTTTCTTTACACACTTTCCCCACTCACATTTTTAAATATTTGAGGCTGTTCTCTTTTCAGATCATGCTCCCACAAGCCCATGTATGAAGAAAAACACGACACTACATTATTCTCATTTAAACATGCCTACAAAATTGCCTGTTCGTGTTTGTGTTCCGAAGGCTTTTAAGAAAGAGAAAAATGTCTAGCTTTCTCTAATGAAGGTGCGATTTGTTGAGCTGTGTTGCGTCTACATATTTGGGAGCGTAAAGTGTAATTATGATGATGTGCTGTTGTAGTCTTTCCTAAACTCCCACAGACAAGGAGCGCCTCTCTTTCATCTGCTCCACGTGAACTGTTTTTATGAGCCCAGTCTGCATCACTGACACACCTTTCTCTGCAATGATAAGCTCATGCTGTTTCCGTGGTGATGTTACTCAGTACACTTTATGATTGTAAAAGCACTTCCTGTTAAGCAGTTACATTTAGCTTCATTCACACTTGTAACTGTTTTAGAAAGTCGTCTCACTCTGAGCTCACAAAGTTTTCACGTTCATAATCCTTGTTAGACTCTTTCTGAACATTTCTGCTGTACAATCATGTTAATCTTTACTGTGTGCCTGCATTAGCTCGTCACAGGTAAGCTAGGTTTGCCCATGACATGCTAAAGCTAACTCAATTCTGACATGGGAATTTCTCATAAATTAGAGGTGACCAATATTTTTTTCACAGCCGATGATGTAATGTTGATACTTTTGTTGCCACGGTGGGCGACCGGAGGAGATATGGACAAAAATAAATATCTCAATATTTTTGAGCATATCTCAATTACGATATTCAGATGATAGTAAGTTAACTGGAGCTGCAACGTGACTAAGCGTGACTAGTCAGTCATAAAAAGTCATTGTTTTTTTGAAATCTGAATTATTAACTAACTAAGCTAACTAATTTCCAATATAATACATTTTATTTTAATACTTCCACTATAGCCTTTTGTGACTTATTTTAGTCTTTATTTTGATGACTATTCAACTAAAATGATTAAATTGTCATTATTCACCACCTTAAAGTAAAAAATCTAGCAGAAAAAACATGTTTAAACATATAACTTGGTATAATAAGAGACAAATGTGAAACATTTAAAATATATCCCAAAAAGAACAGATAAATAGGCCCATATTTGAAAGTATACCAAATGTAACTATTTCGATTTTATAGAATAAAACCTATTCCTTTTTTGCATATCTTCAAAACAACCTTACAATATATTGTGAAATTTGATATCTTGCCCTCTTGTCAGTGGGTGACAACAACTTCAAACTGGTAACGGTATTGGCTTCAACTGTCTCGCTCGTCAGTCTGCCCCAGGGCAGCTGTGGCTACAATAGTAGCTTACCACCGCGAGTGTGCGTAATGATGAATGCAAAAATGTGTCAGTGTCATGAAAAGTGCTACTTAAATTCATGCTTTAAGAATTTGAGAAGAAACTGATGGCTGATAAACTCGTTTTTAAGATTTTCTCCAAATGAAATAACTTAAGTTCACTACAAACTCACTCACAGAGTTAAAATGAATCATAAAAAAAAGGTGTGCCAAAACATAGTTGACTTTTCGCAGATAATAAGGCTGATGGCTATATAATAATAAAATGGCCAACCAAAACATTTGCCTGTGTCAATCATGAAGTCATGTGTCCTCTGTGTTGGTGATTCTTTTTAAGAGTAAAAACATGAGCTCCCAAGCAGAGGTTCTCAGAACATGTTTACAATAGACCTTTAAAGGGACAAATCAGACCATAACAAAAACCTAGTGCTGGAGCAAAGTCAAACAGAAATAAATTGACAATAACTTTCATATCAATGATGATGATTTTGCAATCCTGAGTCAGATTGTGATCACATTTACGTAGCTGATCTGTGACTCAAACCCAGTACCTTCTTGCTGTGAGGCAGGAGTGCTAGCTGCTGTCGGATAGTGCTTTGTTTTACAGTGAAAGTTCTCTTCTCATGTTCCTGCAGCGTGGTAGCTTCTGTACACAGATGTCTGACTCAGATTCATTGAACATGTCCTATTATTATGACTTTACAGCACTGTATTTTCCATTTCCTGAGCTCAGGCCCTTCACAGTCACCGTCTGCCTCTTCTGTCACTCACAGATCAGTCGCTGCACGGGCCAAAGGGGGCAAATTTCAACATGTCCCGAGAGCAGGAATGCAGCAGCCTCCCGTCTCTGTCCTCTGCTCTCTTGTGTCTCCTGTGAAGTGTTTATGAGAAGGTGATGAGGACGCAGGAGACAGAGGACACAGTGTAGTAATGCAGGGAACAGAACAGGATATGAAATGTGTTGTCAATGCTGCTGAGTCAGTCTTTGTAATACAAGTGTGGAGCATTCTTCACATATTTGGATGCTTTTGGATCTTTGTCAAATAAGTTAAATATGCATGCTGACTCATGCTTGGGTGGTTTAGTCCTATTAAGTCCAGCTTATCTCCAGATTTAGTCCAAGTTTAGTTCCAGTTATGATGTAGTGCTTGTGTGTCCTTTGTGTATCACCAGTCAAGCCCAAGGTATATTGTCTAAAACCCTGGACAAACATTAGCAGACAATGATGCATACTGTGTTGGTCATTTTAGAAATTATGCTATTGCTTGCCTTTGAGGAGCTTTGGAGATCTATAGCTGCAACAAGTCAATGACTCCACACAGCGATGACATGTGCTAATGTGAAAATGTGCAAATTTGCTGCTGTATTAAAAAAACTCAATCTTAAATATGTCTTTCTTGAATAAATGTGACTAAAGTGAGTGATTCTCGAAATTCTACAAATAAATTAGCCAATAAAACTATATATTTATGGGATTATTTCATATAAAGTAACATATCGTGTTTAAAAAGAGAAAATGCTTGTCTTCTTTATCATTTTTATGTTTGTTCCATTGGCAACTCTTTTTCAAAGCAGTAAAATCTTAAATTCGGTCAATTACAAACTCATGGTCTAATTTATTTTAGACTTTGTCTGGATTGAAATACGGGACTTTTGTGTTCTAAACAACTAATCGATTAATCAAAAGAATATTCACTTAACTAATCAATTACCAAAATAATTGTTAGTTGCAGCCTTACTGAGATCGACTCATTTATCTAACTGGACATTGTCTCACTGACAAACATTTAAAGATGACTGGTCAAAGCATCATAACAACAAAACAACCAGACTTCAGACTGATGTTAAATCCAGTTGAGAGTAAAGCACAGACATCTGTCTCATGCAATAATAAGATGACGTTTTGCTGCTTGTTATGGGTTGTCTCAGCACTTCAGTTTTGACTTCCACACAAACCCCATTGCTGCGCTGTGATTGGTCAGCCTCACTGAATTTGGAGAAAAAGCAGGACTATGCCAGATAGATCCTCAACAGTTTTTGAATTTCAAGTTGATTTACAAATATCACAAAAGCTCAGCTGGCTGATCAGGTGAACTTGACAATATCCTTGTTCCTACTTCAAGACTTTGACATTACTTCAAGACGACGACTTGTACATTAAAGTTTGAAGGCTCATCATTATTATACTGTCTTCATATCTGCAGCTGGGATAAGCTTTAGTCTTTTACAGTACTGGTGTGCTTCTAATCCTGTTCTATTAGCCAACTGTGCCCTTTATGAAACAACAGTTTGGCTCTCATTTTCACCATCTGGTTTAGCGATAATAAAACAGCAGCACATTGGTCCGTGTCATTACAATCTGTCAGTGGTAATGCCATCTATCAGCAAAGCAACATTTCCACAACAAACAGACAGAGACACGTGGGTTACACAGACAGACAGACTAGTGTGTTTACTACTGCACAGAGCTGCAGACAGTGTAAAACATGTCTCCTAACAGCTCATGTGGTAGAACAGACTCTACTTTTTTTTTATGTTTTGGAAATTTTGTTGTCATATTGACCAGCTCTTTTTTTAATACACTGATTAGAAATGGTAATTATCTTGAAAGTCGGATTTAATTGTGAAAGTTATTTTCCAAGTGAGCATATTGTTTATACGTAGTTAAAGTGCATTGTACTTAAGACTACTTGATTATGGAAAAATGAATGAGTACGGTATTTAAATCATGACTGAAAGCACTTTTTTTTTTCAGGCGATAATTGCTCAGAGAGAAGGTTGAGGTAAAAAAAAAAATACAGTATATAGGTGAAATATCCCATAGATATGGTTACTTGGCGAGGCAGTATTCTGATTTGTGGGGGACTTTTTATGTTGGATTGACATATTATTAAAGATGCACCAATCCAGCTTTACAGTTCAGATACCAATTTCAATAATGGCATTAAGTATTTAAAAATAGTAATTGGCACTAGTGTAGCTGGTTCATTTATGTTATAATTACACAAAATTGTCTCTGTTGCTGTTTAGTCTACATACCTGGCACCCGGTTTCTGTGCTGTCATGGTACGCCCATGTTTTTTCCTCGTATGTCGGAACTTCTTCGTCTCTTTTGCAAAACCCTGTGATGGAAGAGGTTGGTCATCCAATGTAATCCTGTGTTTTAAGTGCATTTTAGTCATTATTTCACCTTTATTTGGTTGTTGAACACGCTATACTTGACTTTAAGTCAATATTAAGCTTTTGAGTTGTTCTGATGTTTTTATTTATTGATGCAAAGTAGTCTGGTAAAATTCTGACACTGTCATTGTCTTTTTTAGTTTGGGCCAACCGTTAGCAGCACATGTTGACTCTGTTCACTTTTATTGTAACTCAGATTAAATGGAGACCGCCTCCAATCGCTCGGCTGTGTCCTCTGGTTCACTCCTGCACCAACAATCATAAACCAGCACACACAACACAGAAAGAAATACACTGGTCACACTAGTGTAAGCACTTAAAAAAGTTGATTTTTTTTTCTTCAAAACATTAGAAAATTAGTCATGCAGTGTTATGTAACAATTATTTATTGCACAAGTGACAACTTAACACCTTTATGTGAATAGAAGTTCAATCCATGAGGTGTTTTGGATAAACATCAGCCGAGTACATCATATTAGGTCCAGTTAAAGCACAACCAGGATATTGGCTGAATTGATATGGAGCTTATACCTGATACAGCAAAATCCTATTGATCGGCACCGATAGTCGATCAGATTGGTGCATTTTTACATATTATATTCTGACTATTGCTATACATGTTTGATGTTATATTTGCTGTTTTTTGTGTCAGTATCGCCCATAGCTAACATACAGTATGTGCAGGCTAATATAAAACCAAAGCCTCTTCATATCCTTGTACCATATCTGTATCCTTTCACTTCTCACTGATAACTCTCCTCTCTGAGCGGCCATGTTGGCTCTCTCACTTGTCATCACTCTGTCAGCTAATTGCTTCAGTACTGATAGTGTCGGTGGCCGAGGAGAGAAGAGATAATTTCTCTTCAGAAATGTAAATGATGCAGACTAGTGGCTCTGTAGGTTCAGTTTAAGACCAGCGTGTGTCCCATGCTAACAAGCTAACCTGATAAAGCCAACAGGAAACATTTCACATGACTTGAGCAGAGCAGAGCAGAGCGTGTTTGGGCAGACATCAAAGGCCATAATAATTAGATTGTTTCTGAGGGACATTTTTGGAAAGTGTGTGAAAATAACATGAAAATATGATACAATTTGACTTAAAATAAATAAATACATACATGAAAAATAATAATAGTGATTGAAAATCCCATGGCTCAAACTTTTTTTTTAATCCAACTACTTACCATCATCATCCAGCACATGATTGATAGTCAGATTATTTCAGTTTTGGCTGCAAATACCGTGAAGAAACAAGATTTTGTGTCACAAAAGATAGGACTAAAATAATGTAAGGTTGGTCAAAAATGAAACAATTTTGTAATATTGCATATTTCTTGTTTACACACAAGAAGGGCCAAACAGCGGCGAGATTTTGAAAAGCCGCGATACAAAAAGAAGTAAAAACGTTAAGAAAGGGGAAACAAAATTGTGGATTGTATTTAACTATTTAAGTAAAATTATCAAACTTGTATGTTCTGTTGGATGCATTTTTTGTCTCATCTTGTCTCATGAAAATTTTCTTCATTATCATAAAGAGAAAGAAAAGGAATGCATTAGCAGACATACATGGACATGGATAGTGACAAAGGACTGAAACAGACGTTGCAGTTTATAGATTAACTTTGTCAAAGTCTCGTTTATTGGAAGCACTAATAATGTTTGTACAGTTAGTCAGACATTTGCTCTTTCTTTGTGAATGACATGGGCCTGAACAACGCGGTGACTCATGTTTGATTTGACCTTACCTAAGTATTGCCTGGTCATGTCCACATCTAAGTACATTAGCTCTTACTAATAACTGCACAGAGGAAGTAGCTGCCCACAACAATGACTAACAACCAAACTCCTGTCTTCACTTTCCCAAATGTCATGAACGCTGTACCTGGCTCATAGCAGCTCTGCTTTTTGTCTCAGCGCACAATAGTGGTGTGCACGTGTGGCGCACACAGTAAACAAGGCTGTCTGCACCTTCCGCCTACAAAGTGGAGCTAATAAATCTTGTGCTGACAGTAAACAGTGTCCGGGCGCAGCGCTGTGGCCATAGGGTCTAATCCCACACTTCAAAGTGTCCTGCCTCCAAAGGTGCTGATGTGGGCAGGACGCCTCAGTGGGCAAAAGGACTGCTCCATCACCAGATCAGCTCTTTGAGTCTGTCTGGACTGTCCAGACTTGTCACAGGTCAAGAGCTGACCGTCGCAGGCACAAAGTGATATGTCAAATAGAAGATAATGACTTTTATTTATACAACTTTTTTATCTCTAAAGGCGGGAAACACTAGATTAAGGTTTTTAAAGAGAAAGATTCTTAAGTGTGTAAATTGCAATACAGTTTATGATTTTGGTCTTAAATTCTTTTTCATTTTGTTTTTAAAAAATCTGTAATTTATATCACTGCTTTTTAGAAATGTGGCTTTTAAAAATGTGCAATTCACCATATTGACCATATTTTAAATCCAAGTCAAATGCAAAATCATCAATCTTTTTCTACATGTGGGCACAGTTTTGAGCATTAATACTAAATAGCCATGAACTGGCGACTTGATCATGAATTCGAATATATTTTAAATTATACAGATAAAGATGGACAACTCCTTTCAATTGCAAACTATCTATCAACTCTAATATGAAGATATTTAAATATGCATGGCAATAACATGTATATTATAAGATCAGTCTTCATAAAAATGAGTTCACAGTCTGTGAAAGGAGCTGTCAGTCAACTTTCTGTATTCTACTAGAGAAGATGATTATAATAGATCTGAACATACTTAAGCAATTGTATGTCAGTGTAGTAAGTGGTGTGCAATTTCTTGCTTTGTGTGCAAACAAACTCCTTTTGGGTAACACAGGTTTTCATTCATTCATTCTCTCCATTGTACCCACCTTAAACAGATTATTTTGTTCCCAAATGCATTTACGTATAGACACCTTACTCTTCTAATGTGATGTATGGTCTTCTCTGTCCACAGACTTCTGGCTGGAGCTCCCAAAGAGAAGGCCTGGTCCCTGCCCAATGTGAATGAGACAGGGGCAGTGTTCTCCTGCCCCATCACCACCGACAGTAATGACTGCACTCGCATGGACCTGCTCACCTCAAGTAACTTTACACGTCTAGACTTTTCAGAGATAACACAACTCTAATCTAATCAGGGTTCATTCACAATACAGACATTTGGCCACAGACACAGGCACAAAATAGAGATGCTTAGTCTTTTTGTTTAAAAGTTAATGATTGTACATCCTCTAGAGCTGTGGTCCTTTTGTTGTTTAGTTGATAGCATCTTAGTCGATGAAAACCAAAATTAGTCAGTTATTCTTTATGTAGATTATAAACAGCAACAAAAAGGACTGAATTAACTGAAGATTTGAGCCTGCCTTTTTAGGTACAAATACACCGTTTCCCATTCACTACCTGCATAAATTGTTCATTTTGAATAAACTCACTGAAAATAAAAAGATAGTTCTGCCACGCTCCTTTTTTAGTGGGTAATTGGTCGATTGAACATGTCTTTAGTCGACCAAGCATTTCTTTGCTCAACTACAGCTCTAATAGCCACTCATTTTCACTTCAAAGTAATGCACTTGATGCACAATCGCACTGTGTTTGTTCTTTAGGTAAAGGTTTTGGACAAAAGAAGTCAGCATTATTCTTAACATAAAATAATAGTCCTTTCTTTTATTATTAAAGCTAATCTCTGTGTTTTTTATCTTATGTTGTGACCTGTGCTTTTTCACCTTGTCTGTGAAAGGCTTTATAAATAACATTGCTCTGATAAAGCTCTGGAAAGGTTGACATTTTGTCCAGTTAGGTTTTTACTTTTCAATAGGTGTATTTGATACTGCAGTTTGAATAGTTTTCCCTTTACGTCCAAACTAGCAATATAATCAAAAAAAAATACCAATTATTTTACCTTTAGAATAAAAGACGTATTATGAGTAAAATAATTCCAATGGCAATTTGTCATTCAGAACAGTTTGCAGCTGAAACAAAGCTCTTTTTGGCATTTTTTACACTTTAAATAAATGTTGTATTTGATATTTATGTAAATTATGACTGAGGGCAGCCCAAAAAACGTATTCAAATTTAAGAGATTTTGAAGGATTGTCAATTTTGAAGACAGTAAATAGCTGGTAGAATGACATTATCAAAAAAGGAAGTTACAAATATCACGATTGATTTTGATCACAATATTGCCCTGCCTAGTATGAATTTTACACTTTTGACAATCTAGCTGCACTTTTTATGGTTTATATTAGGGCTGGACGACATAACGATATATCAGATGTTGTTCCGATCAATATATAAATTGACATATGTATTATATTTACAATAATACAATAGATACGAAATAAAATTCACTTTCTAATCATTCATTTATAAGGTATCGAGATATAGAAAAAATATATTGACTTTTTTTTTTTTTTTTTCATTTTTTCACTTCTTTTTTACTTTGCTAATGTGGATACTTAAGGAAAACTAACTGAATTATTAAAGTGTTTCCAGTATCTGTTTCTGGCAATCTCAGTGAGGTATTTTGTCATTGATTATCATTTTCTACAAAGAATACTGAAATGTTGTATTTTAACTTGTTCCAGCGGACTCTTCAGAACTAGTGGAGGGAATGTGGCTCGGAGCAACTGTGACAAGTCAAAGAGATCAGCCAGGCCGCATGCTGGTAAGATAACAAACGTAAACTTCATCTGTGCTTGGGAGTTTTATTGTAACTAATTAAAGGACGACATCAACAAATATTACCACAGAATTGATGTAGTTCTTCTTCTTTGTCGCTATCCAGGCATGCGGCCATCGTTACGTGAAGATCTTTCGTACCGGCAGAGATGAGCATTATCGCATGGTCGGCAAGTGCTTCGTCAGGGGGAACGACCTGACCTTTGACCCCTCGGACGTCTGGCAGAGCGATGACCGTGAAGTTTGTGATCCCAACGGAGACTTTGAGAACGAGGGCATGTGCAATATGGGCATCTCAGGGGGCATGACCGACACAGACGTTTACCTCGGAGCGACGGGAAGCTACATGTGGCAAGGTAACAACAGTATTATTATTCAAGAGGTTTTCTATTTGAAAATATGAAGCCATGCATGAATTAATACTGTTGTTCGTAAATTAGCTTGCAGATTTCCATTTCTGACTAATAGCAGAGCATTTTATTCACAAGACCCAGGAAGCACTCTTGTTGTTTTTGCATGGGCCACTTGGCTGTGAAAGTTGTGAAAAGTACTTTTACTCATTTGAGCATGCTTCAACACTCTCTGCATTCTGAGCCTCCAATTGTTCACCCCAATGTGTTTTAAGCTTTTATCACAGCTGTTAGCAACGAGACATATCCATAAGTTAACCGCAGTTAGCCACAATGCTAACAACCACAACAAACAAACAGTGAAGTTTGGTGAACAAACCGATCATTGTTAGATGTAAACAAGACATTGTGTTCTAATTTCCATCTGAACAGATACATTAACACGGGGGTGTTCAAACTTTTTTCACAGTGAGCCGCATTTTGAAACATATATGGAGCAGCAGGCCAGAAATATACAAATGTATGAAGTGAATATTCAAAATCTTCCATTTGACCTCATTTTAATGAATCACAACATTTTTTAAAAAGGCAATAAACATAAATTTTAGGCTTATATAGCATCAAAATGTTTGTTATTTTAACTACAATAGAAGAATTGCTCAAGTTTGACAATAAAAACTACACTTTTTGAAAATTTGGGCCAATCAAGCAGGATGCCTGAGGGCCAAAAAAATGCACCTATTTGGCCTCTGGGCCGCAGTTTAGACGTAGATGCGTTAACAAGAAATATGTGCTGGGGGAAATTGATTTTTGTTATTTATTGTAAAAAATCTAGTATAGACCCTTTAATTGGCGACCTTGTAAACCTTTTCTAATAACACTTGTTAATATCTTGAAAATGCTTTATAAACAAATATTTTTTACTGGTCTAATTGCTCAATTGTGTTTTTGCGTAGGAAATGTTTACATAATCTGGAGAGATCCAAATCCAGATGAGATCTGGAACTCTGAGCAGAAAAAGTTTGGACAGTTCTTCAAATACAGGCACAGCTATATTGGTAATTATTTAAGCTCTATCTTTGACTTTTGTGTTGAACTTACGCTAACGCTGACGGCTGACTTCTCTTTCTGCAGGATATTCAGTGGCGATGGAGAAAAAACTGCTGGCCCTTAATGAATACACAGTGGTGACGGGGGCTCCCAGGGACGAGTCCAGGGGCTCGGTGCTGTTTGGGAAGACATCGGACAAAACCATGAACATAGTAGAAGTATCCCAGGGGAACAAGTTGGCTCTTATTTTGGGAACAGTCTCGCTGTCACTGACCTCAACAATGATGAGTGAGTTCTAAGTGCTCCACTAGAAAGATGTACAGTATTCTGTTCTTTCATGTGAAGCAGGCTTTATTTATACATGGTTCTTATCATCGGGGGAGAAAGTATAAACACGCTGGTACCACTGTGACTTCATAGAAAACATAAAAAATGAGCATGTCACAGTAATGCTTTTCAACTTGTTTACTTGTCTCATGAGCTCTCTGGGTGGAGTTTGCATGTTCTCCCCGTGTTACAGTAGATTCTCGTCACTTCTTCCTACTTCCAAAAACATGCGTGATAGATCAGTGTCCGTCTCTGTAAGTGTAGTAGTCAAGACTGCACTAATCGAGACAGAGACAAGACCAAGACTTTTATAAGTCAAGACCAAGACGAGACCAAGACCGCGGCCCACCAAGACCAAATTAAGACTGTCTTTGTAATTTATAGAATTATCAGTGTCTGCATGATCTTATTGTGCAATGCTTATTGCAAACTGTGACTGGCTCTGTGCTCCTGGTGGAAATTTAACAGAGAGTGGTGGCAATGAAATGTAGTTTTAGTGTCCAAAACAACACCAAGTCCAATTTAGAACGGAGGCCAAGACAAGACATTTCTAAATAGTTTTTGACCATGTTACAACTGTGTTCATTAGTTTAACCAAAGTTGTGTTTGGATTGATTCATGCATGTTTGAGTTATCTTTTATTGTCCTGCAGCTGATGCTCCACTGCTCAGAAAATCCCCGTCTTCACCTACCACCTATCCCCACCCACTTGTCTGTATTTACTAGCGATTAGTCAAATATTAGGATGGCGAGTTGAGTGTAGTGTACATGTAGAGTTAGGGTGGCTTATTAAAATTTAATTTTACAATGAAGAAGCGGGTCTTTTCAGTTTTTTTAGCTGGATGTCAATCAACCTGTTTCTTTTTCTAAGCCGTTTTAGATCATTTGTGTGTTTTGCAATGAACAAAATGTGAATTATCTTAAGACAGGTCTCAAGTACTACTACAAGTCTCTATGTGGTAACCCTATGATTAATTGGCCACTGTCCAGAGTGTTTACCCGCCTAAGGCCCAAAGTCACAGAGATAACTGCCACCCAAAATGGGAACAAGCAGTAGAAAATAAATGAATGAATGATGCACTGATAAAATCTTGTGAAAGAGTTATTGAGAGAATGCAGATCTATATTTAGACATTGATTATTCCAAATATTGCCCATGTCAAAGTAGTTATTGCTTCCTTTTCACCACAAATATTACTTAACACCTACATTGCAGAACTTACTGTTGCGAAATGTAACTAACTGAACGTGAGCGTATTTCCTTTCTGTTGCATTCCAAAAACTGTATGAAGTTGTCTGATTCTTGTGAAATCAGTGGCCTCAGTTTTCATGTGTAGCGTTAATGCTCTAATGCTTGCTGCCATAATCCTGTGAAAAGTAAACATAATGTAAGATAAAATGAAAAACACACTGATAAACTTTTCATCATGAGTTTTTATCATCTGTGAGAAAACGTGTGGACTAATGTTTATCTTCTTTTCAGCTGGAACGACCTGATAGTGGGTGCTCCGTTTTACTTTGACCGTATGAAGGAGCGAGGAGGAGCTGTGTACGTTTACATGAATGAGAACGGATCTTTTCAGAAGAAACCCACCCTGATCCTGACTGGGCCTGCCTCCTCAGGCTTCGGATTTGCCCTGGCCGCTATTGGGGACATCAATCAAGACGGCTTTCAAGGTATTAACACAAAAAAGGACTTAGGAACCAATTTATGTAATATCTTTATAGCCTAATTGTTTTTGGAAAGACATATAGTGCTGTTCAGGTAATTTTGGCAGTCTGTGTGCCAACAAAAATTGCTCTTGAGGCCACATTTTGCAGCCACAATTGCCCACGGCCCGCTGTTTGGACATGTAAATAAAGTCTTCACATCACATATACTTTTGTGTTCAGATTTTGCTGTGGGAGCTCCTTTCCACGAGACAGGTCAAGTGTACATTTGGACGGAAGTAAACAGGGGATCTCGGAGAACCTAGTCAGGTATCAGAAAATACAAAGAGTTATAGAACATGTGTTAGTTTTAAATAGAACACAAGTGTTTGTCTCCATCTGCAGGTGATAGAAGGTAAATCCATTGGAACTCAGGCTTCAGCACCTTTGGTTACTCCATCAACGGCGGCATTGACATGGATGAGAACAGTTATCCAGATCTCTTAGTGGGCTCGCTTGATGACCGCATTGCTTTGTTAAGGTGAAAATGTTATTTTGTTTTTACATTTGACTTCAGGTCAGATTACAAGCACAGAATGTATAATCTGTAAATTCTGCAATAGTAAATATAATGTCTTTGTTCTTTAGATCAAGACCTGTTATTCATTAACTAAAGAAATAACGGTTGAACCAAAGATTGTGGACCCTAATCAGTGTGGAAGTCAGCCATGGTAAGTGTCTCTTTAGGCTTGGAGTATTGTTGTGCATAGTGCTTTTAGAGTACTTTTGTTTTTGGGTCACTGCATGTTAGAAGGTCACAAACCTTACTGTTAGTCTGGTGTTTTCTATTTTTTATTCAATTGTATACAGTTTTCTCACAAAATCAATGCAACTTATATATATATATATATTATATATATATATTATATATATTATATATATAAATATAATATATATATATAAATATATATATATAGTTATATAACTTAAATAACCAGCACAAAATACTGACATAAAGAATCTATCTTTCATATTATCTGGAGGATTTACCCAGTGTTGAGATGGATTTGATAAAGGATCTTGTACTGTAGACGTCCTTCTACACTGAGTCAAACCAAAGCTTTCAAAAAGACTTGAAGCATACAGTTATTTTGTTTGTGGTTGGGATTCGAGGGAGCTTTAAAAGTAGACATACAATGAAAAATTCATAACAAAATGAACTACAAGGCATTTTCAGACATTCCGTTTTAACACCAGCACAGTACACAGTGAAATGCTTTTCAAACTTGTGTAAAATGCATTGCTTGTTGCTGTTTTACTTTCACAATATTTAACAGTAACAATAACAGTAATTAGAAAACAAACCAGCAATTTAAATGTATTTTTTTATTCGTCTCAATCTTGTTTAATGTTGCAGCATTACGGCTATTGTCTGCATGTCTTTTACTCTGAGCAATGGAAACAAAAACTTCAAGAGAGCCATAAGTAAGTAAACACTGTGTGAGATGTGACTGTAACTGTGACGTTGATAGAGCTTAGTTGTTTGAACTGTTTTTTTTTTGTTTTTTTGCAGATGTAAATTACACCGTTGAAGCAGACATGGACACGAGGAAGAGCGCTCGAGTGGTGTTTCCGGGCAAATCCGATCCTTCTCTGCTGTCGTACCTCTGACTGCTTCACAAAAAGAATGTCAGACTTTGAAGCTTTCTGTGGTGGTAAGACTCTCCTTCTTTTACCCCCTGGAACAAAGTGTTTTCAGATTCATGTTAGAATCTTTGAGCTAAATATTAACGCTTCTTTGAACAGACTCCTCTACGAGACAAGCTAGAGCCGGTGGTTTCTCTCTCAACGTTTCCATAAGTGAGCAAAAGCCAAAAGCCAGACGTTCCTTACAGAACCTGGATGCTATCCCATTTCAGCCAGGAGCAGAAACTCACACAGAGAACAGAGGTAATAATAACAGTACAAAACCCTAATATAAGACATAAATGTAATAATAGTCTTGTTTGTGTTGTAGATAAACTTTCAGAAACAGTGTGGCGCAGACAACAGATGCTCCAGTAACCTGCAGCTCACAGCTCAGTATGTGGATGATAAGGAAAAGCCCTACCCCAGGTCAGAATACTTTATAGTAGTCGTAGATAGTTTGACATGAATCAAGAACAAGCTTGTGTGTCTCAGCAGATGACATCACACTAGGGAATGATCATGTTTTTAGTTTGTTATGACTCTGTAAGCTTGAAAATCACAAATTGTCTATGTTCTAGTGCAGTGATTCTTAATCTTTTCAGACTGGACCCTCAAAATAACGATTAACCAACTCGCGACCCCCACTGCAAAATTAAATAGATGTATTTAGAAATTTCAAATTGACAAAACAGTTACATTAGGTTAAAAATGCATTGTTTTTTTGTAGTTTATTGCTTTATGTGAGAAAAATCCAGTCAAACTTGATGCAAAAATTATAAAAACAGATTCAAAACTAAGTCATAAGTGTAAAATTATATCTTGCAACCCCCAGATTTTGCTTTGGGACCCCGAAGGGTGCCGCCCCCAATTTGGGAACCACTGTTCTAGTGTATCATTACGATTCAATGAAAAAGTCCATTAGAAGACTTTGGCCCAATTATAACATGGTTACTATTCAGCTAATCCAATCATAATTATGAACAGAAAGCACATTTTAATTAAAAAAAAAAAAAAAATGGCTATCCAGGGATGACATTTGTAAAAAGTTTAGTAATATCTGAAATATAATTTTTTAGCTTCTCAATACAGTACATTACAGTATGATAAGACAATTAAAAATGTTCAGACATTTATCTATACCCAAAGAGTGTTTATTTGTTGAAACTCTGTTGAGACAATCTTAATTTCCAATAATTCCTCTAGTGAACTAATTGTTTATTAATTTTTTTTCTATGTATTTGGCAATAAACTATAATTCATGTAGATCAGTAATTTACAATATTAAAACTGAAATAATAATTAAATGCAGCTCTGTTTCTGTAGCTGTACGACTGAGAAGCTCCCCTAACTGTCTTCTTGTCTTTATTCTGCACACGTACAGACAGGGAGACTTCCAGGTGTTCCAGTACAGCAGTGACATTCGGCTCATCTGGCTGCACGTGGACGTCACTAACATTGCCTCCGCTGGTAAACTGGCTGAAGACGCTCACCAGGCCGAGCTCAACGTGACCATCCCCGAGGCTCTGAGGTACTCTGGGTCCGATCTGAGGTGAGGAGCCACCAGAGGGCAGCACAGGCAACACAAACACGACTTTTATTTTACTTCTGTGTGGTTGTCTCATATAGGGCAACATTGTAGAGTGCAGCCTGAAGAAACACTCATATGTGATCTTGGAAATCCACTCAAAGGCAACGACAAGGTAAGATTGGTTTATTCATGTTTTTTTTTTTTATACAAATTGCAGACTGATTTTTCAAGTTTGGTGTCCCCAGGTGTCACTGACGCTGAGATTTGAGACGTCTGGGATTAATCTGTATACACACAAAATTATTTCTCAGCTGCTCCTGTCAACGTAAGTGAAATGTTATAGTATTTTTATTTTATTACATCTCTTTTCAGTGGTTCTTTGCTGCAACAAACTCTTCAAATTTACTGTTGCCTTATAAATGTTATTGTTCTCATAAAGCTTTTTCTACAGCTTAATAAAAATGACCACCTGCCTATGCTGACCTTGACCTTACTGCTGAAACCAGAGATCACATAACTGCCAATTTACCAGCAAGGGCCACACCACAACAAAATAATGCAATTGTGATATTTATTGATAACGCAATGAGCTGTGCCTCAGGTGGTCGTTCCAGCTCATTCAGTGGACGGTGACGTCCTGTGGCTGAAGGACAAATGAGACAAGGTCAAGAGAGCACAAGCACCATGTTGTAGAGCAGGAGTGTCAAATACATTTTCACCAAGGACCACTTTGGCACCATGGTTATAATAATAATTCAGCAATAATTCTCATTACTCTTTGACAAAGACTAACAATAGCTTCTGAAATTGATTTTGTATATTTATTGAAGCTACAAATACTGCCTATATATCTGCTTAAGTAGATATAAGTATTTCAGACAAATCATTTCATTAGGTTATAAATCACCACATTATTCCTGATGGTACTATGAGATAAAATAAATCTTATAAGACCTCTTGGGCCACATAAAATGATGTGGAGGGCCACATCCGACCCTCAGGCCTTGTGTTTGAGGGTTAGGGTATTGTAGAGAAAGCGTTGATCGTTGATAACTAGAGATTACTGATTAAAGGCAGTGGGACATGTTCCTGCTCATGAAACTAAACTCTTTAGGGGTCAGACTTTTTCAGTTGAAATACATTTGTGTAAATATAAAGTCTTAAAAACTTCCCCTGGAGAATCCAAACTGATATTTCTCTGTATTATTTATAAAATACTGCTACAGATTGAGTTTGATCATTTTCAAGCTTCTGAATCTAAAACATAAAAGAGCCTGAAATGACTTGCAAACTTAGGAAAATCATTTTAAACCCCTTTATTACTAGTAGCTGATTCAGGTTGACCCCATTTTCCATTAGAGTATGCGTAACCAACATTCTTTTCATATTGCAATAGTCATATTAGCAGATATAGATTTGCAATATTTATCATAATAGTAATAATCATAAATTACATACACTCCCTTATGGCCAAGTATCTACTACAGTATGACAGCGTTACATTAAGCCCTGTTTTAACTACAGACCAAAGTGCAGTGGAATTTCTGTGCCGTTCTCACATGTGAAATATCAGCTAACCAATGTCTTTCAAACAATAAAAAACCTACTGAACAGACACCACACCAGGCTACAGGTCCAGTCATTGACCACATGCTTGCAGCTAAGTTTTGGTCTTTTAGTGTGAATGAAAAGAGTACTTTGCCTTGAGTATACTTTAACAATGTCTAACCTGACTCAACGGATTCCCACAGAGAGTGAAATAAATATTTTTTGGGGAGTACATTCCCAAAGCAAGACACAGCAGTAAAGGACAATACCTGCACCACGTTGTCTAACCCTCTATAACTATTTAAAATCCTGTTGTATTTCAGTGTAAGCGAGCAGAGCGACCTTTTTCCTGTTCCCATTGGCCTGCTGGTTGAAAACACCATTCGCCCTTCTTTCTCAATGTAAGTGCCACATTCATTCAAGCTAAACGTGAATGAAAACTAATGTCCACGTGTGCTTTTAGAGTGAATCCTTTGGTGCAGACCCAGTTCAGTGGCTCGGTGATGGGCGAGTCTGCCATGGTCAACAGCAGTAACGTGGGCAGCCTGGTGGAGTTTACCTTGAATGTGAGTCACCTCCAGCTCCACTATATTAAGACACATCCACACCCAGGCTTTTAAGTCTCTACGCGTCTCTGTTTTAATACTGCGTGGGGGGAAATAACTTGGCGGGATGTAACTGGGTGGTTGCTATTTTAATTTTATTATTTCATTATTTATTCATGCGAAAAAGACAAAACAGCAGCAGACAATAAGGTGTATTTTTTGTATTGGTGGATAATAACAAAGTTCTTTAATTAACATCAATCCTCTCAAATTGATCACACTTGGAGTCTGCCTGGAGTCACTTGGTCATTGGAAAAAGTTGTTGAAAAAAGACACTTTTCTTCTGGAAAATCAGGCCCAGCATATTTAGGCATTGTACAAACAAAATTTCACTTCCTGATTGGACAGAGAACCAAATCAAGTTAAAAAAGGTTTTATTGCCAGTGAACAAAATTCATAAAGTAGCTGGCAAGATGAAAACTAAAAACAATAATAAGTAGGCTATAGTTATTTTTTCCAGAGGGACAGATTTTTCAGTGGAAAGTGGAAAATGATCTACCACTTTGATTTGAAGTCGCACAAAATATCTACTGCTGTTTTAGATTTTTGTAGAAAATTTAATTACAAAAAACATATGAATTCTCAACTAGAATAATACTAATAATAAGACTAAACCAGAATCAAACCAGTAAGAACAGACGGATTGGACTGGTTGGAAGGCCTTATGTTAAACGATCCTGGTCTAGTTCTATAACTTTTACCGAGCAGCCATATTATAAACATGGGTCAAAGTCCATATAATGGATAACAACAAAAAAGCACAAAGAAAACTATCTCTGCTTCATTTATTCTTTAAGTTATACCTTAGTGACAGTTAAATAGATTGACTTTGGACAATCTTAATGACATTTTTTGTGGCATAATGTGAAAAATACAACAATAAGTCAGCAACACGTCATAATTGGTGGCGTGGCCTGCCCTGGGGGAATTTTATGGTTAAAGATCCATAAGAATTCTTCTGGGAACTGCAACTTTCATTACTCTCGACACTTCCTGGTGATTTAAGTGTATTTAAGTCTAAATGGATGTTGTTAAAGTTATCTCTCTTAATTAATTCCTTTATTACACAAACAACCTAATTTCCATTTTTGTTGAAACCAGAGATTAGATTTCTGTATGTATAGAAGCACATGTTTAATTTTTTCCAGGTGAACGTTGGAGGTCAGCCTTTGGGGGACCTGGCCACGCTGGCAGTGGAGTTTGAGTGGCCGGCCGAAGTCTCCAACGGCAAGTGGCTCCTGTACCTGACCAAGATCACCGTGACAACCGACTCAGAGACACAGTGCAGCCCGCCCGGCGACATCGTCAACCCGCTTAACCTGACTGTAAGCCTCATGCAGCAGACACATTCAGACTCCCACACGGTGCATCATGAAAAGAAATACTGTATGGAAGTAATAACATTTCCACACAATGGTTTTAGCATTTCTAAGATGTTTGTGGTCAGTGCTCAAAAATAGGGAGAATAAATAGAAAAATGTGCATACAGTATATTACTCAGACACATTTCTGATCTATTTTTGTCCGTGTGGTCTCGTTAAACCCAAATAGCTCAGTGGTTCTCAAACTTTTCACACCAAATAAGACTCAAGATCATTTTTGGCTCTACCAGCACCAAACTCAGACTGTAATAGGCCTAAATTAGAGCTCATAATGGTTGGCTAACTTGGGTCTAAAATGAGTAAACCACAAATAATGCATTTTTATATGTTTATCAAAAATAAGAACAAAACAATATTTGAATAGTATTGATTATTTTCGATTTTTGGCTTAGTTTTTTACCTTAGAATGTTCCATTTCACAGAAAAAAACATAATATAAATAAAAAGTAAAGTAAATAAAGTTTCACTGACAAAGGATTGGTTTTCACTTTTTTTATTTAAAACCCCCAAACAAATAATTGATGATTTGACTTGACTGAATTTGGATTTCTCTATTTTTTTTATTATTTGCCCAGCTCTACATTAAATAAGGCAAACATTCACACGACCACCACTCTTGGAACTAAATATTCCAAGCAAAACATAACTTTAACAGGATCAAAGTGGACTTTTTTATCCAATGATCTTGAGTTTGTCAAAGGTACAAGGCTGCATGTAACATGAAGAAACCTTATTGTTTTTATTATATGTTATGACTTTAAAAAGAACATTTTCATCATCAGAGTAATATCAATAAGTAAGTTTCTAAATTAAGTTTGGAACGCTTGACTAACTGTCATAGATAAAATCATATTTGTCTAATTAGATTTCACAGTATTGTCTTTCATAACTTGTTCATAACATGTACTTCTTTGTTAGTTAATGGGAAAAAATAAATGTATGTTGATTTAGATGAGTTTGCACAAAGGAACAAACTTGCTCTCATGAATAAAAGTCTACAGTGAAAAAGGCCCAAAGCCAAACCACAGGACTATATTTATATATATACAAACACCACAGAGCCCTGAATAACCAGTTAATGCAGACAGACAAGAATAGACAATGGAAAAGCTATTCTGGCCCACATTTAGTAATGTCTTTATCACAACTAGTAATTAGGAGCAGCTCTGTGATGTAATGTCTCCTCCACTGTCTCTGTTCTTCCCTCTTTTATTTGTTCTTCTGCCTTGTTGTGTCGCAGTTGTCAGAAAGCCCAAAAAAGCGCACGAGGCGTCAGGTGGTTGTGGATGATGAGAACAATCAGCCTGTCATTATTGAGCCACAGGCAGCAATCACACTGCACACCCCCAAGAAAGAGAGCTTCCTGCTGGTAAGAGCCGCGCTTCACCATCAGCTGTGGTAGCGCTCTCATCATACTCTATCATAACTGTCTGTGTCGGTGATCTGTTCAAGGATTGCTCCAAAGGGACGGCCCGCTGTTGGACCTTCACCTGTCCACTGCTCAACATGACAAACTCTGCTAAGATCTATGTGCGCGCTCGGCTCTGGAATAGCACTATGCTGGAGGTCTGTACAGTCAGAGCACACAACATACATGCTGTGAGGTAAAAAACACACATTTCACAGGTTAGCTCTGTAATAAAAATGTTATTATGGTTTCATTTTCTACATTGCATATTTCATCATTTACACATAGTTTTGTTTTTTATATTAATATATTTTTGTTGCTTCAAAATGTTATATTTAGTATCCTGCTATGGCCAACACCCAATACTTGGATTTCAAAAGATCATACATTTACTGTTTATGATAAATTAAATGTATTTATTTGGGGGTGCATGGTAGCAGAGTGGTTAGGCTCCAGTCAGACGCAATCCCAATGAGAACAAGCGGTAGAAAATGAATTAATGTATTTTCCTGGAATATACATTAATTTTAAGCATTTTTATGTAAATATACTGAAACATTAGCTGTACAGTGTTATCAGTGAAAAATGTTGCCCCAATGCAAATCTACTACAGTACATGGAAAACAAATGAAATGTGTCCGTACTTTCCTTCCAGGACTATATCAACGCTCTGAGAGTTGAAGTCAGAGGTCATGCTTACTTGAAGCTCATCACTGATAAACCGACCATCAGAATGGACACTCAGACTGCAGAGGTATGTGAACATCTTGAGTATGACCAATGATAAAATGCACATTAAGATTTCACTGGAGCCTCCATTCTTGTCCAGTTCCGAGTGCAGATTGACCCTCTGGAGGATGTGGAGATACAGTACGAGCTCCCACTGTGGATCATCATCTCTGCTGCTGTGGCCGGGATCGTCCTTTTAGGAATTATTATACTTATAATGTGGAAGGTAAGGCACACACACTGCAGCATCATGTGGTGGATTCATATGCCTATAAGAAGCAATCACTCACTGTAAGTTGTAGTTGTCATTTAGAAAATAGGTCATATAGCTTAAAAAAACAGTAGTTCCACATTGTATGTATTTAGCCAAAGTCAGTTAATAACTTGAATTTATGACACAATGACAAAGTGTTAACTCCTCCAAGTAAATCCTCAGTTGCTGAACTTTCTCTTTGATAAATAATTATTTACAGACACTACATTTATTCTGAAGTTGTTCCTTAACCATTTAAAGTAGAACGAATCTAAGGTGTGTTAATAATGTTGTTTGACGCATTTGAAATCCGACATTTCTTGTATCATTTCTAACATGTCATGATATCACACTCGACTGCCCTGATACAGCAGATATTTTTGGATAGTAACACCTGCTGCAGGTGTGTGTATGTCACACTGATCCTTACACCTCCAGACTCTGTCCTCCAGCACAGCAGCTTAGAAATGTGTGACCAAGAGTTTAGTTTCACTTTAGAACTGCAAAGTAAACCTTAAAATGCTGATTGCTTCTTATAGATCACATAGTTTAGTATCATCCTCCATAAGTCATTCATTCATGTGTTCATTGACTTGTACAAACTCCCGCCCTCCACCAGTGCGGCTTCTTCCAACGGGCCAGTCGCAGAGAGATGTACGAGGCCAAAGCGCAGAAGGCTGAGATGAAGATCCAGCCTTCAGAGACAGAGAGACTGACTGAGGACTACTGATCCCCTGTGGTGGGGCACAAGCAGGGGCTTCTGGGTAAAGCTGCCCACATCGTAGAGTATAGATTTGGGCTCTTGGTGTGGCTCTCTGTACCTGTCAGACAAAGATGATATGTAGGTGGCTACGTCAACTATCAAGTGTTTAAATTATACAGAAAACTGATTTGATAAATATAAAGTGAAATATTGTTTTAAAAGGATACAATATGTTAATGTAGCCCACCTCATCCATCTTTGGCTGTGCCTGTAGTAGTGGGAAGAAAGTAGTGAAGTAAAAGTATCATACTGTACTTTTTACTGCACTGCATGTTTGAAGGAACTGAAAGACAACACATGGTTTTAGGGGTTCATTGTGAATGGTTCTGGATGATTCTTTTTTTTTTTTCTTCCATGCTGTGAACTGGTTAGCATATGTTTTCCAAATCCCTACACTTAACCAAAATAACTTAACCTAAGCCTACAAACTTTTGCTTGCATAACCACTAAAGCAAAGTGACGACATTGTGGCTAACTGTGGTGGAGAAAAAAAAACAGGCGATTTTACCCTTTATCCATTAACTATAAATATCCAACTACCTCTGTTACTGTGAGTGGTTACTCTGGAGTTAACAAGCATTTATTCAGTCCTTGTCTTACTCTGGCTACCCTAACTGCTGATAATTAGACTTTTACATACACTTTCCAACAATACACAGTACTGCTGCTGCTGGTTGATAAGAGCCGACACGTTTTGTAATAATGTAAGATATGTTTTAGGTCTAAATGCTTAGTTGTGTACAAAAATGTCTCAAATGATACCAATAAGGAGAGTTTATAACAGTAAGATATTAATAAATGTCTAATCAGCAGCAGAATAAGGTTGTGCAGAATTGTACCTTAGCATTAAGGCAACAATAAAGACTAAATATCAAGTTATTTAAATGCATAATTGTTTTTAGCCACAATTTTTCAAGAGAAACATAAATCAGGTGTACAATTCTTTATTTATTTATTTTTCTTACAGTAAAAAAACTTAAAATCAGTTTTCCCCATCACAGGAATCTTGTTATTGTCTCTGTTTTGGTAAAATTACTCCACAATATCCTGTCTTTCTATATAATGCGTCAT
Source organism: Mugilogobius chulae (assembly GCA_038363315.1). Lineage (NCBI taxonomy): Eukaryota > Metazoa > Chordata > Actinopteri > Gobiiformes > Gobiidae > Mugilogobius > Mugilogobius chulae. The sequence goes on along the minus strand of CM076401.1, from coordinate 35,783,319 downwards.
TTTTCACCAAACTCTGCTAAGTTCGTCTGTTTTTGTTGTTGTTAGCATTGTGAAAAAAGTTAAAAACAAATCGTAATGAACGAATTGGAGAATCAGATTAGATGATTGAGCTAAACACGTAGACTGATGTAGGAAATTTTAAAGTAGGCTATTATATGTGTGTCATTTTAGGAAGAAAAATTGCGTATAGACCCTTTAAACATCCAATCAGCTCTTCAGATAGTGACTCAGTGACTAATAAAAAGAGAAAATATTAACAGCTTACAATAATGCAAATTAGCAGCGCGTTTCTAAACGTACTAGAACATAAATTGTTAGCTGAAATTGCGTACTTCTTCACCTCTGCGTGCCAATCACCAGCTCTCTGACACTATTAACTTCTCTCACCTTTTACCAGCGTGTTATTTCTGTGCACTAACTCCTGCTTCTATCACTTCCTCATCAGCTCTTCTCACTAACATGATTCTCTCAGTTCAGAATGCTTCTCTCTATCTGCCCGAGCACAGCTTCCCCTCGCTCCATCTTTTTAAATGTCACCATTCTCTGTCTGTGTCCTCTCTCATCAGCTCGGCTTCTTCAAGCGCGCCGCGTACTACCGGATAATGCCAAAGCACCGAGGGGTGAAAATACGCCAGGCCGACCGCTATCAACTAAATCTGGGATTTCAGCCGGAAGAGCCGCACAAAAAACATTGGATCACCAGCTGGACCGAGATGCAGTGATATTACTACTGAGGCTTGGAGGACATTCCGCTTGGCCGTACAAAAGACATTAAAAAGACGGGTGATCCACAAAGACGGACCAACTTTGACTTTTCAGTGCAATATACTGAATGTATTGTACAAAAGACTGAAATTTCGTTGTATTTTTTTTACTCGATGCAGTGTTGTACATTGGAACCACAAGTTGTACATGTTGTGTTGGAGATTTGAATGTGTTTCCAGACAGAGTGGCTGCCTTTTCCTACAATCAAGTGAATAATTGACCACTATAAGTTCATCATTGTGCGGTTAGTGGTTGTTGGCGCTGTGGGACTTCAGAACCAGTAAATGCAGTTGGAATTTGGCTGAGATTTGAGGTTTTTGTTGTGCCACCATCATGAGACCTACTGCAGGCACATACTCAATAGTTTTTTTCATTTCAGCCTCATCTTTAAGTACTTTTTTTTTTCTTATTTATTTGACTTATGTCTAAAGAATCTTAACATTTCACAAACAGGAAGTCGTGACACTGGATTGAATAATCTTGAACTAGGATTGTGATCACTTTTGTGCATTTTTTTTTTGACTGTCAGATGTAAATAATGGTACTGATTTCATGGTGTTGTCTGTTCATATCATTTTTTGACATTTGGATTGTTTCCAAGACAACATGGCCGCTATCGAGGACAAACTACAGCACTGAGAGTAAACTGTTCTTAGAGACGGTTATTGAACATTTCAGCTATATTCTGTTGTGGGACGGGCTCCACAGACTTCAAAAGGGAATGTGACTGACCAATGTAAAGACTGGTGATGTTTTTTACTGTGCACATTCTGTGGAATAATAAAAAATCTATTTTGTGAATCATTTGAAACCCACTAGGTTGTATGTAGGTTGTAAAAGCCACTGTCCAGAGCAAATTAATTAATTCAGTTAGTTAGATCAACCTGTTTGCTACTATCTGTGTTACTGTGTAAATTGTATTTACTTTAACTAACTTTACCTAGGCAGATTTTATGAATAATTTTAGTTTAAACTGTCTAAATCAGGTTTCTCACACTCAAATGGAATTGGGGTCAAAACGATCAAAGTCAGGGTTGCTCGAGGGCTGCATTTAAAAAATATTATATTCTATAAGGTTATAAATATAACATCAACTATATGTGTACATTTATTGTATATTATTCCCCATTTTGAACAAATTAATATTTGTATTTTTGTGTCTGTTACTTCATTGTGAAGACTTATTTAAGCTTTGCAATGTTTGTGAAGTAGAACATGGAATTGATCAGCGAGCCACTATTAATAATAATATTCTGACATCATCCTGAGAGCCACATTAAATCATCTCAGGGGCCGCATTTGGCCCCCGAGCCCTGAGTTTGAGACCCCCGTCCTGCAGTCATTTCTAGAACAAATCCCTTGTAGTTATGGACAGAGTTTAGGGATTTACACTGTTTCCCAGTCATACACGAGACTATGCCCCCCATATTTGTTTAACTGCTGTATTATTGCCTATTTAAATGTATTTGAATAGTAACTAAACTGTTTAAAAATGGCTGCCAATGTTGATAAAGATTACAAATAGTGAATGGATGCACTGCAAAAAAGGAAAAGTCTATGTGCAACCATAGTCTTCCCAGAATCAATGGGAGAAACTATTTTATCTTTAAATATTATGATTCAGCCCTGTACTGCAAATAATGAGAGAGATAGTCAACAAAAATAAAGAGTATTTTTTATAGAAATGCAAACAATCAAACAAAAACATGTTTCTTAAAAAAATCTACACAGTTAAGGGCATTTTCTCATTAAACATAGTTCAAATAAATTACAAAATTGTAATGTTCATTGCATAGGCAAAATAATCAAATTGCGCATAGAATAAATATACAATACTACTGAGGCAGACTCAAAGCAAAAGTGATCAGATATACAGACACTGACTGTTCACATTGAGGTTGTTCATTGTGGCTACTGTTGGACAGAACTACGACGTGGATTTGAGCTCCAGCGTGGATAAGGACTTCTCAGGCTTTTTTGATTTCCTGTATTTATAAGCTAAAAGAATGGTGGCCACGAGGAGGGCCAGGCCAGCGACCAGCAGAATCCACTGTCCGGCCACGGCTGCAGAGCTGTCCAGGTTCATACCGAGGAAGTCCACCTTAGTCTGAGGGCCTGTGGGAGAAGAAGACAAGAGCATGAAACAGCTGCAAACAGCATCACTTATTCCATGAGGTGGTGCTGTTTGGTTCACTTAATACAGCTGGTTACTTACTGTTGCAGCAACATTTAATTAGTCACAGACAGTTTTTAATATTATCATAGCATACTGTATAAAACAGATTTTAGCTGAAGGTTTTCCATGGCTTGTCCATAACCATTCCCAAATTTTCCAAGGCTTTGCATAACTTTTATGAACAGATTTAGGATTACAATAATAAGACATATTTATAAACAGAAAAATCTGAAAATGTATCAGATTTTTCATCATGATTTATGTGTTTGATAACATAATTAATTTCAAAGTTCAAATCAATTGTGTCTGGGTATTTAGTGCCAGAGGCAAACCGATCTTTAAGTGTCTTTCATTTCACTTAGTTAATAGTACTAATATTAGTATATTATAATTGTCGTGAAAACCTAAAAAGACGAACAGGACACAGTGAATCTAGGAATCTAAGTTTTCCAGTAATTTTGTTACAAACCAAGTATTATTTTTTCAAATTTAAAACATTGAATTTAATCATAAATTGGGTTTCAATTCAATTATGAGAAAATAATTAGACTACAGAATGGTGTAATGATTTAGCTTCATTGGGTTTACTTTTGTCCGTCCAAATGAACCCAGATGAACCAAATGATGTTTGAATTTTCTAAAACTTTCAAAACCTGTAAATTCATTCCAAAGCTATTTTCCATAGCTTTTCCAGTTCCGTATGAACTCTGCTTAAAATATGTTTTGCCAGTTCATGTATTTATTTTGTAATACATTTTTATTATTTACAAAGGTTAGAGAAGTTCTCTAAATAAAATAATCCCATTATAAATCATGCTAACATATTCATAGCATAACTGTGTATTGTTTTGCTCATGTAATGCTTGTCTAAATTATGTTTTTAGTTTAGGGTATGAAACAAACCGAGATTGTAAGTATGTAATGTTCACTGAATGCCACAATATTGTGGTTACATTGACTTCCTGTTCAAAAAGAACAAAAAGTCTTTTCAAAGTAGCATTTCACTAAAGCGGCAGGTGTGATTTTATTGTTAAAAAATGCAATTGACCTTATTTATTGCTACATAATATATCTGGATAATCACAAATGCAGAGCAGGAGGCGGGGATAAGGGGAAGGTGAAAACTCAAACCTCAAATGCAGGACAAGACAGGATTACTAAAGCACGTATGATTCATTCTTGGACTCATTTGAAAAAACTTAAAACATGATAGTGATGAGGGATCATAAACAATAGATAAATATATTTTCCTCTTTAAGTTAAGTAATGATCATGTTCAAACATCACTCTCTTTGTGGCCCTCGTTTTCTGCATCTATGATCTCAGTCTTTATGTAAGTGATCCAAGGAAAAGGACAGCATCAATTATTTGTGCAAATTGCTGTTCACGAGTATCCACAGCGCACTATTCTATATTTATAACACACTTTCAGATGGAAGCACCACCACTTCTCTGGACAAACTCCCTTTCAACCCACTTTAGGTTCACTCATTCTCCTTCCTCAAAGAACACGGTTTACATCCTCAGCTCGTACTTCCTGCTGCTCCTAAGAACCTCATCAATCTAATCTCCGCAACCTTTCAGCAAGCTCTCATCAGCAGAACCAGAGAAGAGAGATCCATTTCACTATAAGCCACATCACAGGACACACTTCTTCTCCCAAACTCAGACAAACTTACTTGGCGCCGCGTAAGGTTTCCAGTCGTACTCGGGCCATCCAAGAACATCCCCATTCTTGGCGTTTTCCGTCTCTAACCAATCGATGAGAGGTTGAAAGTACTCCATAAGCGGCAGGGCGCTCATTTTGGGCTGACCGGTGATCATGGCCATCGCCTCGGGCCACGGTTTGCTGAATCCTAGCTTCATCACGTCACTGGTGGTGGTGAGAGAAGAGAGGGATCACGTTTAATCACACATAATGAAAGCCTATGGACACACTTGTATTCTCTGGTCTGTGCACTCACCCCATTAGCTTCCCAGCCTCTTTAGATTGGTAAATATCACAAGTATGAAGAGGACCAGTGTGTTTGGCGGCGTTACACAGAGCTTTGTGGAACTGAAACTGGATCACGAAGCTGACAAAATACCTGGTGATGGATAGAAACGAAGACTATATAAAATGTATGCTTATTCATGTTCATGTTTCGCTGATTCTCCAAAACAGATACAGGCTGTAATCAGTGCTGGTGATAAGTACCTCACATAGGGCACGTTTGCCGGGATGTGGAACTTTGCACCGGGGTCAAAGTCGTCCTCAGTCCGAGCGACAGGTGGACACAGACCCTGGTACTTCATTCTAAGGACACACAATTATGTCAGCACAAATCATTTTATTGGCTTGTTTTTGCAGTGATAATGCTGACACATTATACTCAGCACATTGTTGGTTGTTTTTTTTTTTTGTGCTTGTTTCTCCTCACAAATTAGCATTTCTTTCTTGTATAATGTATATACTTTTTCTGGCAATTTTGCTTGTTTTTATGATAATGAAAAGATTAATACATTCCAAGGTTATTTGATAGTATTTACTTATATTGAACAAACATTTTCTAATCATGTACCTCCAGTCCTGTTCTAAAGTGATGACCATTTAAGGTTTTAGATAAAATGTTTCGGTGATTTATAGTGATATCTGACTTTGATTCTTTCATGTGTAAAATGATATTTTGATGATATTTGATTATGTATTTCAAAACGACTTTGAAGAAAACACAATTATTTTGGAGGTTGCTGACATTTTTTTAAGAGTTAAGGTATATTAGTAACAATGGTAATATATAATTACATTAATCACAATGCAAAATGCTTGAATCAGATTTAGCTTTACAGCTAATTCCATCTTAGTCTTGGAAGGGGAGAGGAAGGCATTAGTGAATGTTTTTTAGTGGTAGGAAACCAGTGCCCGAGGAAACCTATACAGACATGGGGAGAACATGCAAATAGAAGACTCCTATCTGAGATCGAACCCGACCTTCTGCTAAGAGTGCTAACTTGCTATGAACTATGAGTAAGATCTAAAATGCACCAGAATGCAAAAGACAGATTATACTCAGAATTTTCAAATAAGCCTGCTGGTAAAATTTGAGTAGATTCCTCTTTTTTTATATATAATTTTCTTTGAATCGGCCATAGTGACTCTTTTGTGCTAAGGTTGCAGACTCCTGATCTAAACATTCAATAGTGATTAGGTAATGTTAACTTAATAATTAACAAACATTTGCAAATGCTTTTTGTCTATTAGTATAATAAAGTGTTCCCTTTTTTGTTCTTATAAAACGGCTACTTCTTTCTAGAATTTGCATGTTTTTAATCTGATAAATTTGCATTTTGTTTTATTTTCCCTTATTCATAGGACTTTACCTGAGGTTCCACCACTCTTTGTTGTATTCTGCAGATGAGATGCGACCGTCGAATACTTTCCACCTCCACTGATCCATGAGGTAACCAAAAGGAAGAAGGCAATCTTATCCAGGGCCATGCTCATCAGGAAGTTAATGTCACTCTCTACAGATCAAGCATCGCATTAGTCATTCCATTTTATTTTATTTTATTTAAGCCTACTTTAAGCAACCGCTAAACAAAACTAACCATGATTGCTCTCCACTTTGTCCAGCAGGCCGATGCTCTGTAAGTGTTTGGGAGTGGACACAGACAGAGCCAGGACGTCTCCTATGGCCTCGTGGAAGCCTGGATTCGCTCCGTCCCGGAAGGACACTGGCTGGTCCTTATACTGCAGGAAGTACTGGACATGTCCCATCTCGTGGTGCACGTGATCAGGTCGTCCATAGTGATCACTGTGCACTGTTTGATCCTGCATGCACACACAAACACATTAAATATTATCAAGATTATACTTTAACAGTACCAAGAACTAAGACCCAATAATCTCCCAGTGTGTGTATTCAGAGGAACCACACTGTCCTCATGTAGCACAGTGACTGATAGAGCTGCACAAATTGAGACAAATATCTAATCACGAGTTTACTGACCAGTATTGTGAGTTAGATTAGATTTATGTATTAATAATCAGTTCAAAGTTCAAATTAAATGCGTGCTCAAGTGAAATGTCTAAAGGAGTCAATTATTTTTATGAACTGACAAACTAGAAGAAAAAAAATGCTAAAGGAACTGCTTTTCTATGGAAACAAAGATGAGCGGGCCCTCCTCCGAGCCAACTCAATCTCACAAGAAAGTGTACATATAACAAAACAGGACATGTCAAAATCATATGTGCATGATTTCACGCCTTTTTTGCTAAATATGACACACGTTGCAGCCCTAGTTCATTTCTATGGTGGTTGTAAAGATGTGTTATTATGTATGAATATTAACAAAATCCTTATAGTGTTAACCTACCCCAAACCTCAGCCCTAAACTTACCCATTTTACTAAGTTGAACCTAAGAAAGTTAAACCTAAAGAAAATGTCTCCACGTGGCTTCAAGTAAAACTCATACAGTATATCGGGTTTATTTGACGCTATTTATGTGTCGTGGTATGCCAAGCCAAATAAAAATCTATTTTGTGGCCATGCAAGCCTGTTCAAAGTAAAAAGATTTGTATAACTTATCTAGTGAAACAAAGACATATATAAATACCAAAAACATGCATTTATTTAAGTTTATTTTGGCCAAAAGGTTGTTTAATGTTTCTTGCTAAAACTAAAGCTAGTTTAGGTCTGAATAAAAATGTTTCCCAGCAAAGTCGGTGTTGTAAATGTGCTTGTGTTATCATCAAGTTCTTGGTCTGAGCCGCACTACAAAATTGAATGGTAACTGGAACACATAATAAATCATTATAAAACACATAATAAAGTTTGAACCTGAAGTCTTTTCTGTTGTAGAAATCCCATGCTGAGGCGTGGCACACTACTTTACGATCAGCAGGTTTCTCCAACATGGACTTGTCCCAGAACTCAGGAGGCATCTCCATCAGACCCAGAGAGGTGAAGAAGTTCTCAGATTCTTTAAACATTCTGAGTGCATCCCATTTCTGCAGAAGATACACAACTGAGGCCAAAGTCGATTTCACAATTGCTTACAAAATTTTACTGCAATATAAAATGTAACCATTTAACTTTAACGAACTGAAGTGACCTCAGCCTCATAAACCCAATGTGACCAGTGAAGGAGCTGAGGGCAGTAGGAACACTATGTAACATCTTACCTGAGCCACCATGGCCGGAGTCGCGTCCACTTGTGTGGCATCTGGGAAGGGCATCACCAGGTCCATTATTCCTGACCACGTCTGCGCCCACATGTTCCCTGAAAGCAAACACAACAGAATGTTGTAGGAGCAATGTTGGATTTATGAATGTGCCTTTGCAGCAGTGGAAAGAAACAAAGTATACAAGTAAAAAGAGTACAAGCTTGAATATGTATTTTTTAAACTGTGCCAAAGCAAAGCAGGTATTTTCCCTGAAGAAGTTCTCATCTCCTAAGTCATTTAGCTGGTTTCATTGGCTCTTTAGGAAACATCTAGATGAACATGAAACAAAACTCTCAATTTGCAAATGCTTTTCTTCACCTTCTACTGACCGATTGCATAAAATGTGAAATGATGTGTATTGGTGTGCTTGTGTGTGCAGTTGCCTCTTGGCCAGGACACTCATGCAAAAGAGATTTTTATCTCAATAAGTTTTATCCTGGTTAAATTCAAGTTAAATAAAGTAAAAGACAGTTGACATAATCTTTATGATGTAACTTTGGTCGACATCTGTGGCCTCTGCCATGTTTTCAATACAGTAACAGGAAATTCATTACATCAATTTGCATTCTTTAAAAAAACAACAATATATTTACAAATTTTTTTTTTTTTTTGGCTGTAACCAGCTGGTCAATAAATCTGTGTTGTTTTTCTTATTGAATATTAATGTAATTTCCCTCGGAAGCAATAAAGTATCTGTCTGTCTGTCTGTCTGTCTGTCTGTCTATCTATCTATCTATCTATCTGTCTGTCTGTCTGTCTGTCTGTCTGTCTGTCTGTCTGTCTGTCTATCTGTCTGTCTGTCTATCTGTCTATCTAGATGCTGCTGTTTTTCTTGCAAAAATGATGTGATAATGTAATTTAAGTAACAAAATCAAGTTCTCTATCCATCACTGCACATGCCTGTCTCTAACGAATAGAAATGTCATACAAATTTACACGCACGACGCCTCTGAAAGCGAATGAAATCCTGCGTAAATCCGCCTAAAGCCTACAAGAGAACCTGACTTGGGTTTGGGCTTACATAAGAGATGGAAGAATTATTGAAATTCCTAAAGCAAAAGCCTAAATTCCAGCGATTGTGCGTGTTGTTACCCAGTAGATGTGCCGGGATGGGTCCTTTGAGGTTGATGTGTTGGGCTCCATACTTCTTGTAGAGAGCGCGGCGCACATAGGCGTGCACATTGTGATAAAGAGGCTCCAGCTCTTTCCACAGCGTCTCCAGGTCTTGCTCAAAAGTGGGAGTTTCGTACAAAGAGCGCCAGAAAGCTCCGTTATCGCTGTGACCTGAACGCAACAACAGAGAAACACTCAGATTAGCCATTTTTCTCTCAAATGTATATAATGTCAAAGAAAAGTGGCATCAGGACAAGAATTTAGACTGAAAAGACATTGCTTTTCAACTACTGTTCTTGCTCAGTATTACTTTTTAAAAATATCTTAATTAATCAGGACTAAATCTGAATTATGTCAAAATCTGAAAATTGAGTGCACGAGCGTCTCATCTTTAATTGTAAGTATTCCAGTTTTCTCATCATGCAATGTGTTCATATCCCGGTTTAAATTACTTCTTACTTTCTTTTGTTGACATCTTAGATACAAACATATTTACAGAGGTTATAATTTTTGAGTCAATGTTATTCACAGGTATTCTTTTATTTTTAAAAAATGCTCCTTAACATTCTGATTGAGTGGCAAAAGTCTAAGAACCCATGATAAAGTGTGTTTAATAACTTTTTTGGCGCTATATACTCCTCCGGAGAGCTTTACTGCACTGTTGCCGTGACAACAGTGCAGACTTTAGCTAACTTGTGATTTAGAGCATTTTTACAGTTGAACAACAAATATTTCACTCATCAAACAGATTAAATCCATGTTATTTAGGCATTGAAAAGGTAATAAGTTGAACAGTTTGATTCTTATGTCTGTGTCGGTGAAAAATGTGAGACAAACTGATTTTCTCTTATTACATGTCACATACACACTCAGTATTCAGCGCAAGTTGTGGTTATTATCACTCTGGAGCTGCTTTTTCCTATTTCACTAGTGTTTGGAGTAGTTACAAGAGAAAATGTAATTTGTTTCTGTTGTTTTCTGACTCTCATTCATTCTGCATAAGCTCTATTCACCTTATTCTGCCATGCCCACTTTTCTTGGCAGTGCACTTCCTGTTTAGATGCAATTAACTTGCAGAATTCAGTTGCTGGGTTTAGAGACATACAAGACAAGCAAACATGTTAGCTACATTAACAGAGCTAAACAGGAAGTCTGCTGCCAAGAACAGTGTAGAATAAGGTAAACAATAAGAAAAAATATATTCCAGTTTTGTTATCATCCAATGTTTTCAGATCTTGTTCTTGTTAAATATAGAATCTAAAGTTGATTAAAGCTATAAAAAAAAGTTTGCCTGTAGTGTTTTGCAATATTATCTCACAACCAAATAAATGATTGAGTATTGCATAATCCTACCATTGAGCGTGGCTGCTTTGTTGGCCAGCTCCACATATCTCTTGTAATCCTGCCGGAGGACTTTTCCTGCAGAGTCTCTCCATCCTTTCCAAGCAAACAGAAGCTCGTCGTAATCTCTGGACTCGGCCATGATCTGCTGAAGATCTACAACACAACAGCACAGTCGGCCATGTTGGAGCTGTTTGCAGAGAATGTTTCCCACATTAGAGCGAGTTGTGTCTTACCTGGATCTAAAGGATGGCACGTCTTGTCAGGTCTGCACACCTCTGCTACGCTGTACTTGGTCTCCATGTTGGACAGCAGGTTGTTGTACTGGTGAAAACATGGACGACAAATTAGAACAGCACACAGCTCAAAATATCATCAAAGTAGTTATTTTTCATGTTGCCGCATTGTGAGTTTTAACTTTGTGTTTCAAATTTACCAATACATATGTACATTCAATGATTTATAATTGACATCTTTATTTTAATATAACAATACCTTTTTTGGGCAAAGATCTTGGCACTGACTTTACCTCATTGTTATAGCTCTGTCAACTGGTAACATTAGTTTGTATTAAAGTAGTTAATTAATTTTACAGTAGTTGCTGTTGCCTATGACAGGTTAACTTAAGCTCATTTTACCAAAACACAAATAAAACTATTATATTTAGCTAATGATTTTACAAAGTTTATCACAGTTCAGTTGTTTTAGGTTTATGATTTAACTTTGTGGTCATAAACGATTACATCACACTAAAAAATTACCAAGCAATCAAGTTTTATACTTGTTGAAACTCCGTCATATCAGAAAAACAACATGGATGTACACACAATTACTTTGTTGAAATAATGATTGAAAAATGTGATTCTGGTGTGGAGTGAGTTTAGGGTGATATCATTACTTCCTGTAAATTCAACTATATGTACTTTTCTTACCAAACTTCCTGTAAACCTATAATTTATATTGACAAAAGTATTAATCCATCAAAAAGGCTATCATTAGAAAATGCTTTCCAAAGGGTCTATTATTAAAAAATCTGTTTTGTCTTGGACAATTTACACTCTATTCCACCTTGCGATGTCAATAAATGATAATATAGGTAATGCTTTACTGTGTTTTTTTAATAGACAATTTCGACTTTGAAGCTACAGCTATTGTTTGAGCCTTGTTTAAACTGCTCGCTCATTGATGCACAAAAAGTATTTGGAAGAAAAAAGGGCTCAACTTTAACTACCTTGTAATGACATCACAAAGTGGATCAGAGCATTTTGAGTGTTGGGAGATGTGAACGAGTCATAAATGCAATATTACCCAAACATTTGTGAATAAAACTAAACACAGTTCAAGCTATATTTTAGAGAAGGTAGTGTGAAGTCTGATCAGCACATCAGCCTGACAGGACCAGGACATTGTGACTGGACCAAGCTGGATTTGTATACACTTCCATAAAGCACTGCTTCTCACAATGTCTATAAATAGCAGTGCCTAAGCTTTGTTCCTGGTCCTTCCTCTCCTCCTCCTTGGCTGCCCTGGTGGGGCCCAAACTAAATTGCCTGTTAATTGGCCACTCTGTGAATAAAATATACATTTACCGACAGAGTTGTAATAGTTTCACTCCCACTCGCACTAGACCTGGCTTGTGGTGAAAACCCAGACACTGGAGACATTGACATACCACAGTGGCATCATTCTAACCTGGCTAAAAGCTGACAAGTCAACCTTATATAAAATAGGATGTTTGATTTTCATGTCTGATATTAGTAATCATTTATTGCTGAACCTCCTCCAGCTCCTGAGAAGACAGCGCTGCTCTCTCGATGTCGCTGAGTTTCTTCATGATGCGTTTGACCTCTTCGTCCTGGAAGTCTGTGGTGTCAAACTGACGAGCCTTCTTCCCGTACTCCAGGTGTGGGCCGACATCTCCAGATTCTTTTGGAGCTACAGGAAGATAATGCATACTTTAAAGTTTAAACCCTCTACCTGCACGTTGTGAGGACGTTGAGGACGGAGGAGACGAACACACGGTCGGCAGTGATGAAGGAAGCATGCATACATTACACATAACGCTTTGACATGCTGTTAGTAGAATGTTCAATGGAGGCAATGTGAAGCTGACCATAATCTTTTCAGTAATTAATTTTGAATTCATAGCAATTGCCAATATTACATTATTTGCAATATCTTAGGACTAATTTAAATTTCTTTATTTTAACTATATTATGTCGACTTCACTTTTGCCTCCATTCAGGAATTCAGAATGCATTTGATTCTGAACTGTGAAAAGGATCTATAGAGCTTAGGACAATAACATCACACATACAGTAAGTAGTTGTAGTAGTTAAATAGTGAAATCAGAATTCATAAAAACGTAAAGTTCCATCCCGAGCTCTATAAATTAACATAAATAAAAATGAAGCCGATTGAGTTCTGTATTTGTTTATTATTGATTGTGTGTGACTGTGTAAAGTGCAATGACAGCATTCATTAGTGATTCAGAATAAGTCATGCAGAATCAAACGACGAAGATGATTGGATGATGTGAGGATGACGATGGTTCAGTCGAGCGGTCTCACCATGGCCTGTTTGTTGGCCTCGTTGATGTCAGTGTTGTAAGCCCAGGAAGCTTCGGTGTAGGCGTTCCACACGACCTCGGCGGTGCTGTTGTACTCATCCAAAAGCATCCTAGCCTCGGCTTCGTCTGTTTTCTTGTCTGTCAGAAGAAGCGTGAAAAGGTGTGTGTGGTCATGGAGAGCCGAAGGTGAAACAGACACAAAAAGAACAAATTGTCTTTTTTTTTGCATGGGGAAAGCTAATTTATAGTTTATATACTGTATGTAAATTTGTATGTATATTTGGGTATATTTTATACTAATATTTTCTGATAATGCTTGGAGAAAGGAATCAACACATACTCACATTAAAATACTGTATTTTGATAAATGGGAGTTTTTCATATTAAAGGTGTGATACCTGAATTAAGTCCACCTTTTCTCACTTTGCGTTTTAAGCACTTTTCACAACTTTTAGAAGCAAACAGTTAGCCACAATGGTTTTCGTGGACAAACAGCAGAGGTGGGACATGCCTAGTCAGTGTTTTGCAAGTCTCAAGTAAATCTCAATTCTTTATATCAAATTAACAAATACATCTTGAATTTACAATTTTAAAGAAATATATTTCTGAGTAGGCCTACAAAAAAGTAGTGAGGAGGGGCATACAGTATTGCTGTTTGTTAATGTAAAATTACATCATATTTTGAGGAAGAGCATCAGACTAGAGTCATCACTAGTCACAAGTCCAAGTCAAGTCCCAAGTCACTGACCATCAAGTTTAAGTCAAGTGTTAGTTCATTTTATAAAGTCAAGTTTCAAGCTATCAATATAGTGACTCAAATACAAGTCACAACTCCAACTCATTAACAATACAGTATATCTGTACTGGGGGGTAAATGATTTTAAGGTACTTTCTTTTAAATCAGTTATGGTGTCTTTAGGTATGTGGAGATTGTGGTTTGACAAAGAAATAGTGACCTTTTAACAACCAATTACAAGGTTTTAACCAACTTTATTGACCTTTGTGATTCCAGTGTAATCATATTTTGTCAAGCTACCTTGTATAAGTTCCTTAGCCCCACCTACATCCCTGCGCATAGTGGTGATTATTTAGATTATTAATGCAGTACACTTTTCAAAAGTAAAAACAAAAAATGTTTGTTAGGGTCAAACGAAGTGGGGCTTATCAGTTCTGCAATTGTGAAAAGGAATTCAGTATACTTGTCTTTAAGAAGTGTGCATATCATGACATACTGTATTATGCTAAACATCATATGCATTTTGTTGATTATCCAATTTATAACAAAATGTTCTTGTATCAGGAGCCATTGTTTTATGAGTGACCCTGTGACTACTAGCCCTACATGTTTACTTTTTTTATATCAAACTGAATATTTTCAATAGTCTCACTCACCGATATCTTCGGGGTATCCCTCAGGAACAGGAGGCGTCCAGTCAAAGTCAGGCCATCCCAGAGTCTCCCCATTTTTCTTATTCTGCTCCTCCAGCCAGGTCAGAATAGGCTGAAAGTATCTGATGAGCGAGGAAGAATCCATCTTGTTGGTGCCTAATGCATCCAAAAGAACATCCTGCCAGTGCTTGGACGATCCAGCCTGAAGGACTTTCCTAAAAGAAAGGCAAAAAGAAAATTTTAATTTCAGTGTGTTTGACCTGTTTGGATGTATTTATTTAATGTAATTATTTGCCTGTGGGTAAAGGGAACATAATCTCAAATATTTTTTTTTTTAGCTATCATTAGTTTACATGCAGAATATCTATGCTAAAACATGTGCAAACATGACAAAACTGACATTTGTAACTCACACAGCCAACTGTGAAGTACTTATTGCTTTTTTAGAAGATAATGTATGTGCATTTTCTAATCTAAATTGGGTGCAAGACATAGGAGTTTTTCCATTTAAAACCTTGACTGATAGCTGAGGCTCTAAATACCAGGAAAAAACATAATATGTCTCCACCAGTGTTGCACCTGTACTCAGTTCCACCAATTCTAAAAATACCCTGTTCGGCCTGTTTCCCCCATGATTTTAACACTTCTTCTGGCCCACTTAAAGCATTGGTCTCCACACTTTTGGTAAAATATTTTTGTATTGAGGAAAGTCCCACAGAGAACCAACTAATTTCCAGGGGAGATAGGAGGGGAGTATCCTTAGTATCTGGAAGAACCCTATTCACCTTATTCTGCCCCACCCACTTGTCCTAGCAACATACTTTTGGTTTAGCTGCAGCTAGCCTGTAGAATTCAGGTGCTGGGTTTATTTTATTTGTCACTGTATTTGTTTAAGATCTCCCCGCAAGACAGTCAAGCAAACATGTTACCTTAACAAGGCTAAGCAGGAAGCTTAGTCCCAAGAAAAATGGGCGAGGCAGACTAAGGTGAATATACAAACATACAGAGAAAACTCCACATAAAAAGTCCCTGTGCAGACACTTGGTGATGCCTTGATTTAATTTTTCATTCAAATTCTGAACAATGTACAGAATTTATTATTGGAAACAGCAGTTTCAGCATTAAGAATTGAAACTGGTTTGATATTGTTATATTGGTCTTAGTTATATTTTTGTTGTATAATTTTATTGTGTATTTACTTGTATTGTGTATTTGAAATATTGTTTACTCAGGGACTTAAGCTCAACTAAACAATTAGAAATCATAATCACAGCTTACTTGAGAATGGCTCCTGCTTCCTTGGAGCGATAGATGTCACACGTGTGCAGCGGGCCGGTGTGCTTGGCAGCTTCGCAGAGTTTTTCATGGAACTGGAACTGCAAGATGAAGCTGACAAAATACCTACAGAAAATGTGAGAATGTTAATAAAAAGACAAATGCCTCATAATCTAAAATGCGAGCAGTCATTCTTGAACTGTGAATCTGTTGTGAATATGATCAATATGATCTTGTTCCAGATTACAACAGCCACAATACAAAAAGCTCCTAAATGGCCTTTTTTTCTCTAAAGTCACATAAAACCCACAGTCCTAAACCTTCATAACCTGGCTCCTTGGCTATAGACTTTGCTAATGCATTATTGTGGGACAGTACCTGATGTATGGTGTATTTCCAGGGACATGGTATTTTGCGCCGGCATCAAAGTGCTCCTCTGTGCGTCTGGTTGGTGGGCAGATGCCTTGGTATTTGGTTCTTCAGAGCAAAATCAGAAACACATGGGTTACAAATACCCTGGCTGGCATACTTTGCAAATGCAGCAAGTCATGGAAAGTTTCTCATGTTATGGCTAAAGATTTTCCCTTTTCAGATGTTTTATATAACTTTTGAGATCAGCTGGGTATGGCTGCTGCTCTTTTTCCAGACATTTTTGTACATAAAAACTCACAAGTCTGAATGGCAGCCAGTTTAACCACAAACGTCACAACAAGTGGAAACATATAAACATTTTGAAAACTAATATTATGCATAGAGGAATTATGAATGAAGTCCAGTCCAACCTGAGGTTCCACCAGTCATAGTTGTAGCGGCTTGTGGGGGTGCTTCCACTGAACACGTCCCATCTCCACTGGTCAATGAGGTAGCCAAAGGGAAGGAAGGCGATTTTCTCCAGAGCCATCTTCAACAAGTAGTTTATGTCCGTTTCTGGAAGAACGCAACATTTGATGAATCAATAAAGCCTTTGAAATTTGTAAAGGTAAAACATTTTTTTTGTTTTATTTATGTTTTATTAAGCCACAATGCATTTCTTTCTACACTGGAAATGTGTTAGCCAACTTAATTTGGAAAAAGCTTACGCTAAGATTTTAAATCAACTAGGCAGTAGGATAGGTTCAATGAGCAATGCTACATAATCCTTTTTAAAAACTGTCATATTTGAAATTTTCCTCGTGCTTGTCGCATGTGATGTGCTACAAATTTGCATTAGCCTAGTAATCTTTATTCGTCCTTACCAGGGTCCGATGCGCTGGAGCCCAGCAGGCCGATGGTGTGCAGGTGTTTTGGGGTGGACACAGACAGAGACAACACGTCCCCGATGGCCTCGTGGAAGCCCGGGTTAGCCCCGCGCCTGAAGCCGACAGGCAGGTCTTTGTACTGCAGGTAGTACTGCACATGGCCCATCTCATGGTGCACCGTGAACAGCTGCTCCATGGTCACTGTAGTGCACTGCTTGATCCTGCACGACACAGGTGATTATACAGTGTCATATTCAGTCAGTACTGTACTGTTACTCTGATGATGTTGAGCTAAATATGCTTTATAAAGTGCCAAATAACAGGCCTGCTAAAATGCTAATAGGCCCTTCTGACTTTTGGTTTGCTTACAATGAATTCCTCACTTAGGATCAGATGGTATTGTCGCTCTTACACATAATCACATGTAATGAGTAATCTTTAACATTGTTATGTGTTTGTTTGTTTGTTTGTTTATTGAAGTATATTTATTTTTAGTTGATTCAGCCATAGACTTAAGAGCACAACAAGTTCCTGTTTTCAAGTTCCTGTTTTCACTACAAATTCTGCAATTTCTGCCTAACACAGCTTTGATGGTGGGATTCTAAAATGTTAAATAATCACACACAAAAAAATATCTGATTTAAAATAAAACGTGCTGCTTGTTATGGCCAAATGAAGGAGCAGGGCCAGTTATGCACTTTTAATCATTTTTTCACTACTAAATTGATTTAAATCTCTATTGCAATTTAGTTGTAAAATATATATTACAATGATAAATGTGTCTATACTAAGTACATACAAAAGTATTATGTTTCCTTTAAATGGTGAATTGTGATGGAGTAGAGTATGCTCAATATACAGTAGGCCTATATTTTTCTATAATATATTTGTTTGCACGCTGACTGTAAGTTAATTGGCAGGTTCCATGCTAACTTGGCTGCTCTTAGTAACAGTGGCACCTGAAGTCTTTGCGGTTGTAGAAGTCCCAGGCTGAGGCGTGACACACCACCTCACGACCTTCAGGCTTCACCAACATGGACTCATCCCAGAACTCCTGTGGCATTGGTTCCAGGCCCAGAGAAGTGAAGAACTCCTCAGCTACTCTGAACATGTGGGTGGCATTGTAACCCTGTAAAGGCCAAATACTTGATGTGATCACTGGGTTTCATAGAATTTCTCCCAATTACATCTTTCAATGTTTCCTTACTTGTCTGAGCATTTCATCTGTCACATCCAAGTTAGGTTTGTTTGGAAAAGGAATCATCATGCCGTAGACATTGTTCCATGTCTGAGACCACATATTTCCTATGAATTATCAGGAAAATAGTTTAAACTATTGTATCATCAGCACATCCAAACAAAGCGGTGTCTTTGTACCTAGCAGGTGAGCTGGAATTGGCCCTTTTAGGTTGACGTATTTGGAGCCATACTGGTTGTAGAGCTGGCGACGTACAAATGCGTGAAGATTCAAGTAGAGAGGCTCCACTGTTTTGTAAAGGTCTCTTAAATCATTTTGGAAGGTGTCACTTTCATACCAAGACCTCCAGTACGCTCCAGTGTCCTCAAAGCCTGTTTAGAACCAAAATAAATCACGCTATTTTGATATGAAGATTGTAGATTGCACAAAAACACTTACCATCGACGACAGAGCCTTTATTGCTGAGTTCCACAAATCTTGGGTAGTACGCTTTGAGAGGCACTCCGGAGGCATTGTGCCAGCCTTCCCAAGCGAACAGTAGCTTCTTATAGCTTCTAGATGTGGCCATTATTTCTGTCAGCTCTGCATTACACATAGATGTTGCCCAAAGATTTAACAAATGTGTTCTGTGGCTATTTTAGATGCACAGATGTTTGGATAACTAAGTGCCCTGTACGTCAAGGAAGAGGTGAGCGACCGTGTTTGTTGTTGTTTGAGGAAGCTTTCACTAACCCCGGTTCCACCCTGGATTGAATAATGGATATAGGGACAGCACCTCCAGAGAACTTTATGGGCACTGAATCATATTTCATCACCCAACACTAGTTCCAGGCTAGTGTTGACAGCTTGTCCTCTGCTGACACGGCGGTCAGCCATTGTTCTCAGTACATCTTGGAGTGTTAAAAGTAACTTAAATTATGGCTTCTCTCTCAGCACTTAAGGGCACATGCATAAGATTTCCTTTGGGCTTTCCTAAGTCGTTTAGCACATCCTATTCATTTTCTCAGAAGTGATAGCATCAAACCTCATTCTGTGCTTCTCTTTAATATATTGTGTAGTTGTTTAATTAAATATTGAACGATTGTAGCACATTTGTATTGGGTATTGTGTTATACTGAGTCCAAACTTGCATTACCCACCTGGCTCAAGGCTCCAGCTGACGTTTTGTGTTGGATGCACCTTGGCTGTAGAATAAATATTGTCCATGGTGCTGAGGATTGTGTTGTACTCTTCTCTCTCTGCAGTGGGTAGGTTCGCAGGTCCTAAGACCACTATCTTGTCAAATAATTTCCTGTCTTCCGTCGGAACAGTATCCAGAACTGGCTTTGTAATTTTTTGGCTTCATGACCCCAGGCTTCGCTGAAAGCCTGTTCATCCATGGATGCTTGGACCTGAAGAAGCATGCAATCAAAACAAGTGGTGAGAAAGAATTGCCCATTGTGTAAATGTGCATGATCTATTAAGATATACAAGTTTGTTTGCCTGTTTTCAATAGGAATCACATGTGGTTATCTACATTCACCTATCCTGGCTTGGTACATACAAGGGTAATGCTTAAAGGTAAGCACAAGCCTGACACGGGCTGCTCTGGTTTGCATTTTTATCTGCTGTTCCATGATTTGCCTGGGGACTTGATATCACTTACATTTCTTTCCACTTATCTACATAAGAAAATGCATGTTTCTTGTCACACAGTCATCCACATCCTTGTAACTGTAGACTCCTGTTATTCCAGTCTCACACCATGTAAATACATCATGTTTGCATTTGTAAAATGATATGTTCCTTGTGCGCTGAACCAACACTTCTTCTGGGATCAATATGTTCTGAGTTAGGGAAGGACTGAGCAGCACATCACACACATTGCTCTTCTAAGCCCATAAATATAATTCAGTGACAGGTTGAAGATAAAAGGCCAAGGCCTTGGTGGAACACAATCAGATCCTAGGTAGAATCACATCAGTGAAGCTCTTGTCTGTATGTTACATATAACCTTAGGCCCCCTTAGTCACACTTGAGCCTTGTGTTAGGCCAGCTCACCAGCTCAGTCTGACATAATTCAACTCTGACAAAATGCACAGCGCTGTCATTTCTCATGTGCTTCTTTCTTATCAGCCCTTATATTTCACAGGAACAGCCCAGTCTGCTGAATGGAAACTGATGACAGTGAGTGAGATATTAACTCTGACCTTTGGCTCTTCCTTTAAATCTTGGTCTTTCACTCAATTGCTTTTTCCAGTGCAGCCTTCACCCAATTCTTCCGTTTAGATGATACCATTTCAAACTGAGATTGTAAATACAGTTAATTTATTTCTTGGTTTTTACTTTTTCAACATTTATGGTCCTTTAAATTATACAACATGCTGCCATTTGTCCAGTTTGGTGGAGGCTGATTTGATGGGAGAGTTGAAAGAAGCTGGAGGCATTAGGGTTCAAAGGACAGTGAATGCATGATTTTCTATTCAGCCTAATCAGCAGCCCATGATGTGATCTCTATTCTCTTTGATCCCTACTGTTACCTCCAAGGCTGCTGCCTGGACTATATAACTGCAGTATGAATATCCAATCATTTTGATGGATTTGACACTTTCAGTTCAATCAAGCTCCGCTCCATTGATTCTAATTGTCTTTACTTGGCATTCTGCAGGTCAAACTGGGAAAGGCAGAGAGAATAAGGGGGAGACATCTCCACCTGTTTAAAGTCTGCACTGGTTTCCAAAGCCTGTGTGTGGAATAATGACGTCCTGTTGTGACAGCTGTCTAAGCACACACACGTTGAGAAACAACCCAGGCATATTTCCCTGACTGTATCAGAGTGTTGACACAACAGGCGTATTAGAAAACTGAAACGCACTGAGATGTTGACTTTGATGGTTCTGATGATGCACCTCTACAGCTTCAGTTACAGGAACTGTCAGAGCTGAAGAATACCTCGTATTCTTCAAGAAATACTACTAATAAATACACATGTACGGTATTTTGTTTTTATGCAGTCCAATATCACAATAGTTGATTTGACAAAAAGAAACCAGCTGAATAACCAAAAGCCGGCCGTCACTTAAAGACAAGCAGAATGACTAAAGGCCACAGGAAACAATCAGGGGTCCCAGAGCCTCCTTCTCAGCGAGGGAAAACACACATAAAAGTGAGAAGAAGAGAAGCCTCAAAAAGACCCACTGTGAAGGAGAATCACACGGACACACAAGCTGGGGCTTCAAATATCTCGTTGGAAGTTTGTGTAAGAAGTAAATAAATACAAACCTTAAGCACATGTTTTACTGAAACACAAGACTTTTATGCACACACTTGTGCAGTTTGGTGTTTTTTTTTAATTATTTACTATTTTCTTATTTTCTTTATCAGATTCTAATGGAAGAGCATATAGTCCCTATGCTCTTACTGACAAAGAAAATAAGCTACAGCAAAGTAGAACTGAGTTTCTTAATCTGCTTGGAGGACTCATACAAGTTTTTTTTTTTCTCTTTCTGATTTTATGGACAGAACCATGTCTCATGTTGAGCTGCAGAGACTGCAGTAGCATTGATACATGATTAATGGAGCTTTGTTTAAATAGTGACCATTAAGATCAGCTAAAGGACTTTTTACACTACCAGCTATTCCAGCATAATTCATTTGGACAGGTTTACCTGACAGAGGAGGACAATGGCAATGCTCATGAAATGACTCTACTCTCTTTTTGAACTATCTTTACCTATGATTTACACAAATCAGAACAGTAAAACTGATTCTCTCTCATTGTAAAGTGAACACCACAGGCCTTTTGAACTCTTTTACATTTCTAGATACAAGCTGAGTTGGCTGTCTCACACTGAAGCAGAGCATGTAATTCTGGACAGGGATGAATAAAGAGTGATGTCCAAGTCTAGCAGAGCGCGGCGCCGGAGAACCTTTTGGCACATGCATCCACCCCGGGTCTCCGAGGGTCACACACTCTTACCTGCAGCTGTGAGTTGTGCGCTGTCAAGTTGGTATTGTATTTCCACGATGCAGACACACTGTAGAAAAGCACCTCCTCTGCCGTGCTGTTGTAGTCACTGAGAAAAGACAACACTCCTTCCACTGTGTTTGTGTAGGTCCCAGGCAGCCAGCTCGAAGGCAGCGCTCCACAGAGTCCCAAGACCGGCAGCAGCAGCAGCAGCGGGCGAGACAAGAACCTGTCTCCACCGGTGGCCATCATCACTGGATCCACCAAAACAGAACTAAACAAATGTCTGTCAAGTAAGTGCACCTCTCCCTCGTGTGTCCCTCTCTTCACTGCCCCTGCCTGAAATGCACAGAAGCCAACTGCAATCTTCTTTTTAAGTGTGAGTTTAGAGCCAGCCCACAGCCTGAGCATTTCACACCACTGGACATGTCTGCCTCTGTACTCCCTCCTCCCCCTCTTCCTCCTCCTCCTTTTCTCCTCACACACTCTGTTCTCTGCTTCTGCTGCTCGTGCCATGCGATCACGTCCAAATCGGAGTGAGAGATGGAGGGATCGGATATGACACGAGTGTGAAGTGTGGAGCTCTGTGAAGCAGCACTAGAGCTTTGGGAGTGAGAGGATACTTTTCCCAGTGACAGAGGAGGAAGGAGTTAAATTAGGGACACACTCATGTTTCTAGTTGTAGCGCTGGTGACGCGTTGTCATCTTTTTCTCATTATGACCTTGTTTTGATTGTTCATGTGGTAAATATTTAACATAGTTTTACAGGAGTTGCGGTTTGTGAAGAGAATTTGAAAGTAGAAAGATGAAAATTTGTGCTGCTGTTTTGAGGAATTCCTGGCAATCTATGTTGTCAAAAAGTGACATTTCATAGAAAATGCTGAGTGAGTACGTTTTGACAACTTAAAGCCCATATGACAGATTACCACATTTTTCTAACTTTGACTTAGTTTGGTGTGATAGTCCTTTTGGTAAATATTTATCATAGTTTTACAGCAGTTAAGTTGCAAATTATGAAGGAATTGACATATAAATGTTGAAAATGATAGTAAGTAAACTGCAAAAACTACTAGACTTGGATTCAGAATTTTAATCTGGATTTAAGTCCTTTTAACTGGATAAGATTAAATAGTTTACAAAATGTAGAATATTTCACTTATTTCAAGGTGTTTTTGAGAATTTGGCTTAAAGAAAGAACAAAAAATTGCCAATGGAATAAGCACAATTTCCACAACCCTAAAAAGTAAGTCTTGAAATTAGTTCAAAGCTGTTTGAAACAAGAAAAATGATCTAGGTCTGTACAATAAACATATCTTAAATTAGTCAAAATGCTTGAAATTGGGGTTCAAATCCTACAATCAAGCAATGTCTTGAAATTCACTTTTCGTCAAGTTGTGGGCAGTATGGCACAAAACTAATATATCGTACTTTCTGGACTATAAGTTGCTACTTTTTCACAAGCTTTGAACTTGTACAACAATGCAGCAAAATTATAAATTCTCATAGACTTACTAATAACAAGTGAGGTTTATACGGTGTATGTACTGTATCATTTTTCTTATTTAAATCTAGTTGATGCGCCCTATATTCATGTGCCCTCAATAGTGCTGAAATTACGGTCACTATTATATTGTTGGGATTACATTTGTACCCTGAATCATGTACACGGTCTATTTTTCTATTGTCTTTAAGGTTGCAATGAGAAATAGGTGACTGAGGAGTCAATTTCGGCAAATGACTCCTCAGTCAGAGTCATTTGCCGAAATTGAGTCAATCAGACTAGTTGTTAGCTTGACTATAAAATATTTTTCTTAACTGCCAAAAAAGACTTTAAATGTTCTCTGTCTTTTGTAGCCTTAAATAACCTCATATGAGAAAAATAAAGTCTGTTAAGAAAGTTTCATAGCATTTTGTTTTGATTAAGTTACATGAAATCTAACCTGGCCAGCCAGATTGTTTATCTCGCGATATTTGTGAATTTACAAACACAAGATAAACCATCTGGCCTACCTGCCGCCCAATTGGTTTGGGAGACCGAACCAGCGGTGTTTCGGAGGTGTTAAGACGGCTGTTAGCGCCTCGGTGCTAACCCTACCTACATTCAAGCTAAACAAAGATGGCGACTCTCGTGGATGTACATGTTTCTGCTGCT
This sequence comes from Mugilogobius chulae, assembly GCA_038363315.1. Lineage (NCBI taxonomy): Eukaryota > Metazoa > Chordata > Actinopteri > Gobiiformes > Gobiidae > Mugilogobius > Mugilogobius chulae. The sequence goes on along the minus strand of CM076401.1, from coordinate 35,758,950 downwards.
TTTGATGCGGTTTTAGCAGAAATACAGAGGAATTTCTTTTTGAAAGAAGAGTTGTATGTGTGACTCGTACTTGTAAGGTAGGCCCACACCCAATCAGCTCAAGTATTTCACTAAACGCCCCGCCTTTTCTCGAACGCTTCAGCGAGTCAAGTCCCAGATGGATATAGTGAGAACTCAGATTGGAGTTCAACACATATCCATCTGGAGTGAGCCAGGTTACATGAAATCAGTCATAAAAAACATTCAATTTAACACCCTTGTCAGTTTACCGATGTTTCACTACTCTGAGCTGTTTGCTAAAGTTAAATACAGTGTTTTCACAAACCTTGTGCCAATATTTAACTTACTAACTAGAATACACATATTTAAAAAGATAAATATAGCATATTCTATGTGGTTTGTCCTCATGTGTGTTGCCGTAGTCAGAGACCAGTGTTTCTGGACATGCGCACAGGGAATTTTGCTAGATGCAACTAGTCATGGAAAACATAGAAAATGAGAAAAACAGCCAAATGTCATAAAAAATCTAATGTTTTCCTGGAAAATTAGTGAGACCTATTCATAAAATGTATAATAGTGCGCAAACAAATGAACCAGATTTTTGTAACGTGCACAGTCGACTCTAAAAGGCCTGAAAGGTGCAAAAAAACTGTCTTTGTACAAATGTAAAATTGCTAAATGAAAAAACAAAATTCCCATCTTGAGAGATCTGGCCATTCTAAGTTTTACTTTGGTTGTCATGAATGTGGACTCTTGGGCTGTCACGAACTTGGCAAAACAGGCTAAATATTGGTAATGTAGTGTTGTGATTACATAAAATTCTCATTCTCAACCCTGACTTGTACTTAACTGTTCAGCTGGGAAATACTATTACTCAAAAATAGTAAAACTAGACAAAAAAGAATGTTTTTTGTTTGTTCGTCTTGGTAAACTCTGACATAACTGACGTACTTATGTCAACCACAATTTAGTGAAATGTGCCTAGACCGACTTCTCATTGGCACTTTAATAGCCACACTGCACTTCATTTAGTAAATACATTATTCATTCAGTCACATACAGCACACTCATGCAGCTAAAGTGGTAGATAACAACATTTCTTTGGTTCCATTTCTTGTCACCATGTTGAGCTTTGTGTGATCACGTGCCAAAGCCTTTTTACATCAACAAATCAACTCTGACACACAGCTGTGCAACAAAATATGATTAATGTTTGAACGAATTGTACATGAACAATAATTTGTGCGTCATCTCATCAAGCGAAAGAACAGTTCTCGAGTGTGTTTTAATGAAGCTTCAGATTTTGGCTGTGGATGATGGATTACGTGCAGAAGGCTGGCTAATGTTTAGAGCAAAGTTACAGCGGTTCAACTTGACAATGTTGCAGCAGCAGAGTAGAACAAAGACGTGTGGTGTAGACAAGATCTGCTAACCACATTTATTGCTTTGAGCTACAAGAGCAAGCGGCAGGTGTTGATTTTCAGATTACATTTTGTGCCTGTCTTCAATTTGTAATGTTCAGCTGAAACATATTTCATTATAGTGGTACATTCATTTAAATCTGCAGCTCTTGTCCACTCTGCTCATAGGTTGCAATCTAAAATCTGAAGATGTGATGAAGTCAGATTGGGTTATATAGTGCTTTTCATGACACCCAAAGACAGTTAGCCCCTCTGATTACCAACAATCACAACCTGATCCATGCTAAGTAGAGTGGTCGAAAACAACAACATCTATTCCTCTATCCATCTCATTGTGGCACATGAAGCTCCATTGGTCTCCCATCCACGTACTGCCCTGGCCAAATCTGTTTAGCTTCTCACATCTGAGTGGATCAAGCTTTGACAATTTGACATTTGGCACTTTTGTCAATTATGTGCTTGTTGTTTTTGAAAAAAGTTGGTTTGGACAGATGTCGGACTGGAAGAAGAAGTGATATTCTTTTTGTGTTAAATGGCATAGATTAGATGAGTCTGTATTAGAGCTGTGCAATATATCGAATTTTAGATAATATCGTGAATGTTGTTTGTAAGATATGCAAAAATTGAATATCGAGTATATCGTGGAGTAAAAACACACTACAAAAGAGCAAATTTCTAATAAAAGTTAAATAAATTATGCTATCAACTTTCTATTGCTGTAGAATACTGATCAGAATTAGTACAATAAGTAATTCAGAGCACTTCATAAAACAAAACTGTGATATAACGAAAGATTCTTGCACTAAATATTTGTTTGATATTTAAGCAAACTGGAAAAAAAATACCAACTTAATTTAGAAAAAGTTAAACATGTACTTAGAATCAGGAGTATTTTAGGTTTTGATATTATTGGTTTGAACTAAGATAGCTAAAGGAACAAGCATAAACTCTTGTGTTACATGAAATAAGAAAAATACACATCGTCAATTTATTTAAAAAATATCCTTCTGCTCTTGAAATAAGGGCCACGTTTTTTGTTGTCTTGTCAAATTTTTATATTAAGAAAATCAAAACGCGAAAATCGCGATAAACACAGTCAGTTAACCAGTTTTAGGCTCATTGGAACATTTAAGGTTGTCCTTTTTATAATGTCACAAATTTCATGTTGGACAAACAATTTATCGCTCTAATATCGTTATCGAGATGTGCCAAAAAATGATCGAGATATTTGTTTTTGTCAGTATCGCCCAGCCCTAGTCTGTATAGCTTATGTTCATGAAATATTATTACTTCATATTCATTATGAATGGCTTAGTCTTTGTATAAATTTGCTTTAAACTTGGGCTGTAGTTCTTATTAGTTGATGAGTTAATTAATGGTTGAGTGAGTCTTGGTCGACTAAAATTGCATTTGACGACCAATTCTTTTATTTAGATTCCAAAAGATTTATATATGCATCAGGAACAAATACAAGTACAGAACAAATACAATACAAGTCAGTTAGCTGAAACAGTGTTTACATGCTTTCTTATGTATTTTTGTTTTTGCAACTTATTTGAGCTCAGTTTGGTTCAAATAAATGGTAAGATCACAAAGAGCGTTTGCCACGCCTCTTATTAGTCGACTAATCAATGAACAGGACATGCTTTTACGCCACAGCCCTACTGTGGACAGGTGTTTAAAACTAGTAAATGTGATATAATTTTACTCTACAGCCCTACTGTGTTCAGGTGTTGAAAACTAGTAAATGTGATATGACACTTGAAACAAATCATCTGGGATGCACAAATGTTATGTCCATATCAAATACAGTAAATAAATAACAATGTTGTTTTTAAAAGTGGATAGACCCAGTAAATATAAGTCAGTCAGTTCCCTACATTCTAGGATAAATGTGAACAATCAGATCAATAAATCTGCAACTTGACAGTTAAACTACAAATTCTACCACAGCGTTCTAACTAGGGATGCACCGAACCGATATTGGGATTCGATATCGGTGCCGATCCAGGCAATTTTTCTGGATCGGGTATTGGCTCAATGATATCGGTTCAGTCGATATCATTGTTGTGCCTTTAATTGGACATAATTAGACAAATCTACTGGCTGATGTTGATTCAGAACATGTCATAATGTTTGACATTTTGTTTAGATTAAGTTGTTAAATTGTGACTTGCACAATTAATAATAAATAATAGTTACATAACACTACATAACCAAATGTCTTATTCTTTGATAAGAAAAACAAGGTGTTTCAGTCCTTACACTGGTATCGGTTGATATCGGGTATCGGCAAACACTTAAGCCAAAGTATCGGAATCGGTATCGGAACAGAAAAAGCTGGATTGGTGCATCCCTAGTTCTAACCTGCTTGTTTCGTCTTGATACATTTTTCCTACTAAATTGTGTCAAATCCTTCCATTCCTTTTAAGTGTGACAGACTATAAACAACTTAGATTACGCTCTGTTACACATGTGCTCATGAAAGTGACTATGACAGCTGTTTGTCTCACGTGTAGTTCGTAGATTATTTATCAGTGTTCTTGCTGCCTCGAATAGTCTGTGATAGCTGCTTTAATGACAGAATAAATAGCCATCTGTTGATAAGACCTCCACTCTGAGCCTAATAAAGATGTCACTGAGATGAGCTCCGGCGCAGATAAGTACTGCTCAGTGTGAAAGATGACTGAGGCAGAGACCAGTGAACTTCAGCTGTGAAATATGGAAATGCCCATTGAAATTTAGACTGTGTTAATGTCCTGCACCGGTTTAATGAGCGCCGCGGCCTTCGGGGCAAGTCATTACCTCCATGAGATGATTAGGGAGAGGCCAAGGCGAGTTCAGCGTTCAGCGAGACACACCTCTGCCCTGCATTCAGCCGCCATCTTGGTCTAAATTACAGTGAACTTATATACTTAGAAGATAACGGTTATCTATAGAAAGCAAATGCTCTGGTGTTGTTTGGAGCAACGAGGCACCTATAGAGCTCTACAGTCCCACCCACGTCAAAGTTTGCTGTTGTGCACTTCACATACCACTTAGAAGTAAGCGAGCAAAGTTTATTTATAAAAGTATTAAAGTATTAACACAATCCAGAGAACGCAGGGAGAGCAGGAGATAGGCTGTTGCTCCCAAAGTTTAGGAGCAACAGCCTGGAACCATCGTCTCCTCTGGTCCAAAGGGTGTGAGGAACCATCCACAGATTATGATCCATAGACCTCAAAAAATTTGCAAATTACAATTTTTTCCAACATACATGTGATTCTTATTAGTTTGTCACTGAAAAGACACAAATCAGTTGTTTTGTCAATTCTGTTGGATGCTTTTAAAATATAAACTTTGGTCAAAATTCTATTATTAAACAGTACAGTATGAGCATTGGCAGCACACATTTTTTCTTTTAAGATGCAACAGATAAGTTAAGATACACTAAATTGTCCCCGTAGAGAAATGTCTTTTTGAATTCATATATTTTCTCGCTAGAAGGTTTGATGAACTGTCTGGTACCAAAAAAATATAACTGACAAATACATAAGAAACATGACTGGAGTATGTACTTCCTGGACCTTAACATTGGACAGTCACTGTTAAGCTCCATGACATAACTGGTCTACATAACAAGTGATGAGACTGATTAGGTAACTAAAAGAGTGCATATGGGAGATGTAAATAAGCCGGAGAGCTATTCAAATGGCGGCCCGGCGGACAAAGAGGTCAACTAAAATGTATGTTTTGGCACAACAGACCATGGAGTGATCTGTATGTTCTGTGTGTTTATCTCTGTTACTTCAGTAGCCTAGCCAGATTTAAGACTTTTCAACATTGCACAACAAGTATTTTCCTCATCAAACAAATTAAAAAACGGCCTATTTAAGACATATGGGTAAAGAGCTGAATTGTGTGTGACCCCAAAGTCTGTGAATGAGAGAAACCTCAGTATTTCGGTTGTTATCGAGGATTTTTTAACATTTTACTGTTGTATTTTGTTTATCCCAGTGAAAACAGATTTCTAGTAAACGGTACTATTTCAAGTTGTTGGATAATGGATGTAAAACCCATTTGTAGTTCAGTTTTGTAGTCCCTTTGTTGCCCTGGAATAGGCACTTGAGGTCAATTAATAAAAGCTAGCATTACACAAAGCAAATTTTTGAGCAAAGGTTGAAGAAACAAGGGGCACTAACCAAAAATGTGCCCAAATTTAATCAGTATTATGGTTATTTTTAGTGTTATTGGTAGACCAACATGTCATTTGTACTTTAATCAAATTATTTCCCCTCATTTTTGCTTCCCCTAAAGAATGACTGGCCTTTATAAAAAGTTAGGCTCACACAACAAGTTCATTAAACAGCAGCAGGTGGCTCAATCGCGTTCGCAATTGTTTCAAAGTTGGCTTTTTCCGCAGACAATCTAAAGTGTCCACGCGGAGACTTCCCTGTGTGTTTGTGTCTGATGATGCTCTTTTCCTGCACAGCTCGCAGCTATAATTGAATTTGGCTTTCCCTTTAATGGAAGTCTGTCAAGTGTGGAGAGAGACAGTGATAGTCTGCAACATCCAATCTTCAAACCGGGGGACAATGGACATCAGCAGGCCGTGGAAACAGCCAGAGATGAGGTGATTGTGTAACTTTCCTCTCAACTGTTGACATAGACACAGATAACACGCTGGACACTTACCAAAGGACTGTGATGATGTGTTATGCAAAAGTGAGCTCGTAAACCTGCTCGGAAATTGTTCCTTCATCAAAAACATACCTGGAGTTGTTTCACTTTATTCAAGGTGCTTATATACATCCTGGTTAGACAGTCTTCTCTCCTCTGAGCCTCAAAAAACAAAGATAGATTTAATTTAACTTTCAAGATTTTTATAATCATTAAAGATTCGTCCTGAGCATTTCTATTTTAAATCATGTCATTACAACAGGTTAGTTTTGTTTATTTCCCTAAAACTTCGAGTGACAGTGAATTCATGTTGTTTTATTTTGACATGAAATGCAGGTATTCTAAGGCTAAGTCGGGACCCCTCGGGGGGTGGAAGCAAAATCTGGGGTCGCGAGATGATTTCAAGATGTAATTTATAATTGTGATTGGTTTTTCATCTGTTTTTATAACTTTGGCATCAAGACTGGAAATTGGTCATATAAAGCAGTGTTTCCCAACCAGGGGTACGTGGACCCCAGGTGGTACATGACAATTTGCCAGGGGGTACTTGGAATATTGCAGATTTAAAAGAAAGATAGAATTGCAAATATTGTAATCTGAAAAATTGTATTTGCAGCACATTTTACATGTTAAGAGGCAATTGCTTGACATAGAACATATGAAAAATTATTAAAATGCAATGGTGATAAATTAAATATATGAGCAAAGACAAAATATTCAAAAAAAAACCAAATGATAAAGGGGTACTCCGTGTGTGCGATCATCATTAGGGGCTACTCAAGACGTAAAAGGTTGGAAACCACTGATATAAAGCAATAATTCTACAAAAATAAAAGTTTTAGCCCAATTGAATGGTTTTTAACTTGACATTTTTAAAGACCTCCGTGTTATTCTGCTGTGGGGGTCCCGAGTTGGTTACATCAATATTTTGTGGGTCCCGGTCTGAAAAGTTTGGGAACTACTGAGCAGAGAGAATGAGCTGCAAAAAGTCATCATCTAGTCTAGTAAAAACAACTAGAATTTAGAATATTCTCTTAATTTAATTGTTTAGGCAGATTAGGAGAAAATGACTCAAATGTTGGTAGCATAATTCACTTGTTTTAAGACATTTCAGAATGTTTCCAAGAATATGAGCTTGAATCAAATTTGCCAATGAGAGAGTAAAAATGTCTTACTCCATTAGCAAATATTTTGACTTGAATGAGGAACAAATGAATTGCAACAAGTCAGAAACACCTCCAAATCAGTCAAAGACGGCGGCACGGTGGCAAAGTGAATACTGGATAGCACTCTCGTCTCACAGCAAGAAGGTTGGGCTTTTCTGTGTGGAGTTTGTATATTTCTCCTCCAGTCTGCTTCAGAGGTATTGAAGGATGCGTCCAATGCAGAAGACAAATTTCAAAGTGTAACTTAACCCTAACATTAAATAATCCAGGTCAGTGAAGTAAGACACATTAAAATAAGTTTGAGAGATTTAGCAATTCCAGAAATACATTTTTTGCGGTGCAGCCCATGGTGACAGTGCTAACCAGCAATGTTTTCAGTGCACTACAACAGGTTGTGCTGTTGCTAAATTAACATCAGTGAAATATACTCATTTTATTGACCCATGCATGTTACATGTAGGTGTGTGTGTGTGAATAAAACTTCAGTGGCCTGACACACTTATCTTCTCTTTCTCTTTTGTTTTTATCAAATCGGTTTGTGCTGCCAACAACAAAACAAGACACATCTGTACTCCGTTTCATATTCAGATCTTTTGAAAAATTGAGGAGAGAGGTCAATTGCAGTAGGATTCTATTTGTCTGTGATGTGTGCTTGTTTTAAGAAGCTCACATGTAAACAGTGGATTTTTGTGCGTAATTTAAGTCCATTCGTCTTATTAAGTTTATTGGAAATGCACAAGAAATACCTGCAATAAACAAAGACTGCCGTGTGGAATTTAATAACATTTCTCTGAGTGTTATCTGAGAGTGAGTCAAAGTTGTGAAACTTCATTTTAGTGTTTTATTTTTGCCTCTGTGAAATGTTTAACAGGCAAAGGACTAGAGCCGTGGTGATTTTAGTTAAGCATTACATTATACAGCTTGTAGACACACTTTCTCATGAACTCTTTATCCGATTATGTACTTATATGCAGAAATCTGTTTTACAAATGTCAGAGTTTTTTGTTTTAAAGATGATTTGAGCAAAGACATTAGAAGTGGGCAATATGTGAAAATGTTGATGTGTTTGTTAAAGGTTGTATGGAGGATTTTCAAAAAAATATTTGTTGTCAGTCTTGGTCAAAACAGTTGCATAGATTTGTAACAGCCTTGTACTTATGCTAAACAAAAAAATAACTCGAAAAATATATAAACTGTAGGCATGATGAGGCCAGTAAAACGTTGACCAATAGATAACAAGGTACCTCGTTATCTATTGGCCTGTGAACCTGTCAAGCAAACCCCCAGTGTTCCTAAGTAACTCATTGGCCGAGTTAGCAGTGAAGGGCGTGGACCTGGGAGGGAAACACATGTGCATCATTTGAAAACAGCAAACGGTTGTTGGATTTGAAAAATCCTCCATACAACCTTTAATGTGAAGACAAAAGAAGATGAGTTTAAAAGTTTATATATTTGCATAAGGTCATTTTTTTTTGCGTTTTTGTGATTTGCCTTTCTAATTGGCCGTTCAGATCAGACACTGCTACTCAGGTCATGTTGAGAGAGTGTCTTTACTGTGTTTAGTAAGCGTAGCTAACTTATTCAGTAGCACAACTTCCTCACATGTTTTTCTGCAGTGGTTTAAACGGTGCAGTGATGATCCATGTGAGCCATCGTCAATTCATATTCTCATATTGTTTGTTTTGTCAGGTCAGACTTCAGGGTTCTCTGAATTTCAGAAATTTTGTGGTGCAGGCCATCAGTAGTCGTTGATGCAAAGTTGTCACGCAAATTCACTGGTTGCCTCAAAATGTGAGTTTTTTTTTAACTTAACATGTAAATCTCATGCCTCAAAAAAATACATTTGTGTGGTCTGTATGCAACGTTGGTGTTCAGTTCCAACTTGTGATGTCATTATGTAGTAAAAACAACATCTAGTCTCAAATAGTCTACATTACTTTACAGCACAATCCAATAATAGTGTAAGTTTTAATTTTGTTTAATTGACATTCTCATAGAAAATATTGGCCAATATTTCCTACTGCACAGAGAATTTAAGCACTTTGTCTATTACCACTGAATGACATCACAGGGCAGAACCAAGTGTTTTTAGCTTGGGAGTAAAACACAGCCTAATAATACGGATTTGTGTTTAATAAGTATGAATGAACTCCAGTTATGATTTGATGAGGACACAACATTATATCATCGATTTAAAAAATTTTAATAGAGGCCCTTTAATATTGTCTGACTATCCTTATCGGAAAACTGTAAAAATAGAAAATATTGTGGTAATAATTTTGTAGTTATTACCACAATAATTTTATAATAAATTACATAACAACCAAACAACAGCCCGGTCCCTTTGACATTCACACGATTGGACAGTTTTAGTGTCTTAATAATCTTTAATTAAACTGAATACACAGGTCATTAGAGATAACACAGAGGCAGTTTCCACTCTGAGTAAGTTAAACGTGATATGGCTGAATCCGCTTTGTCAGCATGAAAGCACAGTTATCTCCATTAACACTGCTGAACACACACATTAGAATCAATACACGTGCTAAAGCAGAGTCAACAAGTCGCTGCTTATCAATGAGACTGATTCATGGTGCGATGAGTGAGATAAACTCCGCCCACAGACACTGATGCACATGTTTGAAAATAATAGAAAGTTCATTTCACTCAGTCCTCTATAAAATAATACTTAAAAATTGATATTTATACTAACATCAGTATAAGAAAACAAAGTATATGCTGTGTCTAAAATAAAGGTAGATTAATTCAATTAGCTGCAATTAAGACCATTATAAAAGTACTCAATACGTTTAATATTGCATTGGTAATAACAAAATGGGCTTTACATTCAGCCTTAGTTAGACTATCATAACAGTGATACCAAAAGTCACGATGTTTCAATCCAGCCATAGAAAATGCCTCAAAAAGTAGGAAATGTGACTTGTAAAAATAGAATGATAATCAAATAATAAAATGAAAAACTATATACAAATAAATTAATGTTTTTGTTTTTTCAGATACAAGTGACTGCAAAAAAAAAGAAAAAAGCCCAAAGTCACCTGTCCACCGCTCGGCCTACTTGTTTTAATTCAGCTTTACTTCCTCATTCAGAAGCCATCCTTCACCCAGCATCACCTTTTCTCACAGCGTCTTTACCCACACCAGCGTCCATTCTCCAGAGGGAAGATTACTATCATATCCTGCTGCGCACCTTCTAAGCATCAATCAGCTTCCCTCCAGGGTCAAAGCTCTAAATCGTCATCTGTGACCAGGAATATTTTAAAGTAAAGCAAAAGTGAATGATGCAAAAATACAAACTATTCAGTAAAGTGATAAAATGGCTTGAACGTGCTGTTTCCAGAGTACAAATCTGCCTTGATGAGTCTTTGAGATAATGACTTGGTCCCTCCTCAATAGAAGATAAACAGTTATAGAATTTCAATCTAACAACAACAAAAATCATAATCTTGAGAGAAATGATCTGAGTTGAATGATGCACAATTGTTCAGTTAAATGTCCTTCAGTCCAGTCCTGTCCCTCTCGTGTCTTGTCCCAGTCTCCTCAGGGTTACAAATCACAGTGTATCATACGGGGCAGCTCCCGTTCACACAGAGTTCACAAAGTGATTTCCACCAGGATACAATCACATACGGCAGTCACATGACGCTACAGAACGTCCCAGATGGATTCACAGAGGAAGGAATCACACCCATGCAGCCCATTCCCAAATCAAACCTCCTCAGACTCCTGACTACAATGCATTAGGCTCTCTTTGGCATAACACTGTACTTAGTTTGTGTTTACATCACATGTTATAGCTCTCAAGGTAACGATACATAGCCAAGACTGGAATCAGATATCTGTGCTGATCTGTAAATGTTGCAGTATCGGTTCAGCCAATATCGTAGTTGCATCTTTACTTGGGTGTAATAAGACTGTTTACTGACTGATATGACCCAGATGTTGAAACTGTATTCACATAAAGGTGCTAAGTTGTGATTTGCACAATTTTTGAGAAGAAAAAAAAAACTTTTTATCAGTACTTACAGCAGAGTCTGCTTCTTTATAGTGACTTTGGGCTTCTTCTTTTTTTTGGAAAGTCTCTTGTGACAGTTGTGGGTTGCCGTTTTTTGGGCTTGCTCCTGAGCAGCACTTTGATGTCACCAAAAAGGTGATCTTTGGACAATTTTCCAGGTTTTATTTACAAAATGATACCCTCTATTGGCAGAAATGTGGACTATATATTTTCATGTTTTAAAGTCTATTAATGATCAAATTCTATTTTATAATTTCTGCTGTGACACATGTTTAACTAATTAATAATTTTATTTACGTCGCTTGTTTTGGTCTTTTTTTTAAAGCTTGGTCACTTGTTGCTCTCTCTAAAATCTGGCAACCCTGACCTACCCTTGTATCGGCTGATATCAAGTATCGGCCGATACTTGAAGCTTAAGTATGGACCTCGGTATCTCAATGGGAGCTGGATCTGTGCCTGTCTTGTTATTGGTTGTCTTTGTTACGGCTGGTGTCAGACTTTTTGCTTATGTTCATATACACCAGCATGTCCAAACTGCGGCCCGGGGGCCAAATGCGGCCCTTGGACCAATTTTCTTTGGCCCTCAGACTTACTGCTAGATTGGCCCAAATTACAAAAAAAATAGTTTTTAATGTCAAATTTGAGCAATTCTTCAAACATTTTAGTTCCTTTGAACCATAAAATGAATGATTAAGGCTCTTCTAAAAGTGTGGTGGTTCATTAAAATTAGGTCAAATGCAATATTTTGAATGATTCACTTCACTGGCGTGAAATATATGGCCTCTGCTCCATACATGTTTCAAAATGCCCACTCTGAAAAAAGTTTGGACACCCCTGATATACACAATGATTCTGAACTGTATTTTTCCTAATAATTGAGCTTTAAACTCTCACTGCAGAGTCCAGTGTTTGTTCCAGTCAGAAGCACCAAAGATTCACCTCATCATGCCACTGTGACCCCTCACACAGCACCGCTCTGCTCTGTACTGTACTGGATGTTATGGAATGCACAGTGTTTATACAGGATATCCTAAACAAGGCAGCATTCTGGCAGAGCCCGGTGTAATCAAGAAGCATTTTCACTTTTAACAAGGCATGATGTAGTCCAGCTGCACAAGTCCTGTCAGATTATCAGGAGCATCTGATGTTTTAATCAAGGACAATGGGGTTTATGCAACAGAAAAATACATTAGACCGACTCAAGACAACCAAAAACAAGAAGTATGATGTCTAAAGATGTCTTATCTGATCTGAATGCCTTCTTTTTTTTGTGAGATGATAATCATTTGTTACAAGAATACAAAAGCTGACTTCATCTTGCATGTTTACCAACAATAAAGAACTTACTTAAAAGGCATGAGCATGTATCATGAGACTGTCTCACCTGACTGTAGGGGAGGTTATTCTCTTACTAATCCATGTATATTCATCATTGTTGGCTACATAGTCAAAAATACAATAATTACAGATTCAGTTACAAATGCAAGTACAGTAGTGCTGACAAGTCTGTGCTCAAAAAAAGAAAAAAATTAAGTACTATTATGTTTGCACAATTTTAGTTACAATCGACATTATTTTTTTTTATAAGTGAAAAAAGTTGTTGTAAACCACAATCTGCATGCTCTCTGACCAATCAGAGCAGAGACAGTCAGAGACACGTATGCACTGGGAGAATAATTTTAACTGATTACAAATATATCAGTAGAATTCTTCTAAATCAAATTATAATATTTGACTTATGTATTTCATCCTTGCTCATCTTACTGTGCACATTCTATGACTTTACTTACTACGGTTCCCTAAACCCCATTTGTTTATTAGTTAGTTTTTGTTTGTTTATTTTAAATAGCCTAAACAATTAATTAAATATGTTATGCTTAATGTAAGGGCATACATATTTTGTATTCTCTTGAGGTCTGCCTGTTTGCACGTCTTTCGTTACTGAAGAAGTTCCTGCATTTCTTAATAAATGATGTACAGTACAGTACATGGTTTGATGGCATGACGCTGCCCTCTAGTGGATCACAAAGGCGTTACGTCCGTAAAAAGCGCACAATCTCATAAGACTTTAATTGACAAATACATCTCAAAAACACATTATTTATCTTGTATGAAGCGGTTAATGTGTTTTAAACATGACTGTTACATATCTCATGTTTGTTCGCTGAAACAGCGCTTCTTCTGCTCTGATTGCGGAGAATGTGTAGCCTGCGGAAATTCCGCCTTCATCCCAAACTTGTGCACCAGACGTACAGGACGCACCCTGTAAACTGTCCGCCTGAAAACACGATCCATTCACCATGGGAGAGCTACCGCAGCAGACAAACTTTAAACAGGTGATTGACGACATTCTACAAGCGGCACCAACAGCGAGGAAACAACTGCTGGACAACCACAGTAACCTGTTTAAAGTGGCGGAGTACTGCGAGAACAACTACCTCCAGGTGAGGCGCGCGTGCCAATACAGGGCAACTATTCATCCGAGTTCATTCATGTTTTTAGATGTGCTCTGTCTTGTAGGATACATTTTACTATTGTCAGGAGGTCAGTTAGTGTGTGTCCCTCATGAGAACATGACATACACATGTAATAAGAGTTTACTGTGTGTACTGTGGATGTGCTGTGCTTTAGGCAGAGGACCAGACCAAAGCTGTAGATGAGTCCAAAGCTCTGGCTGCTCAGGCTCTGGCCAGTGTGACTTATCAGATCAACAGTGTGGCCTGCACTCTGCTGCAACTGCTGGACTCTCAGACTTCCCAGATCAAAAACATGGATTCCTCCATCAACCTGCTGTCACTGGTGAGATCTTTCTCCATCACACCACTACAACTATCTTCTAATGTATCTGGTGTATGTGTTTTCTCCAGGCAGCAGCGTTCCACCTTGAGAAGGTCGCCCGCCGAGAGATTGGAGTCTTCACTTCACCCAAAAACCATGTCCGCTCCAAATTCATGACCCTGCCTGCAGGAGGCATTGAGCCAGAGAGGAGATACTGCAGAGCTCCCATTTCATACACTGCTCTGGACTCTGTAGGCCACTGCTTCCAGGTGAAGACACATGCCTCAGATCAGCTCTTTATCAGAGTGTACTGACATACGTTCTTCTGGCAGGTGACAGGGCAACAGCCCGAGCAGAAAGAGGAAACAACAGCTGACCCCAAGAGCTCTGCTAACATCACAAACATGTATGTAACACCTTGTGCCTGTCTGTCAACACTGGGCTGGTGCTGCCGTGGTTTTAGGCGGGACTCAAATGTGGTTGTTGCCAAATGCCACCACTGTGCTATGTGTTTGTTTCCATGGTCTCGGTCAAAACTCATTTGTTGTTTTTTTGTTTCTTTTTCTTTTGTCTCACACAGAACCAGTTTTGGCATAGCTGTCCCTCCGCCCTCGGTCCCCACTCTGCCTCACAGCTCCTCTGGTGACTCCCTCCCTCCTCCACCTGCAGCGGACCCTCCTTTGACCTCATCTTTCCCCTCACCTCCTCCACCTCCTCCTCCATCAGGACCTTCTTCAGCGCTGTCCCCCTCCACTCTGCCTCCCCCTCCTCCTCCCCCTCCAGCCATGAGCCCCACGTACTCCAGTTACCCACCACCGCCTCCTGGTTCCATGATGGGAGGGAGCACTCTTCCTCCTCCGCCTCCCCCTGAGTCAAATTTTGGACCTCCTCCACCTCCCCCTCCTCCTCTAGTCTCAGGGACTTTACCCTCTCCACCTCCACCACCTCTTCCAGGCTCAGTGACTTTACCTTCTCCACCTCCACCACCTCTTCCAGGCTCAGGGACTTTACCTTCTCCACCACCACCTCCTCCTCTGTCTTTTTCCTCGGCGTCAGGTGGAGTACCCCCACCGCCACCTCCGCCTCCTCCATTTTAAAGATATGGTACTAAACTGTGTCGATACAGAGATTACACGAGTCTGAAAGGAATCTTTGTACTTATGTATTCAACAAGAATCTTGCTGTATAAACAATTTTTGATTCATAATTGAACATTCTATATCTTATACTTACCATTTTCACCTCACCCATCCAAACACAGCAGGCTGGCATATCTGTAACGGTCAAGTTCAAACCCCGACAATTTGTGCTTTTTACTGTAGTACTTCAAAACTGCCTTTTTAAAGCCAACATCAAGCATTTCACTGTGGTTTTGAGGCTCTGAATTGAATCAAGGTCACAGTTTAACCTTTGCTAAATGCAAGCAAATTAATTTTTCACTTTATGGCTTCTATTTGGCCCTCAACCTTGTCTGAGTTTTAATTAAAAGTCATATTTGATTAAAACAATTGGTTTGGAGCACTTTGCAGCTCTATACTTCTAATTTAAACCAAACAACAATGTCATGACTTGACCTAATAATAATCTGTATGAGATGAAAGAGCGACTGTGACCTGTGAGAACACTAGAGCAGTTTTGGCCCCATAAAAAGCCTGATTTGCCGCTCCATAATTCTCATAAAAGATTATCGGTTACATTATTCATTTGTGTCTGTAGGTCACTGCAACTCTGTTACAACTTTTTTTTGTCAAATTGTAACATTCCAACAAAGGAATTATTACAACAGCCAATCAGAGCAGCCAGACAGCACCAGGCTTTACCACCCGTGACGACTTTTAAAATGAAGAGATCAAGAATTCACAATAGCTGACTAGACATTATTCTTGAAACCAATTTTTTTGAAAGCAAAAGCTTGAGCAGACTCTGTGTATCGGCCCAGAAAACAGTAAAATGTTCAGGATGGACAGTAGCTGCTTAAATCTGCTCACAATTTTTATCTTTCAAAGACTTTTCAAATGTTCACGAAGCAACACAGACGATCGAATGTGTGTCTGTTTGTTCCATAGGTTTGTGTTTTCACAGTACAAGTTCAGACTTACTGAACATACAGCTTTGAGCAAACATGGGTTAAGCACAGGTGTGTCCTGGCCTGTGTGAAAATAAATACATACGAGTAAATCACAGTCCTTCTTTGTCTTATGTCGGATTAAAAGTGTGAATGGTGTTTTCCACTTTTCCAAATCTGCCTTTAAATTTAAACTTCACATAGAATCCGAACAGTGGACTTGTCTGAACAGCACCTGAGCTGCATTCCTCAGAAACAAGCTCAAACATGGAGTCTTTTCTCTCAGAGTCACTGCCTCAAAACCCTCTTACATGACGACATTAGGAGTGTGTTAAGTCACTGCTCAAGTGTTACGTCACTGTATTGTCTTACTTCATCCAGGCCAACAGGAGTAAGGCTTATCTTCGACCTATATATGAAAGCTTGACATTTGACTTGTGTGTGAAATCTGGGGCTGAGATACAGGTTATTGATAATGGTTACATGGGGCTGTGCAAGTAAACCAGTTTCTATTTCAATTAGAATTACTGTAATAACTCTAGGTCAGCAGTCCCCCAACCTTTTTTTCTTGTAAGGACCGACACAGTCACAATTATATTTTCCAGAAACCGGTCGCACTAATTATAATGCATACAACTGATTATTGTATAGATGTTTAGCTCTTATTGCTGGAACTGGGTTAAGTGTTGATATATTTTCATAGTAAAGCACAAGGACGTAGTGATTGACTCTAAAGTCAAAATACAATTTGTTTTAAAAGATTCGGCCTGGTTTTGGGCCCCAGACCAGTGATTGGGAACCCCTGCTCTAGTTAATT
Source organism: Mugilogobius chulae (assembly GCA_038363315.1). Lineage (NCBI taxonomy): Eukaryota > Metazoa > Chordata > Actinopteri > Gobiiformes > Gobiidae > Mugilogobius > Mugilogobius chulae. The sequence continues at coordinate 35,742,008 of CM076401.1, read as the reverse complement.
ACAAAAGCTGATTAAATTTGATTATTAACTTTAACAGACTTGAATAGACTTTACATGTCTGTTTCTCTGAGCTATATTTCATTTTATCTGCTCATCCTCTGCATTTTTTCTTTATGCAAAAGATTATTTGAATATTTGTGATTTCATTCATGATTAAAAAAATTGTGTGTTGTTATTTTTGAGGACCTCTACATGTTCATATTTTTTTAAAGTCATAGTCTTTGGTATTTTCTATCAGTAAGAAAACCCCAAAATCATATACAATATAAATTGTTTCTATTATTACAACTACAACTTTATTCATTAAAAAAATGTTTTTTTTTTGTGATGTTATATGAAACTCATAGGTTCTGAAAATGTTTCATCTGATTTAAGACTAAAGTTTCATTGTCAAAATGATAATGCACAGGTAGGTAAGTATGTAAATCATATTTTATAATACTCACCCACATATTACAGCAACATTCATATTCTATATATATATATATATATATATATATATATATAGTAGTTTTAGTTTGTAGAGCAGACCTGTTTAAATGGATTAAAACGTATCAAATAGTTAATGACTAATAGTTAAAATAATTTTGCACGTCATAGTCCTCAGATCATCTTTGAGAGAGCCTCTAATGACATCATCACATGGTCAACTAGGCCCAAGGTTTCTATGCACTGTCGAAACAGTAACTTACTGTTGACTTAAGGAGTAGTCAAGTTAGTCATGAAAATCTTTAGGTCAGTACAATACTTCACCACACAATCACTGACTGACCGGTATATTATTACATCACAAGTCAAAAAGTGGTTTTGAAGATTAAAAGGATTTAGGGAGAACATTTTGTACAGTAACTGTGCAGCACTCATCCTTAAAGGTGCACTGTGTAACTTTCTGGAGGTGAAAAGTTAACTACACAATTAAATAGAAATAGAAAGTTAAAATCATATTTTTGGATATTCTCAATTGAAATAAATGTTTTATGCCATAAAGTAAAAAAAACATGCAGTTAAAGAAACAGCTTTTCTACAGAAACATACAAAAAGAGGACCTTGTCATGGCTAAATAATTCATTTTGTGGCCATGCATGACAGATTTTTTTTTTTTTTTTATGTAGTGAAAAAAACTCAACTCTTTAGTCAAGAATATTAAAGGACACATGTTATGCTTTTGTCAGGTATTTCATCTTGTACTATGACATTAGTAATAATAATAACAGTCCATTAGACTTATCCAGCACTTTTCATCACTCAAAGAAGCTTCACATTATGCATTATTCAATCATTCCATACTGGGTAGTTGTAAGCTAATATTGTAGTAGCTCCAGCTGCCCTGGGGCAGACTGACAGTAGCTTGTTCATAGAAAAATCACAATCTTGTTCTAAATAGGGCCAGTGACTTTCTGTTTAAAAGTTTAGAACTGACAAGCTGCACCTCTTTATAATGACTATTATTTTGAAAAAGTGTCTGTGTTTGCATATATTTTATTTATTGTGTCCTTTATGTATTTTGTGTATTATTTTTTTGTTGTATGGTCCTGCTTGAAAACGAGATGGCACATAAATTTGAATATATTATTTAAGTCTCATTTTAATCTACAAGTGCAGAAATGTGGGTGATAATAGAGTAAAACAAAGTTGATTTTGTATAATGTGTCCACTTTAACCCCAAAAGCTGTCAGTTGTCCTTAAACTGACCCCCATTGCCTGACTGAGACTTCAAAGGTTAAGTCGTTTCACCACATTTCAAACGTCTTCAACCTAAAAACCCGACACAAGTTACCTAACAGAACATGGGTAACCTGTGGAGTTCATATCTAAATCTAAATCTTGTGAAATGTGTGTTAATACGAGCAAACTGGGTTAAACCTAGAAAACTACTGTCTCTATCAGGCAGACAATGACTTTATAACTGAGCAGATAAAAAAGTCAACCTTTGAACTTGTGTGAAGATAAAACTAAACAGTCGACTGGACTGGCGTTGCTCGGACCTCAGATCAACACTGATTCTTCACTAAATCCTGCATGCAGTCGGTCCAAACATGTCCTACTACTATTACGTCATTGAGTAAGTACTGCACCACTTTTCTTCTTCTCTTACCAATAATCGGATTCACTGATTTACTGATGTGTTGGTAGGATTCCATTGTTATGTGCTGGAATCGTGCTGTGGATTTTCTGCTGCTACTACGTGAAACAGCGCAGAGAGAGGCAGACTGAGGAGGAAGTGCTGGTGTGTCGGGAGTCTCCGTCCGTCTATGTGATCCCTCTGTACGGAGAGGACCAGGATGACGACTGCTATGGACAGTCCTGCAGAGAAGCTCCAGTGTACAGTCCCAGAGAGCTGGGCCTGCCTCCTCCTTACAGGGTAACGGCTGCAATACCTCACTGACAGTCTAGAACACAAACACAGGGCAGAATCAGTAATAAATACATGTATTAAATATGCATACATTTAGTTTAATTGTGTAGTTTTGAAGTAAAGAGTAAGGATTCAAAATGTGATTAATTCAGTTATTGAGACTTCCAAAACGTGGGACGTGCAACGCACAGATTATGATTTGTTTAATCTATTAATAAAACTGCAGAAGTGATAAGCTCTACTGCTTCAATATGACATTGCACTGTAAGAACCACATATTTATCTCTGTTTTTTTATTGATACATGACTATGCAACTTTTCTGAGGCCTACATAACCGGAAGTCCCAAATATAAATAAATAGAACGATTTAGATAAAAAGATTTTATATGGTGCCATTGTTGATATTTTTTATGAGTATTACTCTGTTTGTAGGCCTATCATATCTAAGACTGTTGAAGACAGGTTAATGTTTGAAATACAATATAATTCTTAGCTAAATTCAAGTGTGGTGTGTTGACATTACTGGGAGGCTTTAGTATGAGGAAGCACATGGTGAGTGTATTTTTGCAATTTAGTGCTATTTGTGGTCTTGGCTCAAAGAATATAGCTTATGAGTGGTAGTTTTTTTTTTCTTTTTTTGCCCCTAATAATAATATCTGTTATTGACTTTCTGCTGTGGCAAAACAATAAGTTACTTTTTACAGAACAAAATAAAAACTTAATGTATGCATATAATCTGGGCCAGATTTTTTACTTGTAAATTAGTAAACTATGGATCTGATTTATCAAGCCAGTGCTAAAGTGCTAAATTAGAAGAAGCACATACAACAAACTAAAAAAAAAACAGATTTGAACCACCTCAAAATTAAAATTTAGAGTGTGTGTGAAAGAAAAATGTAATCTCTGCTAAGGTTTTGCTCCCCCTAACCTGTTTTGCACATGAGCAAATGCTTGATAAATTTGGTCCTATGTGTTTTCCACTAAAAAGTATATGACAATGAGAGTACTGTCTGAAGTGAATAGTAAAGAATTGTAGTTCTCATCAGGAGCCAAAAGCAGCATCCTGATTGGCTGTGCTTGGGTGGTCCATTCCAGTTTCACTTCACTTTTAGTAATAAGAGGTTTTTAAACTGTAAATGCAGCCAAAAATAAATTAATGTCACCTGTACATAATCTCAATTCAGACAATGACATTCCCACTTAAACAAGTTAATGATGAAGGTACATTGTAATAGCATTTTATAGAATATATCTCCTTTAAAATGGCTTATAATCCAAACAGATTTTAATATCAGCAATAAGGAAACTAAAGACCTTTATAGCAGCGCAAACAAAGATACAGAGCAGTTATTCGCTATTTATCATTAACTATCGTAAAACTATCATATCAGGATAATAAGTGCAGTCTGTTTGTTTTGACACTGACGTATATTTGGTGTTGTTTGTCCTCGTCCAGCTGGAGCCTCCGTCGTACGTAGAAGCTGCTCCTCCTTCATACTCAGACCTGTTCAGAGACAGCACCGGGCGGACGGTCACCTGATCCTCCTCTGTCACCTCAGCTCAATCCTAAAGCATAATTTATTTCAGTGTTATCAGGTCTTTTACATGTGCTGCTGTGTATGTTGTCATGTCATGTGTCATTATGTATTGTATATAATGTGCTGTGTTTCATAATAAAAGCTTTAAAACGTTTCAATCATAATTTATTTACCATTGATGGAGGATGTTTTACTACAGATACAAAACCAAAATGTCACATGCAAAATCTACTTAAAAGATTAGAAATACCGTACATGCTCAAACTGTATTTTTTAGAGAAAAGGTGTAGTTGGTGCTAGTATCTGAAGGTGAAATAAGGCGATTTTAAAGAGAGAAAAAAAAATCCCAAATGTTGCTACAGACTGTGAATTATCTAAACAATATCACGAATCAATTTGCAATTTTAATTTTAGTAATATAATTCTGTTGGTATTTTAAATGTGTCTGAGAGATTGACATAATGATAGATGCCAGTAAATAGACACATTAATAAAATTATTATTTATTCATTCATTTTCTACCGCTTAATCCTGTTAGGGGTCGTGGGTGACTGGAGCCTATCCCAGTGACTTTGGGCCTTAGGCGGGGAACACCCTGGACAGTGGCCAACTTGTCACAGGGTTAGACAGACAAACATTTAAAATGAATACATGCAAGCTAATTTAAGACATGTTTGTACATGACTAAGATACAGAATTAACCACTTTGATGCAGAAAATTACACAATTTTTTGTAGTTTATGGAGAAAATATGGTACTTCAATATCTGCAGCCTGCAGCAATTTGTTAATTGTGTATATTAAATAGTGATTTTAATTTGATTTCAATTCGTTGTGTAAAATACCTGTCTTCACCTACCACCTATCTCCGCCCACTTGTCTGTATTTACTTACAATTCCTCAAAAATTCTGATTCTGAATAAAACTCATGTAACCACTTTCCAACAACAAAAAACGGGAAATTCAAATCTGTGGCCAATTAAAATAAAATTTACAATTAATTAGTTCTGTGGTTTTAATCAGGAAATCAATGAACCTAAGCTGCTTTAAATAATTTTTTTTATGTTTTATAATGAACAAAGTGTGAATTACTGAACTGATGTCATAGTTTCTTCCTAAACATCCAGAAAAATCACAATAGGTCTCCTTTCAAAATTCAGAAAAGTAGATTTTACATAATAGGACCCCTTTCATTAAGTGACTTTCATGTAACCCCTGAAAAAGAGATTCTGAATCTATGAGTCTAGAGGAGAGGCATTAATGGATATGTTTTAGTGGTAGGGGGAAACCGAAGCACCTGGAGAAAACCTACACAGACACAGAAAAAACATGCAAACTCCATTTTTTTTTCTTCTTTTAGTTCAGTAATAATGAAAATAAAAAGGAGTAAAAAATACAGCTTCTGTGCGTATTTTAAAATGTTGCAAAGGAATCGCAGATCAGCATCAGTATCTACAAAATTAAAAATGGTTTTGTTTTTGTACTTTGTTACTTTCCACCACTGATTCTGACATTCAACTAGAGTGTGTCTGTGTCTTTAAATACAAGAGTAATGTTGTAAATGGTCATCACACTGTTTACTTCCCTGAGTATCACAGCACTGAAAACAAGCAGGTGATCCAGACCGTGAGCCTGACAAAGGTAAGCCCAGTATTATTACACACACACACTAGTACACACATGTTGTCAGAGCTTATACTGTAATCCTAATGTCATAATAAAATCTTATTTCATTTGTTTCATGGTGGCAAAGTGGCACAGTTTTATTTGTTTTAGGCTGAAAGTCCACAGTGGGTAATCAGCTGACTGTAAATGCAGCCACGTTTAAGCCATTTAGCAACATTATTCTGACTATTTAATATATCTTTATTTTAATATACAGTTTTATGATTAAATGATTGGCTCATTGGGGGAATTCAAACTATGTACACCTAACATTGAGATGCTCTGTTTTTGTTGTTACTAATAATTTGACATATTTTAGGTCATTTACAAATGTGCTGTCCTATTGTACTGTTGGAGCCCTTTTACTCCACCTTTTTTGACGGATGTGAAAATATAGTCGATTTTTTGCTTAAATATGTTAATCAACTTCTGTTCTGACTTATACCAAGTTTGAAAAAAAAAAAAATCTGCAACGTTTTATTGTTTTTTATAGACTTATAAGAAGCAAATTCCCAGAGGTGGTGTTAAAATGTGAATCTGTATAGAATAGAGCTGTTCAAAGACAGCTTATCCTATTGTGATAAGGGCACTGCATTTAAATATGCATATTGTTCCAAATCCCCGACACACACACCCCTACACCTTGCCCCAGGTGAGGCCACGCCCCCAGCAGCCTCCTAAATCAAAACAAGTCCTTTCTCCTGGTGGCTCCATAGGTTTGCATGGGGAAACTGTGTCTTACTATTCACAGGCCTGTTTCAATGGGATATACACACAATTCACCATCAAGTCTAAAAATGATACACTTCAGCTATTCTGAAAAGGAACAAACACAAATGTTTGGGAAATCTCACTTTTATAGAGGGTTTTCAGAGCAAAAACAAAATGTGTTTATAATGGAAGTCAAAGGGAGAAAAAAAAGGCGCTAACAGAACAAGAGGGGGAAAAAACTACAAACTGCTTCTGCACAAAAACTACAAAATCATCAGAGACAAAAGTTGGGACTGATTTTTAACATGTTCAAGGCTGGAATAAAAGGTCCAAGAAAATTCAGTTTAGATTCACTCTTTATATGTAAAATGGGTCATTTTGTATCACATTTCACCACGTCTGGGAATTAGTTTTTTTCTAATTCTGTAAAAAAAAGAAAAACAATAATAATAATAATTTGCTATTTTTACAAAACATGGATTAATAGATTTAAGCAAAAAAAAAAAAAGTCTGAAAAATACATTGTTTTACTATAATTTTACAGCTGTAAAAAAAGGTGGAGTAAAAGGGCGCTAACATGAGATTTGGAACTTTTTTGTAATGGGACACAAGGGTTAAAGTCTGAATGTTACATTTTCAAAGATAAAGGAATGCCTGGAAGCTGACAGCGGTGCGTCATGACCACAGCAGAGGAGCTCCTTCAGTACATGTAAGACAACATCATTCACATGTTTTAAAGCTAAATAAACACTGTGCTGACCTTGTGATTCCCCAGTCTGCCGGTTTTGGCCGTGTTCTTAGCAGTGGTGATCCTTTGCTTCTATCACTTCTCCAAAAAGAGGAGGGGCTCTTATGATGTCACCGTGATCCCACTCACCATCGTTCAGCCTGAAGTGAATGCATTTTATACCAGAGTCCATCCTAGAAACAGCACCATGGATCTGCCTCCTCCGTATTCACTGGTCAGCACAGCAAGAAATAAAATGAATGATATTTAAATCACTATTTTACAAGTAACACTATTTGTTTTTTTTGCAGTTTGATCCTAAACTTACCAACACGTGTCCGGGTGCAGCGCCTCCACCGTACGAGATGCACCCTACATGTCTCCCAGTCGCACCTCATTTGTGGAACAGCGACTCGGCCAGCACTTCACACTCTTAAAGACACTTGAATGTAGGCTACGCAAAGAACAAGCCATTTGTATATATAACATGGTTTTAATTTAAAAAATCATTTGCATCAATAGTGACAGTTGACAGTGAAGCAATAATCTTAAGATCTGAATACATATGAACATCTAACTACAGTGTCGTTTCTGACTGTGCCCACACACTGGCAGCACTCAAGTCAGCCTGTCTTATACTATACATCTGATTACAATACAGTACTTACAGCTCTGAGGGAACAGAAGAGAAATAAGTCTTTCTTTCTACAAACATTGACACAAGAGAAGATACAAGAGTGCGCTTCCTTGGCGTCAGAACCGTGTGATTATTATTATTGTAATTAAGGCAAAACTTCAAAGCCACAGATCAATATTTATACAGTAAAACCCTTTCCAATCGCACGTTGAGTTATACAATAGTTGCCTTGTTATACAGTCAGTGCATATGAAGGCTACTGGTCGACTTTGAGTTTGTGAATGTTAGAGGCTCTGCTACAAGTACAACTGAAAATGTGCAATGTATTATTAAGAATATAGTCATTTCCAATGTTATTTAACCAACAGACAGTGCTTTATATCTGAGTCAGAACTATGTATTGCATTGAGCATGTTTTGTAATGGTCTATTGCTGTTAATTTGTCAGTTCAATGTAGACAAAGGAACACAATGAACATTTGAGAACAGATACAATCATACTGTAGGATCGACAGGAGTGACAGAGATGGCATTTGGTTTCTCAATCTAAAGTCAGTCCTACGAGTCCAACTGTAAACATCACACTAAATAAATGATATGAAAAGGCTTCTTCAGTAGAACTTCCTTCAAAGGAAATGTGAGTATGAGGACACGCACACTCACTCACACTATTGCACTAAAGCTCAACTCTAAGTCTGGCTCCACAACCAAATACAACATGACGGAGGGACACTAAGATTGTACAAAAATGTTGGACGTGAGGCTGGAACTGAACAGTGATGCTTTCTACTCTCTTCTGCCGCTCACTGCTGCCCCTCAGGAGTGTGTGACCTCTGACCTCAGAAGACCCAGCTGACTGGAACCCACTGCTGCTCTGTGGACAGTTTGTCCAAAGCTGAGCGTAGACTCCGAAATGCTGCGTCCAGACCATCATTTACAATGCACAAGTCAAAGTAGTGTCCATAGGCGCGCTTGATTCGCTCACTTTCATCTACCGTCCTCTTCAGCTCAGAGTCCTGTGGAATACACAAGTTCAAAAGTGTTCAGTTGTGTCTGATGTGTCTGTCCACTACAACCACTGACAACATGGAGGGATGGATGGCTGACAGACAGCAGACTGTTTTCACTGTCAAAGATGCAGATGTATGGAAGCGTTGTAAACTAAACTGTGCCTGCAGCAAAACGCTTTAAGCCACTACTTTTGATTTCAGAAGCATCTGTTCCAGCTCCGTCAAACTGACACAGGGCTGTACAGCCTGAAGCAGGATTTACGCAGAATTCACCACAAGAAGTAAACAGATTCAAGCTTTTAAACAAAAAAGCAATAATTATGTACATAATGAACATCTGGGCTCATAAAGTAAAGTAGATTGAGGGATAAACTAAATTAATGATTTTTAAGTCACATGCATACAGTATAAAACTACCACTAAAAGTAATTAGAGAGCACAGATCATCATAAACCACCACTGTGCTGCCTAAGCTTTACTTGTGTTTGTCATGTGAGTATTTTCTTCAGTCACAGTGACTGAACCTTACCGTGAGCTGTTTAGTCACCACTCCAGACTCTATGGCTGTTCTGTTCATGGCTTTAAGCACTTCAAAGTCTGGAGCTTCGATAAAAACCACATACGGCAGAAACTCGGAGGTCCGCAGGACTTTGAGAGCCTGCAGACACAAGTACACAGGCATTACACTTTCCACACCAGTGAGCACTGAGCTCTCAGTACGACTTGTACAGCTGTGAATATGTGAAAGTCCAAGCACATTCATCAAGATAATGTGTGTAAATAAAAGAACAAACTCTGTGTAGCGGCTAATGTTGTCATTACCAGACGAGTTTAACTGATGATGTACACAGACAGGACTTTAGCGCCAATAAGCTAAAGTCCCAAGAGGATTTCTCTCTTTTTGGATGTTCCAATCACACAAGAACAACACTATTAACATAAATTATTAGGGTGACAATTAAAAGAGATTGTCTTTCTGTCGCATAAATAATGCTACCAAACCTTCTAGCAGAGTCCACATTATGTTTTTTCTTCCTCCTCTGGGCTTTGGGATTCAACACAAGCATGTTTACAGTGATTTCAAATAACTACATCAGAAAACATATTGTTTAAATAAAGTGGAAAAGAGCTTGATGATAATGTTACTCAGTGGAGGGTCTCACAGTGCTGCCTCCTACACACTTTACTAAAATGAGTTTTAGTCAAACAACCACTCTTTCAGAGCATCGTCTGGCTCATAGTTTTAGTTCTCCTGTTACCAAGGCAACAGATGATCAGGTGGACTCAACGTCTATATATTTAGACACACTGGGACCAGACTTCTAATTAGTATTATTAAAAACTCATGTAGTTAGCACCACCTGCTTTGAAGAATACTCATGAGATCCAGGACCATTTGCTTCCTAAATAAAGGTTAAAGCGCTATTTGTCAAACAAATTGTGTCGATTAAATGAAGAGCAACTCTTGAGCTAGTTCAAATATGCATAGAGTAATGTTAACCTGACGTGACATGTACAATGGTAAAACTGTAGTATCGTAAAACCAAAATTAAATGGTACAAGACCAAACATAAAACAGACCAAAAATTCAAGCAATTGTGTTGTATAATTTAATCCAAGCTCATCTTTTGTTTATCAGGGTTTAAATATTATTTGTAGTTTTAATGGAGCTTTTACCTGAGGATTGACGTCCAGAATGCAGATCTTGCCCGTCTCGATCACCTCGTGGATAGAGCTGATTTTGGTGCCATACAGGTTTCCGTCATATTCTCCATGCTCCAGAAATCGCCCATTTTTGATGTCGCACTCCATCTCGTGCCGGGTCATGAAGCCGTACATCTGGCCATCCCTCTCATCCACTTTGGGTTTCCTGGATGTAACTGTGGAGTACAAACGGCTTAGATTTGTGCACACTCAGCAGCACTGGTCTGTTGCGTGGTGATAAATGGGAGGCTCACAGGGGACAGTGGTGCCGTAGCGCTGGGAGTCTGACACCAGCAGCTTGTTCTTTAGACTGCGACGGCCCACTCCCTGAGCTCCGATCAGAACAAGGACCTTTCTTCTGAAAGGAGGCACTTTGGCCACTTCCTCGTAGATTCTTAACTCGTGACGATCAAACTCTGACAACAACAAAACAAGACAAAAGAACATTTTAATCTTCTAGCATTGCTTTCTCATCAAAACACATCTGGAGTTCTGTCTGCGAGGTACTATTCTTTCCTCTCTGAGACTCAGAAAACACTGTTCTGAATATTCCAGATCTGTGATTTCCTATGTGGATCTCTGAGAACTTCGGCGCCTTTTTAAGTCATTTTTAAGGTTGCTCGGGCATCCCACCCTGGGAAGACTCAGGACAAACAAGAGGCTTTGTGTTTCTCATCTGGCTTGGGAACGCCTCAGAATTCCCCCGGAGTTGGAGGAAGTGTGTGTGGAAAGGGAAGTCTGGGCCTCCAGGCTCAGACTGCTGCCTCCGCGACTCGACTCCAGATGAAGCGGAAGAAAATGGATGGATGGATGGATGGATTGGAAGGCCATACTTCATTTAGGCATTTTGCAGCATTAGACAGGATCAGCTTGAAGATTTCAACTTTATATTTCCTTTCCAGACAGTAGATGAAGCTCTAACTCATTCCTGAGTTTTTTTTTATGCACAAAATACCAATGACAACAAAACAATGCAAATAATAATTTTCCAACAAATATTTACACATTTTATATTATGTTGAATACCTGCATTTTTTGTTGTCAAATACATCATCTTTTTTTTCTTCTTGCCGCCCATGCCAGCACACAAAGGACCTGAAATGAACAAAAACAGCAATGACATCCTGCTCAACTTCAAAATAATGTAACTGGACCTCAAAACTCTTGTTGTAGACATAATAAATTGTTACTTTTGTAGAAACTAAGTCCACTGGATCAAATGTTTTTATTTACTTTTGAAGAAGGGGAATTATCTATATGTTGTCAGAGTACTATTTGTTGAATAAAAAATCTATTTTCATGCTGTTATTAAATAAGTCACTGATTTAAACAAGTCTTAAGTCTTTTTTTGTTTGAGTTCTGTAACACAAACCTATTACTTATTGGGATGGATAAATGTAATTTGGATGTTCAAAACAGTGAACATTGTATTTGTTCTTCCTCTGTGCCTTTTCAGTTCTGTGCTTTTATGTTGTGTCCAAAAACTGAAAAAAGAAGATAAGAAAAAAAAAACATTTCCTCCTGCGCTGGTCAAACGAAACCTCTGAACGATCCTGCAGTTAAAATGATCTACAGTAAAGGTCATTGAAAGCATTAGCTCCTCGTAAAGTAAATGAGAGCCAACCACTAGATGGCACTGTGCATCTGTGCCTATCAGGGCTGGTGCCAGGAAACACCTGTGACCAGCCTGTCTCACTGACCATCTGTTCAACATGGCATTTTGACAACACCTCCAACATGGACAATAATGCACCTTCACTGTCACTGTGAGGTGAACCTGGATATGTGCTAGAGATACTATCAAAGCACACTGCACACAAAATGCTAATTGCTGACTGAAAACTGGAATATTAATTAGTGTTTTCTATGAGCGACTGCATCCTTCCAAGATTCACAAGGACACAAACGCTGCTCCAAATGAACATTCCACGATCGCATCTGTGTCGTCACCTGTTCGGCTTGACTTACAAAACCTTAAAGGAGACATATGTAGATCAGTCATTCACATTTTGTTCATTGTAAAAGACAAAAGAAACAGCTACATTGAAATCCTGTTCTTTTTTCGTGATACGCCTCGCCTCTTCATTGGTAATTTAACAGAGAGAAAGTACTTAATAACTCCATCTTTAGTATGAATTATCTTTACATTTCCCCACGATTCTTTCACAATCTCGATCTTCCCATTACCACAGCCTCTTCTCCGCTCAATAACAACAACACCAGAGCAGAGAGGTGAGAGGAGGAGGACGATACGTGAAACAACATGAAACAGCGGTGCACTACAGGAGCAGATGTTGTCTTAGTGGCTGTGTATGTGCGGGATCTGCGTAATGAGAAGTCTGTTTTTGCTCTGCCGTGTACCTGTAGTAGCCAGCTCCAAATCTCTCTTCACAAACGCTTTCCTCTTCTCCTCTAAGAGCTGGCTGGGAATGAGCCCCGCGCTGCCTCCCTCTATGTGACAGGCCTGCAGGGAGAAAACAAAACTACTTAGATCTCGCGTGCGTTTGATGCTGATGAAACGGTGGAGGGCTGCACTGACCTGCCACCAGTTGAGGTCCTCCTGGTTGAAGATCTGTAGGATGTCTCCGCTGCTGAAGCTCAGGCCGGCCTCTTTGCAGGGAATCAGGTTGTCGTGGGACGGGTCGTAGTCAAAGTGGCACTTTACAAAGGCCTGAAAGGAGATAAACAAAAGATAAAACAAAGAGAAACGCAAAAGATCCAAAAATAGACATTTACTTAACATTGTGGTATTGTTTAATTTTTTGTATGTCTTTTTGAAACAGTAAATTATAAATCAATATTGTTATAATTGTTGCTAAAGTGAAATGATAGTCTTTAGGTGCTGGGGTCCAGGTAATATGAACACGTGAAACTTTAGCCTGGAGAATCCAAACTGATATATCTTTGTTTTAATGTATGCAATGGCTGCTACAGAATTAAGTCTAGAATCTGCCAAGCTACTGAAAGTTGTCAGAAACAAATAACCTGGAGTAAATATTTGTGACTTGGAATGAGTTGGTGCAGACTTTGGCAACTTTTGCTTCTTACCATAAAGTGATAATTCATTTGTCATTTGCAATGAATTATGAATATCCACAAATATTGTGAAAAGTTATCACAGCAGATAACTAAATATTCGCCATGATAAAAAAAATCTGTACCCAACAATCTCCAATAGTAACCAAAAGAGTCCTTGTGTTAAAATGCATAATGTATCTTTATGCAGACTGCTGACTTCTCATGCAATAAAAAGAAAAATAATATCCTTTGAAAATGTGATTGAATTATTTTGAACAAAAATGCTCTCCTTGTGACTAGACTTTTGTTGGAATGTAATAAAAATAAGATCATAACTCTCAAAGTGACAAGTAAAAAACAAACCACCAAGAACAGATTATATTACTAAAGAGGCAGCGTTGAAAGCAGCGAGGAGAGCTACAAAAGCTCAAGATGTCATTTATATAAAAAGGTAAGTAGTAAGTAAGTAAGTAAGTAAGTAAGTAATCTATATTTGTATAGCGCATTTCACAGACACAGAGTCACAAAGCACTTCACAATGAGATAACCCTTCCCTATAAGTGATAGTAGGCTGTCCTGGAGCAGCTCAGCAGAGGCGATTCGCCTAAACACCTACCGCATCCACCTCCAACTACCACCAAAGTAAAGAGGGATGGATGAATAGACAATTATAAAGATTTATAGATTGTGTTTATGCTGTAGACTCACATTCTGAAAAGGATATGTTACAAATGTTCTATCTAATAATGACTAGCACAATAAACATTTTGTTATGAACAATAATCACTAGCTGACCTCCATGTGTATTAAATATTATTGGCCTATTGAATGTTGTGATGTCATGTTAACACAACCTAAACAAAATATACTTGGTGAGAGCTGTTGAGAGTTAGTCAAGAGTGCATTACAAATGAATAGGCCATAGTGACAGTGTTGAAATAGTTCCCTAAAGTTTTTAAACTCCAGCTGTGTTAAAGCCTGGAGCAGATATTACAAGTTCCTGATGACTAACCGTCTGTGACAGCCGCCTTTGGCCTCTGCTCAGTGCTCACTGCGACTCTGTGTCACCCACAGACCCGCACAGTACGAGCTGGAAGGCCCTGTTTTAAGACCATGCTCGCCATCAGTTCGGGAAAAAAACGTCAAAAGCAAAAAAGGGGAGGGGAAGGTTGCCATGGATACAGAATTTTGGGCTCTGTGTGTGCGTTTCTCCTTGTCCTCCGCTGCTCCCCTGTCTTCCTCCTGTCAGTGAGGGCTGGCTCTGTGCTGCCTCGAGATGTGGAAGAAAAGAAAATGATCCGGGAAGATGGAGTGGGTTTTAAGTGCGCTGCTTGTTGGTGATGGACTCTTTACTCACGCAGTTTGCCCAGGCACACATCACACGCTGGTCGTTGGCTACACTTGAGCTATCCGACTACATTGTGACACAAAGCCATTTTATCCCAGTAAAAGGCTCCTCCGCGCGGGTAGCAGCGAGCCCAGGGAGGCCGTGTCAGTCACACCCGATGGAGCCGTCTCCTCTCTGTGAGCGTGCAGCCACAAACAAACAGCTGCTGCAAAAACCTGACTCTTCTTTCACTTTTCACTCATAAAACATTTACAGCAAGACAAAGTGGACTATGTTTATACATACTGAGACACTGGAGAGTATGTTTTAGTAGGAATATGAAATGCCAAACAATTGCAAATAT